>OY744515.1:204955675-205115675 GCA_963556195.1 Sepiola atlantica | reverse complement strand
ACTTACTGTTATTTAAATCAGTAAGACAACGTAGGCTTTAGAAATACTGTATATAGAGTAGAGAGCAAAGATCCAAACACGTCTATCTGTATGCCTAATTTGCATAACTATTTTAAACAGTTTATTATGAACTAATGTTGTGTTATTCATTTGTAATTTTAGTGTCCTATATATATATATATATATATATATATATATATATATATATATATATATATATATATATATATATATATTAGTTTTGTCGATTATTAATTAATTAACATGATTTAATAAACAAAATTAACAAAACATTTCTTAAAATATTATGTTCATTAATTTTCAAGGGATGCAATTTAAAAGAAAACTATTAGTTAAAAAAAATACAATATACTTATATTAAAGACTAGCAGGACCCGTGTCCCGGCGTTACCCGGGGGAAAGTATCAAGCTAACGTATTCTTTTCATTTATATTTTGATTTCTTTAAAAAATCCAAAATATATTAATACATTGTGTTATTTAAACATGTTTTCTCAGTCTAGAGGATGTTTCCTTCACTGAGCTAAGACAGTAAAGATAAAGTATAGTATACTACACTTTAACGGTAATTCTATTTTAAAAAGTAAAAAAAAAAAAAAAACGAAAAGGAAAAATATTGTGAAATCGGCAAAAATTTAATTGGAGGGCAGAGTTAGAGGCGGGCAGTGGCGAGCATGAAATGTGCTGCCGGTAAAAATCAATTTAGCATTACGTATGAAATATGAAGAACACACTTTTTAAATGAGTAAATATGTTACTGTTATCGGTTTATTTCCGAGATGACGAAATGTTTAATTGGGTCAGGTTTGATAACAATAAGTAAAGTCAGTTAGTGACTTATATAAAAATAATTAAAATAAAAATATCTATAAATAAAAGTATTGGTTTAAAAACATAATTCTTGTGTTTTCGCAACACAAATTTATTTAAGAAAACACTGACACCATTTTAAAGTATTAAATAAAGTTTCGTATTTCTCTAACAGTTCAATATCCCAGAAATCTGCGTATCAACTTTTGGGAAACAAATAATTTTATAAATATTTTAATTTTAAAAATAAAATATTTGTATAACTTACTGAAAGACTTTTTACTCCAAATTTAATATATGACGACAGTGTTATTTCCTAGTTTAGTCACGTAAACATTGTCGACATAAGAAAACTGTAACCTATTTGCGTTAATAAAGACATATGTAATTTCTATTCTGATACTATATCTCATCTGCTCTGTTCCCGGTCAGGGAAGGAAACATTTTATCGATTGAGGCAATTTGCAAAAAGAAGTTTGTTAGAAAATTTATTAAATAATTTTGAAAAATGCACGAAGAAGACATGAATTGTAAAAGAATTTTTGTGCTCACTACGACTAACGTTCTGACGATTCGCGGAATAAAGGAATATCGGGTTGGATTACAATACACGGCCCGTGTATTGTAATCCAAACCGATATTCCTTTATTCTGCGAATAGTCAGAACGTGTCCCAACATTGTGCGGGGGGGGGGGGGGGATATAAAATATTGATTTAATCAAAAAATAAATAAATATCAGAGTATCAATTTCAAGGAAAAAAGAAGTAATTGTTACAAAAAAATATAATCGAAAAAGGATACCGACGCAGCGAACATTTGTTTTTCAGGAATGCGAATGTGTAGTGTTCGTTAAGTATTATGGAAGAAGCGGTGTTAGTTTCATGCTTATGTCCTGAAAAATTAGAAGACGGTGTAACTGGTGGCGTGTGTAGTAGATAATAAGATGTGAGTAAAAATAGCAGCTATCTTCTCGTTGGAAGATTGATTTCGGAGAGTCAGGTACTCCGAAGAAAATATAATAAATATTGAAAGAAGAAATAAATGCATAATTTCTTGAAACATGCATGAATGCTTACGCTAATTGGATGGCGGAACATATTAGCATATGAAGGTTTTGATCATTATCACCATTATGTCTTAATGTCGACAGGAAACTCGTCTTTACTTTATTATATAGATATGTAAGGTAATAATACTTAGAGCAAGATTAATAGTGTTTTTGCTGATATTTAAATAAATTTAACTTACACTTTTGTATATATATGCTTTATGGTAAAATATAATTACTTTTCGAATAGCCTTATATTTCTTTCAAGTATTTATGGCGTGTAAATAGAAGTATGAACATTTTTTTAAAAAGAAGAACAATATATATGAGCAAAGGAAACCATGAAATTAAAGTTGTAGATATTGCATTTGTGAATTGAGACATTGAATTCAGTCCCGGTTTTGTTTTTCTTTAAATTAGCTTCAAGTAATTTTCTTCCAAAATAATATGTTTTGTACCGTTTTGTTTTGCATTAGGTCATCACACCAGTAGGAGAAATAATGTTAATTTTGAGTAGGTAATAGAAGAAAGCAATCATCGTTCGATGGAAATAGCTAGGGTCTCGTTAAATCAATTAGAGCATTTAACCATTCAACTGCAGACATCAATCTATTTACGTGTGTAACCCACCTCTTCCTCCTCCTCCCCCAACAACAACAACAACAGCAGCAGCAGCAGCAGCAACAACAGCAGCAGCAGAGAAACGGTATCTGTAAAATATTCGATGTTTATTGGTTGAAATATTTATTCTTCATTGGTCAATTCTATCAAAATGCTAAATCTCTATTGGTTGCCTTTAAGAGCCCAAATGTGGGGGGTGGGTGTCAACCTATACATATTCCGACCTCGGAACGTGTGTTCTCTGGGAGGCGAGCATCTGTTCTGCATCTGTTTTTTAAGCCAGAACCAAAACACAGTCACAAGTGAGAGACTCAACTTGCCACACGAACTTGTGTCAGTCAATTCACGGCATCTCTGCAAACAACACAGATAATAGTCATGGGCTACTAAATATAGCGACAGCTTATATACAGTCTCACGAATTAACTCACACAAGTCAACACATAACAAAAAACACCACTTTCATTCTCTAGACTCTTTGAATTCTTCTTAACTTCTCTCTTTGTAATTCTTTACAGTTGGTTGTTCTATCAAGTCGTAAGTAAAATTGATATGTATGGACGGACTTTGTCATTACATTTGGAAGGGCAATTTCTTATCCATACCTGAACATGACTTTTCAGAAAAAAATGTTGGACATGTCAAAATTACTTATGGTGTGTATTTTGCTGGTTGGAATATAGATGCCTGAAAATTTGCTAAAATAGCACTCATTAACTTTTACTAATATCTGAATTATACTGGGTAACCGAAAAAATGTCACTACTGGAATCGCTGATGAAATTCACAACCCTTTCTGTAATCCAACCATATTTGGTACAAATAAACTTGAGTTTATGCCTGACTTGTCCACCAAGTTTCAACCATGAATGTCCAACAGTCTTTGTTTTATCGCCGTTCAGATCGACCGAACCAAATTGGACATATACAGGGTGACCCCCAAAAAACGGGCCCCAAATCTAATTAGGCCCCGTTTCTTAGTGTTTCGTCCGAATGAAATGAATTTTTGGTCATAACTAGTTTATTATATTCGAAACATCATATCAAAACACTAGTGTCTTTGGCCTTTTTTCCCCGTTCTACAGCATGTGTTCTAGATGGCCTCCATTTAGCTTCGTGCATTTCTTGAGGCGCAGAACGAAGTTGTCCATGACGTTCTTACAGACTGAATTGGGAATGGTTCTCATCTCCTCCCTGATGGCTTCCTTGAGTTCCGTGATGGTTTTTGGTTTCCCTGCGTACACCCTGTCCTTAAGATAGCCCCAAAGGAAAACATCTGGGGGGCTTAAGTCCGGGCTATGGGGTGGCCACTCAAAATTAGTCTTGAGACTGATCACTCGGCCTCCGAAGTTCTCTTTCAGCCAATCTCGGAACAGGTTTGAGGTGTGAGAATTCGCTCCGTCTTGCTGGAACCGGAACTTGCTCATGAGCGACGGGTAGAGGGTCTGGAGCTCACTCTTGAAGGTTTTGAGGACCTCCACATACCGCTCCTTGGTGACTGTCACTGATGCGCCAGATTCTTCGATGAAGATTGATCCGATGATGCCTCTGACCGAGATTGCAGCCCACACCGTGCACTTAGGAGAGTGCAGGGGCTTGGTGGCTACTTCATTGGGTCTGGAGGACCCCCAGAATACATTTGTCTTGGAGTTCGCCTTTCCGTCAAGATAGAAGTGGTCTTCATCTGAGGTCCAAAGGAGGTTAAGGAAACCTGGTGTCTCCTCGATCTTATCGAGCATCTTGACTGCCATAGCGCTATTCTGCTTCTTGTCTGAGGCTGTAAGGGTCTGTAGCGTCTGTATTCTGTATGGGTAAACCCTGATATCGTTCACCTGCACTCTCCTGCAAGTCTCACGGGAGATACCGAGGGACTGACTTTGTGTACGCACAGAGCGTTTCGGACTCTCCTGGAGAGACTCTCTCACACTTTCGACCAGCTCGGCTGTCCGCTTCTTGGGACGTCCCGAGTTGCTTGGACGGTTATCACTGGCAGCGTTGAGGTTCTCCACGGTCCCATACTTCTCGAAGTGGTCCACCCAGTTCTGAATTCTGCTTTTGGATGGAGCCTTTTCACATTCGAACTGATGCATGAAACTGTCCTGGGTTTTCTTAAATGAGCCAGTCTTGTAGTAAAATTAAACACAGTGTATTCTTTGTCCCAGTTCCCACTGAGGTATTGGTGTACTCACGGTCGTTGATTCTGCCATGTCCTGTAAAATAAGGGCAATCGGTGAATAAATAAAGGAGATATCACATGAAGTGTACACGGGGCCCGTTTTTATTGGGTCACCCTGTATTGTTCTGAAAATGATCAAACTGTATTATTTGCGACATGATTAAGATAGAATAAGGTGAACGAAGTAGAATTGACTAAATTTTGCATCTCTACATTAAAGACAAAAATTACCACTATTTCTTCTGTTCTCTTTGAATTTTTACACATGATTCATCTGATTTTTATTATTTTTCCGTCGCCCGAGGTAGAAAAGTAAATCCCGCAACATGTCCGTTCATCTTTGCAGTTTGAAAATCACAAGGTGCTCGTTTAAACGTGTGATGCCATTAGCGACCAAAACGAGTGCGTTTCAACGAGAGAGTATGAGTTAAGCTCTCTAGTAGGGTGAATAACCGTTTCCACTAAACGTAAAGCATTACTCTTCTATGTAGAGTAGAGTTATTTAGATAACCGGTAGTGTGAATGTAAATAAAACATGCTGTAATCTCTGTCAGGGTGAGCTCGGTAAGATTACTGACTGCTTATTACAGTTGCAAATTAGATATGTGCATATGTTATATATTTCTATGTATAAGATTAACTCCTAAACTAATTAACCTATTATTATGAAATTTTTAACACAACTGTTAGGCGTGAGGGTGAGCAATGTGGACAATAATTAATTTTATTAAGTTTATTCAAAAAGGGCAACAGGGGATGGAAACCCCTCTTGAAGATTCAGATACCTTATATTTTTGTAAAATTTTAGCAATAGGTATTAGACATGAATTAATAAATATTTCCCCAAATTCAGTTTCTTTTTAGTATTTTAAAGGGTTTCAAGGAGCATAATATAGGCATAATCTCCCATTTGAAAATTCAAATATATCAGATTTACATGAAATTTTATTCATAGTCATTAGGCATAGATTAAGCAAGATTCCATGAATTTCAGTTTCTTCTTAAGACCTCTTAAGCTTAAACCTTAAATTTTAGACATTTTCTAAAATCAAAATCATGTAATAGATTTTGATCAAAATTGGAATAAGGATTCTAGACAAGGTTTAGTACCATTATATCTTGCTTTTAATTTTCGCAAAGAGACATAAAGTAAGTAAAGAATTGTTCTGTTCGGGGAATTAATTTTACCTGTCCTTTGACGGGTCCAAGAAAGAGTCGCCAACTTAGTAGGTCCCTCACTGTCCACCAGGCTCCAGCCCCTGTCCCATCGCCGCAATGTTGCTTCCTTGTTCCTGTTTTACAAGTACTTCCATGGATTGTGCTATGATGAACTTGCTGCTCTGGTGCCCCAACGACGTAAATTCACTAGACAAACCAGACAATCTGCCAAATCCCATCCATTCACTGTGGACGCCCCCAGATGCCGAAGACCTTTATACTCCAAAAGCTTTTTTCCTAGTGCTGTTGGACTCTGGAACTCCCTCCCTGCTCCCTGTTTTCCTGACGGTGCTGACATGCAGCAATTTAAAACTAATGTAAACAGACATCTCGCTGCACAGCTCCCAATTTAGGTTGACCCCCCCCCCCCCCCAAAAAAAAAACTCTCGCCCTTTTTCTTACGTCTACAGTGGCGGCCTGCCCTGTTTGGGGTGAACTATGTTTATATATATATATATATATATATATATATATATATATATATATATATATATTGTGTCAAATTATATTGAAAAGACATCAATAAAGTGCTCGATCGCAGCGGAGTGTGAGCTTATATAAATAATTTATTTGAAAACTAAAACTATATGTTACATCCTTCAGAATCATACCGCGGTTTCATCCAGATAGGCTGACATTTTACATTAAAAAAAAACCTAAACCCAGTGGAATCGTCAGCGTACTGGATGAGGTCAAAACACGATGAGAAATGACGTTATATCGATAAATATTCCTGTAAAGTTCATCTGGAAAAATATTGGTTGGGAATTAATTGAGTTTTATTTGATCTATTATTTATAGCTTTGTGTTTTAAGAACGGTTTTATTTTTTCTACTAAGTGTTTTATTTAATTATTCATTTGTAGTTTTGTATTTTTATTCAAAGTGTTGTATTTGAAGGGGCGTTTATAGAGCGTAGGAAAATTTTCGGTATCTTGAAAAGTGAAAAAAAACAAGGGGGGCGTTTGAATTCGTTGTTTAAAAAGTTGTAATAATGAAGTCTTTTTTTGAAGGTGATATCGAGTTTATATTTATGTATCGGATTTATTATTTATTTTATTTATAGTTTTGCATTTTATAGGTTTTATTTTGTTTGGTGTTTTATTTACTTATTTATTTATTGGTAGTTTCGTATTTTAAAGGTCGTCCCGAAAAAATGAAAACAAAGGATGATGGTGTCTGAATTTATCGTTTAAAAACCGGTGCATTGTTGACGTGCTCCTTTTGAAGTAAGTACGGGTCCGGGTTAAATATAGTATATGGGTCTTAATTGTAATTAAGTTGTATTAAAATTCGTTTAATTATTTATGATTGGTGTTTTCTGTTTTTCTGCGTCAAAAGTGTATTTAGGGATAGCTGAGTGCATTATTTATTGATTAGGCGCTGGGTGGGATTTGTTAAATTCTTTTATTTCTTTCTTTCTTTATTTCTTTATTATTTTTTGTTTGACATAGTTTAGTGGATTCCCAAATATAGTTTTAAAATACATTATTTATCCACACACACCCACACACACATATATATATATATATATATATATATATATATATATATATATATATATATATATATATATATATATATATATATATATATATACATTTTAAACAATGATATACATTTTTGCATTCCATCTCCGGAGATCAGACAACCCCATCTTAAACAAAAGTAGTGCTTGGTGATAACGTACATACGAATATGAAATGACTTAAGGGTATTTTGTGTAAAAATATGAATTGAATACATTGTTTGTGAAATAATATCTACGTAAAATAAATTAAAAATACTCTTTTCTCTTTCGGTAGAAATGTTTACTTACTGTTACGGGGCCGAGGGTCGTGTCCCCCGATTATTTACGTGTTCGTATAATCAAGCGATGTTGCATGCAAAAGACAGAGTAATAATTAATAAACAAAAATGAAGTAGTTCAAATAACGTTTATTGAACGTGTGTGTACGTGGAATGATGAAGTGTGTGATGTATGCATGTGTGTCGATGGAAAAACAGTTCTTGAAAAAGGTATAAGAGGAAATGAATCCGGCGAGAGGAAAGTCTTTGAAAGCCGTACACAAAGAAAATGAGTTGAGAACTCTTACCGTTGTCTGACCACGTGTTGACGGAAGAAACGTGTGTTGGTAATTGTTATGCCGAGACCAGTTCAAGAGAAAAGCGTGAGACGAAGCGCTAGTGTATTAACGTCGTTCTGCCGAGGCTGGTCGGTAAAGAAGAGATGGATTTTCCGTTTGCAACGGTTTTTATAGTCAGAAGGGCAGATAATTCTGGTGTCGCCTTACAGCGCCACCTGTCGGTGAAAAAGCGCCACCTAACGGCAAACCGGTGTAGTTATGTTTTGAAAGGAGGAGGTAATTGCTACAAGGACTCCCCCCCCCCAGATTGAAAAATATTGAAGATATTATTCAATATGTACAGTTGTAGATGAGAAGCATTTTTTGTGGGTATGTCTGTTTTGCTGTTGAAGATTAAAAAAAAGTAGTGTGCACGCTACTTATTTCTGTTTCTGCATCTGTATTGAATGATTGATCGCAAGTGCATCTGCGGAATTGAGTGTTTGTAACGCATGTGGATCTGCGTGTTGTTTGCATGCAATTGGGTCTGCATCAAGTTTGAGCGCAAGCGAATTTGCACTTGTTGGTGGCGTTGTTCATGTTAGTTAGTCTGCGTGATGCGGAGCTGATGAACGAACGTTGAATTGTCAGTGTTGTCCGGGAATGTTTGGTGCTTGGGTCTGCGCGGTTGTTGATGAGTGAGCACAAGTGGGTCTGTGCGGTGTTGATGAGTGAGCACAAGTGAATCTGTGCAGTGTTGATGAGTGAGCACAAGTGAGTCTGTGCAGTTGTTGATGAATGAGCACAAGTGAGTCTGTGCAGTTGTTGATGAATGAGCACAAGTGAATCTGTGCAGTTGTTGATGAATGAGCACAAGTGAGTCTGTGCAGTTGTTGATGAATGAGCACAAGTGAGTCTGTGCAGTTGTTGATGAATGAGCACAAGTGAGTCTGCGCAGTTGTTGATGAATGAGCACAAGTTAGTCTGCGCAGTTGTTGATGAATGAGCACAAGTGAGTCTGTGCAGTTGTTGATGAATAAGCACAAGTGGGTCTGTGCAGTTGTTTGATGAATAAGCACAAGTGGGTCTGTGCAGTTGTTGATGTTGTTCATGTTAATTAGTCCGTGCTGTGGAACTGATGAACAAACATGTAGTTGTTGAGATTGGTGGTACACCATGGTCAAAATCAGATGCACAAATGTCTGCAAGTGAGTTAGCAGGTCCAGGTACAAGTGGGTCTGTACTGGTGTTGGTGCGCGTCGTTCGAGTTGATGTGTCCCCCCAGTTGATCAACGAACGTCCAGTTGTTGAGTATTTAGTCATGCTTGTGCAGTTGTACTCATTTTGAACTGGTGTGATTTCTTCCATAGTGTCGTCAGTGATGTCCGGAAATGTTTGGTGCTTGATGAATGTCCGGGAAGATGTGGTTGTTCAAGTTGATGTGTCCTCCTGTTTATCAACGAACGCCCAGTTGTTGAAGAGGGTTGGTAGCCCTTGAAGGGTGATGTTGGTGCTTGCTGAGCCTGACTTTTTACAACCAGTATTAAGTCTTGGGGCTTGGTGATGTTGTTCGTGTTTGGCATCGTGTTGTCTGTTTTGTAGTTTTCTTTTCTTTTATATATATATTTCCAACACGTGGGTAGAAGGGAAAAAGAAAGAAAAAATGGAGTCGTAATTTGTTTCACACGAGGAATGACGTTTTTGTTTTCGTTTTAGTTTGTTTGAATGTTAGTTTCCACGTAGAGAAAGAATGGCGGCTTCTCTTTTCTTTGTTGTCGAAAAGAAAGAAAAAAAATTCGTATTTTCTTTTTTTTTTTTGTTTGAATTTTCATTTCCACGTGGTTAGAGAAAAAGATGGCGCTTCCCTTCTTTGCTTGTTGTTGAAACAGAAAATAAATTCGTATTTTCTTTTTTTGTTGTTTGAATTTTTATTTCCACGTGGTCCGAGAAAAAAAATGGCGTTTTTTATTTGTTTTTTAAAAAAATTTTTTTATCAACACGTGGTCATGGCAAAGAGTGGCGGCATTTTTTTGAATTTTTTTTATCAACACGTGGTCACGAAAAAGATGGGCAGCGTGAGCGTTTGTTTTCTTTTTATCTCCACGTGTCCAAAACAAAGGAAGTGGCGTCTTGTAAGGTCCTTTTGTTCGTTGACAAAGAAAAAAAAAGGATTGGCAAAAGTTTGTCTTTTTCTTTGTATATAATTTTCCGACACGTGGGTAGAGAAAGAGAAGAAGAAAAAATGAAACTGTAATTTTTTTTATACTCGGGGAGAGCCGAGAAATGTTTTTGTTTTTCTTTGTTTGGGTTTTTCCTTTGTTGTTGAAAAGAAAGAGAAAGAAAAAAAATTCGTATTTTTTTTGTTCTAGTACGAAATTAATTACTCCGCCACATACAACAAAGCTTGCACGTCGGGTCACCAATTGTTACGGGGCCGAGAGTCGTGTCCCCCGATTATTTACGTGTTCGTATAATCAAGCGATGTTGCATGCAAAAGACAGAGTAATAATTAATAAACAAAAATGAAGTAGTTCAAATAACGTTTATTGAACGTGTGTGTACGTGGAATGATGAAGTGTGTGATGTATGCATGTGTGTCGATGGAAAAACAGTTCTTGAAAAAGGTATAAGAGGAAATGAATCCGGCGAGAGGAAAGTCTTTGAAAGCCGTACACAAAGAAAATGAGTTGAGAACTCTTACCGTTGTCTGACCACGTGTTGACGGAAGAAACGTGTGTTGGTAATTGTTATGCCGAGACCAGTTCAAGAGAAAAGCGTGAGACGAAGCGCTAGTGTATTAACGTCGTTCTGCCGAGGCTGGTCGGTGAAGAAGAGATGGATTTTCCGTTTGCAACGGTTTTTATAGTCAGAAGGGCAGATAATTCTGGTGTCGCCTTACAGCGCCACCTGTCGGTGAAAAAGCGCCACCTAACGGCAAACCGGTGTAGTTATGTTTTGAAAGGAGGAGGTAACTGCTACATTACTAAAGTAAGTAAACATTTCTACCGGCGTTTCAGGAAATCTTTCCCTTTTTGGATTTGAAGTTAGACGTAAACATAAACCACTGTAATAAACGTACACCTCTACTTTTGACCCGTATGCTCGCCGAAGTAAGATTGTTCTGAATGACCAGAACGAGTTGGCCATACAATTTGAAGTAATGCAATAAGCACTAGTTCGAACCGTAAAACCTGTCAATGTTTTTTTTCTTGTAATATTTTATTTGACATTGAACAGAATTTTGTCAAGGCTAATAGCCGATAATATGCAAAAGAGGCGGTCATTTTAGAAAATGGCCGCCATTAGCTTTCCATTTCACAATCCGAACAGACGCTGTCAACGAAATGAGTAATCGCCCCACAGAGTTCTTCTTTTGCATCGGGGATAATTATTGATCTTCTGGTATTGTTCGTTTTCACGAAAGCGAGAAATTGATTTTTAAAAAATTTTCCTGTTGCTTAAAGAAGAAAAAAAAATAATCAAAAGAAAGCTAGAAACAGTTAAATCGAATAAAAACGTAAAATGGGGGAAATGAATAAGAAAATAGATTTTTTCTTCAGCTTCTTTCGTGCAATTCCGAAGACTAAGCGGTTAATGAAATTGCCTTTTATGGAATTACTTGTTCCGCGAAACAAATCCAATATATTATACTTTCTTTAACTTTCACTTTAACACACACACAGACACACGCGCACACACACACACACATACACACGCACACACCCACGCGCACACACACACACATATATTACTAATGGAGATTTGGTATCTGTCTGTCTGAAGTCGAAACAATACTACTACTTTTATTAATGTACTAATATACTATCTTTTAATGCTCAATTCAGGGAGATAATGTAGTATCCATTCTGTTGTCATGAAAACATTCTCACATGAATTACCTCCTCCTTTAGGGGTGGGTAGTGTAGCATTTATTCTGTTGCTATGAAACCACCCTCCCCAGAGATCAATTAATTTTTTTCTAGCTGGGGGTGTAGTATCTGTTCTGTTGTCAGGGATCACCTTCCCTCTCTAGGGTTGGTGGGTAGTGTAGTATCTATTCTGTTGTCACGATACCATCCTCTCAGGCATTACCTCCTCCTTTGGGAGTGTAGCGTACGTCAACAAGAAATTGTCATAATTGACTGTTTATTAGCGAACTCAAAATTTACATTATATATATTGGCAAAAATATGCGACCGGAGGAAGCATATGGATAGTATAAGATAAGTTTCTTTTAAATATTGGGTTGAGCTCTCTAGTAAGTGATATCTCCAGCTGCCACCAGCTTATGATGCATTGCTCATTGCATAATCAATTTGTGTTCTCAGGCAATTAAGTTTACATTGAGATTTCACTTAGTTTCAGCAGGAGTCAGATGATAGCTAAGGCTTGTCTAGCCACACTGTCTTGCTTGTCTAGCCACACTGAAGCGCTGTGACACAGCGAAACAATCTGTTTGTTGATGACTATATATTTTTCATTCATTTTTTCCATTCAGTTTTCATTTTCTTTTCATTCACTTTTTTCCTTTATTTTTTTCATTCATTTTTTTTCATTCATTTTTTTCATTCAATTTTTTAAAATTCATTTTTTCATTCTTTATTTCTTTCATTTTTCATTTACTTTTTTCTTTTATTTTTTCCTTCATTTTCTGTTATTTATTTTTTCATTCATTTTTTCATTTATTTTCATTCACTTTTTCATTCTTTTTTATTTACTTATTTTCATTTGTTTTGTCATTTACATTTTTTCATTCCTTATTTTTAATTCTTTTTTCTCATTCAGTTTTTACCTTTAATTTTTCATACATTTTTTCATCATTTTTATATATATTTTTTTCATAATTTTTTTATATTCCTTTTTGTTTCATTTATTTTGTTTTTTTCATTATTTTTTTCATTTAATATTTTTAATTCATTTATTTACATGTAATTCATTTTTCATTTATCTTGTTTTCATTCATTCTTTTATTTGTTTTTCATTCACTATTTTTAATTAATTTTTTTACATTGAATTATCATTCATTTTTAAAAGTTAATTTTCATTGATTTGTTTCATAATTTTTTTCATTCAATTTTTCATTTATTTTTTCACTTTTTTACTTCAATATTTTTCATTCATTTCTTTGTCATTCATTTTTCATTCAGTTTTTTATTCAGTTTTTTTTATTCATTTGCTTTTTAATTCATTTTTTAATTCATTTTTGTCATTCATTTTTTCATTCAATTTCTTTCATTCACTTTTTTATTCATATTTTCATTCATTTGTTCATTTATTTTTTTCATTCAATTTTTCATTTCTATGAATATCCTGGACAGAGCAGGTAATAACTAAAAAGTACCCAAAGCAGTGGTACACATCATAGATATACTAGGTGTGTTTAAACGCAGTGTTGCCCGGGATAAAGTACTTCTCTGTCTTTTTTTATAATGTTGTATACACCGGTAGCCATAATCCAAAGTGCTTAAACTCCTTTATTTTCGTATCATTGTGAAATGGGGGGAGGGTAAGGACAAGAAATTAGTAATCTACCGAGACCATTTTTGTACTCAGCATTGTCAGTGATCCAGAATTGTAAGATTACAGTGTTACTTTCCGTAAGGGATATATAGTAAATCTCTTTGGACTATTGAATTCATCATCACGTATCTTTTTAATATGTTGAAATGGAAGGGGGAGAAATTAGGAATTGACCGCCAAGATGATTCGTTGCACATGAATCTCGTTACACACGAGCACCTGGTGAAGAGGCGATTATTACATAACCGCCAACCCGTATCACAACTCACGTAGATCGACAGAAAATAGTTCATTCATGTCAGCTGCTACATAACTCCCTGCTTATGCTTTTAGCCGATAAAACAAGAGAAACTTTATTGATTGTAGTAGCAAATGAGAATACAATTACAAGTACATGTAAATGCAAAGATAGATTATATGATTGATAAATTTGAACAATAAAAAAGAAGCAGGATCACATCTTGTCAGTTTGGGAATAAATCACGAATTAATGTTGATCACGTGATCTGACTTTAGCGCCAAGATGATTCGTTGCACATGAATCTCGTTACACGCAGACATTCTATACGAGCACTTGGTGAAGAGGCGATGATTACATAACCGATAAACCGTAAATCTACAGAAAATGGTTCATGTAAACTGCTACATATTTATCAACGTTTCGTTTTTATTTCAAGACTTCCTCGAGATGATAGATTTGAAGAAATAACACACAAATACAGATATTTTAAAAAGTTTGGTCCGTTTGTGACGTGAAAAGTTGTTAGAATTCAGAAAATGTGGTGCGACTATGACGTGAAAGGAATAGTTCTCTTCCTTTTTTCGAACAAAACATAGCTGTTAGAATTTCAAATATATGATATGTTTATTTATCCGCCCACTTAGCTTTGTTGATTCCCAGTGAGATTAAAGACGGACGTCTCTGTGTAGTTTACTTGTTATAAATATATTTTCATACCACACACACACACACACACACACACACACACACACACACACACACACACACACACACACATATATATATATAAATATATATATATATATATATATATATATATATATATATATATATATATATAATTGTTTTTACTAGCGACAGAACACTGGTGTGTCTTCCTTTTATGTACGCAAACATTAATTTATGAAATGAATTAAATAGTTTTTGTAATATACTAGTCTCTCCCAAGAAACACTATATAAGCAGTGTATTTTTTTTTTACTTAGTGTTAGGTCATTAGATGTAAGAGTTGAAGTCTTTGAGGGTTTCAAACACTGTCCTTACATCTTGGTACCCAATATTGGGCTAATTCCCACATCAAATTGCATTTGGAAATTATAGAAATCATAGAAAAGACAAATTAGAATCAAACTAGTATATACGGTAGACATAGAGCCATGGGAAATTACTCGATGTGACCCTTCCGACGACCCAAAACAAATGGCTACGCGGTCAGAATAAACGATTTTCTCATACTCGATAACATGCCCACCAATGCTAGAATGTCGCTATATGAATTCAAGTAGGGTTATTGTTCGGTTCTTACAATATTATTCTTCCTGTATTCAATGAAAACTGAATACGTATGTAAATAAATTAATATTTCAAAGCAATCTATTTTTGCAATCTTCACGAAACTTCCGAATGTTTATATTTACAGACTGCAATGGTAAGATTTCTAGTCACTTTTTGAAGGCGAACCAACCATACAAAAGGGGTCACGAGATAGATTGGACTGCCTTCTTTGCAATCCTCTGGGGAAATCATATGTTACTTTGTTGCGAGTCATACATAGCACTATATATATATATATATATATATATATATATATATTGTATATATATATGATATGTATAAATATTGTATATATATATATATATATATATATATATATATATTGTATATATATGATATGTATAAATATTGTATATATATATATATATATATATATATATATATATATATATATATATATATATATATATATATACAGGGTGGG
Source organism: Sepiola atlantica (assembly GCA_963556195.1). Classification (NCBI taxonomy): domain Eukaryota; kingdom Metazoa; phylum Mollusca; class Cephalopoda; order Sepiida; family Sepiolidae; genus Sepiola; species Sepiola atlantica. Next base: position 205,100,196 of record OY744515.1, on the reverse strand, counting down.
CAAAAATAAGGGTCCTATTTTTAAAAATTCATAACTTTTTAATTTATTGATTTTTTTTGATTTTTTTTTAGAATAAGTAAAGGACCCCTTCCGAAGCAAGCATGAGCCGTATTAGCCCTAAGGAACGTACCCTCATTTAGAAAACATTATTTTTGCTTAAAAAACTCAAAACAGTGTAAAAAACAATACTTTAGTTTTTGTAAGTTTTAAGAAGTGTTTTTCGGCTAAAATTTGTTTTGTTTATTTCAAAAAATCTCGGAAGGGTCAGTCTACACACACATAAAGTTTGGTGAGTTTAACTTTTATTTTGTGGAAGTTATTCAAATTCAAATTATTCAAATTTAAAGATAATTCCCTTATTTTGGCCCACCCTGTATATATATATATAATGTATATATATATTGTATATATATATGATATATATATATTGTATATATAATATATATGTATATATATATATTGTATAATATATATATATATATATATATATATATATATATATATATATATATATTGTATATATAATATATATGTATATATATATATATTGTATATATATATATGATATATATTGTATATATAATATATATATATATATTGTATATATATGATATATATATATATATATATATATTGTATATATATATTGTATATATATGATATATATATATATATTGTATATATATAATATATATATATATATATGTATATATATTGTGTGTGTAGATATATACATATATAAACATATAGATATATATGTTTATATATGTATAGATATACGCATACATATGTAAAGTTAGTTACGTGTGCGTATATATATATATATGCATATATACAGATATATAGAGATATATGTTAACATATGTATATATATATGCATATACGAGACCTGTCTAAAAAGTATCCGACCGTATTCCGTGCAAAATAGAGACGATAGGGCGGCGCCACTCTACACAGTGAAGGAAGACACCTTCATGTGCATGTGTGAATTTTATCACCGCCCTCATGCGCGTTAGTCGCTGCCTCCCTGTCGGGTTACCGATTCTCTCAAGATGACTGAACGTTTTGAGCAAAGGTACTGCATCCAATTTTGTCAAAAGCTTGGTGATTCTCAAAGCAAAGCAATTTGTAAGATCCAGCAGGTGTGTGGAAAAGATGCGATGGGTCCACACAAATTAAGCAGTGGTTCAACAGATTAAAAAATGGCCGCACATCAGCAGAGAATGGCCAGCATTCTAGCAGACCCCAAACTGATCGGAGTTCAGCTGTTGTTGAGAGGGTGCAAAATTTGGTGATGGTAGATCGTCGTTCAACCGTGCAGGAGATCGCCCAAGAGGTCGGAGTGAGTAAAGATTCCGCACATGCAATTTTACGTGATGATTTGAACATGCACAAAGTGGCTGCGAAATTTGTTCCCAAGTTGTTGTCACAAGAACAAAAAGACCTCCGTTTTCAAGTTGCACATGACCTTCTTGAAACCGCTAACACTGATCCTGGGTTTCTGAACACCGTGATAACTGGAGATGAGTCATGGGTGTACGGGCACGACTCAGAAACAAAAAAGAAGTCGTCCCAATGGAAGCATCCCGAGTCTTCAAGGCCCTAAAAAAACGCGACAGGTGTGAAGCAAAATCAAGGTGATGCTGACTGTCTTCTTTTGATATATAACAATAGCTAATTTTTCGTTAAGGCAGAAAAAGCACGTGGGATTGTGTAATGTAGGTGTTGTTACTTTTTTTAAGACACCACAAGTACCATTGATTGGTTCAATAAAATAGATGATAAGAGCCATTGTGCCTTCATCCAATTCGAGATCATGGATTACTACCTTTCCATAAGAAAGGATTTATTGCACAAAGCACTAAACTTCAACAGCACGCACACGGATACTACCGAGGACAAAATAGACATTATAGACTGTACTGATTTATGATGAAAAACAATGAATGAAAACTGAATCTACAGACTCGTTCGATGTGGCAATGGGATCATCCGCTGAAATGTCCGACATGGTGGATTTGTGATTTTACATAAACTAACAGAAACTAGTACGATTAACATTAACGATTTAAGACTGTATAGGGACGACGGACTAGCTATAGTTAGAAACACGAATGGGCCCAAGGCTGAAAAAATTAACAAATTTATACACGAGGTTATAACAGATTAATACTTCAAGTAGAAACCGTGGCGGGGATTAAGATCACAAACTTCCTTGGTGTAACATTTAACCTCAGCGAGGGGAATTATAAACCTTATATGAAAGATAATCACGACTCACTTGGGGTCGAGTCTCGGTTCCATGGGTACTACACCCCGTAGCTCCCAAGTAGCGTCGGTGGCTATTACACTCTGTAATGCCCGAGTTGTGGCGATGTTCGGTGCTCCAGCTGTGCTCTAGAGAGACGGTGGTACCCCCAAAAGAACCTTCGCCGCATTTCGGGCTGCCTTCGGTGACACCCTGTTCGAAGGGCCATCAGCAGAAATCAGAGAGAGGTCTGCCACCAGCTCTCTCCCAGCTTCCATACAGAAGACACCACAAATCAACAAGTGGTTCTCGGTAGACCTGGCTGAAGCACAGAACAACTCCCTACCAGAACAATTCCTACAGTGCTCTTATGGAGGGGCTGCTACACGACAAAGTGAAACCATAGATACCACATACATGGATTCCACTTCGCTAGAAGGTGAAGACCTAAAGCCCTCACCAAAAAGACAGTCTAGACCAAAGACAGGAAAGGGGCCCGTCAACAAATCATCAGCTCTTGGTGCTGCCGGAAAAATTCAATGTCCACCACTATCCTTCACCGACTCTCCCATCCAGGCTGGGCAGCGATCAACAACTCCACTTCTAGTGACTCCAACAACTGCAGCCATTTCACTTCCTGCTATTCCAGTTCCTGCTACTCGAGCTCCACCTACTCCAGGTCTAAGCTACCCAACTTCTACAGACTTAAACGACTGCAAAGAAATCTCAGGAAGCAGTATGAGGCCCAGACACAACTCTCACCAGAAGCATATAGAAAACTGTTCAGGGAACAGTACCAGACGTATACTGAGGGTAACATCATCAAATTACTTCCGAGTACACTGGAATAACTCAATAACAGATTTATGCCCCTCATCACATCCGATACCACTGTAAAAGAACACACCGGAATCTCCAAACAGACCCTTATACAACTTCTAGGGGATCCCAAGATTTCAGCAACTTACATAGTGCGCAGAAGCGAGGACATGTAGGACATACTTCTCCCAACACAGCAGGATGCTGAGAATGTCACCAGTGGAGATATGCAGTGGAAGCAAATTAAGATCAAGCCGGAATACCAAGACAAAAGAAGGACTTCAGTGTTTATTCTCGGTGTCCCATGTTATGTCACCCCAAAATACTAGGGACGGTAATGAGCCAATATTGTGATGTCGAGGCGGTTATTCCGGTCCCTGAGCCAAGAAACATCCTCACTGGCGATTACCAACTAAAAATGCGCCCCAGCCACTTCGGATTCCTTACCGTCCCGGCCCAGAATTAAGCAAAATTTCAATCCATATGGGTCACGTGACTAAGTCCAAAAATATCATTTTGAACATGCTAACTGTTAAATTTTCTTATATTCATATTTAAGACGTCGTATATATATATATATATATATATATATATATATATATATATATATATATATATATTAGTTAAACTTAATTACGGCATGAGTTTTTTTTATTTACGCTCCAATAATTCAACATAACAGTTTGTGTACGATTGTTTCCGAGATGATTTGGCTGTTTATTAATATCGAGTCTCTTCGTCAGCACAGGGTATAGGCACCAATGTAAAAGTCAACAACCAGAATCAGGACCACAGAGTTGAACACTCTCTTTAATACAGCAAATTAGAATTGAGTACGGGTGTGGCTAAAGCAGACCATTTCAGACAGTGTATAAATCAGATTAAACGGTTATAAAAGGGGACACAAAGAGGGAAAGAATGGTTGTTAGATTACGGGCTAGGAAAAACACTTCTCAGGGGGAAGGAAGAATAAAAAACAACATTAGAAATATATAATATACAGTGAGAAAAGTAGTTAATACTTCAATTTCTATCTATCAAAGAATCAGTTAATATAGCGCTCGCAAGAAGCCTTATAACAACTTATCGTAATAGAAATTAGAAATCATAGAATTGGAAAATTTAAAGAATTAAAAATTTTAAAAGGCCAAGAAAATTTACTCCTTAAAATTTGGTGTTTAAACTAACCTTAAATAACACAAGGGTATATATCTCCTATATACGGACCACCATAAAGTGAAGGCGAATGCAGAGATGGTATTTTTAATAGAAATATGTCACACTTTTGTCCCAGGAAACGGGAAGAGCAGGGCCGGGAGAGAGGAGGCGACCGAGGAAGAGACAACTTTTGCTCCAAGCAACGGGAGAGGGAACGAAGGTGAGGGGAGCAACCGAGGAAAAGAAAGCTATCATCCTAGGCAACAGGGAGAAAGGGGGCACCGGAGATAGGAGCCAGTGAAATGGGGCGACGTAGGAAGAGGGAGTACCGGGAAACGCCAGGTACCTATGCTAGTATATATAGCAAAGTTCCGAAGACGTTCGTCGAACACTCTCGACTAGTCTTCTGTCTGTGCACGTTTCTGTGTAGATATAGATCTTAATTTCCTTTAATCACGTGACAATTTCCGGTGGCCAAGTAGACATGGCGACTGCTCGCAGATTCTAGGCTGACTCTGTGAACCGGGTTGGCGCCTCCCGATCGTCTGAAATTGTTACTTGCGTGCACTGATGAGAGCAATAAGCTTGAAACGCTAGCGTCTGTAGGTATAAATAATTTAATATTTTTATATATATATATATATATATATATATATATATATATATATATATATATATATACGAGATTAATAATACCCTATTATGAAGAATAAAAAAGAGGAAGGAAAAGTAGAAAAATAGATTAATATGGACCGTTGTGGTGGGTGTTAATTGGGTATTCATTTATATGTACATTTTGATGTATTGTTTTTATTGATCTAGTATGCGCATTTTTGCATCAGTTTTATGTCTCATGAAGATTAAAACCAAGATTTAATGATATTAAACCTTATTCTAATTTTGATCAAAATCCATGACATGATTTTGATTCTAGAAAATGTCTGAAAAAGAAATTGAAATTCGGGGAATCTTGCTTAATTGGTGTCTAATGACTATGGATAAAATTCAATACAAATCTAATATATTAGAATGAAGTTGAGTTCATATTATGTGCGCTAAGAACCCTTAAAAAAACTCTAATAAAACCGAAATTATGAGATTATTTATTAATTACCTCCTGACTAACTCAACAAACAACAAAATCTCACCCCTTACCTGTAGAGGTCCCCAAATACTGGAAAACATTCTATTCTAATAGCTTATTTCCTCGAACTGCTTACCTTTGGAATTCCCTCCCTGTTTTCACGACTGTACAAACATGCAGAAATCTAAATGTAATGTGAACAAACACCTTGTTGCAAAACTCCCCAATTAGGATGCCCCTATTAATATGGCTCTTAATTCTCAGTAGCTTCTTACGTTTCAGTTGCAACGTACCTTGTTTTGGGTGAATATAAGTAAAAAAAATGATGTCTTAGAACTATTGTTAACATTTCACAAAATAAGACGTATCTGAATTTTTACGAAGAGCTTACATTTCCTTTTTACCCTCTTTACATAAACCTAAATTAAACTAAATATAACCCACATTTGGACTCCTTACGCCTAACAGTCGTGTTCCAAATTTCATATTGATCGATTAATTAGTTGTCGAGTTAATCCAGTACATATAAGTATATAAGCATATACACATACTTAACTTTATAAATATACTTGAAGAATACCTGTTCCAGGACAGGTAAACCGGTATTGTTCGGGCCTTCGGGTCTAGATTTACGCCGGTCTATCGGTTGTCCGTCCTGTGCAGTTCTAGGAGGTGCACCCTCCCAGGCTTTGCCTTATCACCCTTTGAGAGGGGGTTAGTTTATTGCTAATCGCCTGAGGCGCTCCTACCGGGGAATGCCGACGGGGTTGCCCAGGCAATTTTTAAACAGCCAGAGTGCTCAAATTCTCGAGCGCTGGTTTTTCCCACTTTCCCGACCTTGTGTCACATCTTACCTTATGGGAGGAAGATAAATAGAATTAATTCCTCTGGACAGAACAGTTTTGCATTTTGCATCAGATTTTATGTCTCCTTATGAAGATGAAAACCAAAATTTAATTATACTAAACCTCATGTCTATAATCCCACATTTGAACTCCTTACGTCTAGCCGCTATGTTCCATAATTCCTATTAATCGGTAATTAGTCTAGGAGTAAATCCTGTACATGCAAATATATAAACAAATAATAGCAAGATAGCTAACCTTTTAATCGGAACAAAACCGAATTAAGATAGCAAATCTTGGATAAACAAAGGGCTTGATATCTTATCGGATAAATAATAAATGATAAGACAATCTATTTAGCTTTACGTATTACTGCCGTTTCACGGCATCACTGATCATCATAAGTCTAGTCGAAAAACGCGCGGTGTCTCATTTCGCGCGTTATTTTAATCCCTATGTACTAGTGCAAGTAATAGCCTTTTTTAACAGAAACTTTACATCAGGTCAGATTGAGCACATAAGATTTATTTATATATTTAATCATGGATTTTAATAGCCAAGCAAATATTTATTTATATGTCTTCATTTAGCGATACATTATTGTTTCCCATTTAATAATTTAATTTCTTTTTAAAAGTTTACAATTTATAATTTTGTGCGTTCGATTATCGATGACTTTTATACAATGATTAGAAAAAGGCGGAAGTTTCTTGACAATACGTCACTTTGAAAACGTTTAATTATAACCGGGTGACGCCTGAATTATACAGCAGAGAAGGGGAGAAGCCAATGTTATTGTAGAGGAAATCAATTGCTACAATAGCGCGGAATTATTAGGTTGTTATTGTTATGCAAATGTATTATCTTTACGTATGTTATTTCTATTTTAACTTATTTTATGTGTGAAGAAGGGAGATGTCTCTGTGTTCGTGTGTGCATACGTGTGTGCATGTTTGTGGGTGGAGCTGCGTAAAGAGAAGGATATATATATATATATATATATATATATATATATATATATATATATGTAGAGAGAGAGAGAGAGAAAGAGAGAAAGAGAGAGAGAGAGAGAGAGTAAGAGAGTAAGAGAGAAAAAGGCTGAGAAAGATAGAAAGGTTGAGAAATAGACAAATAGATTAAGAGGTTGGGGAGGGTAAGAGAGAGAGAGAGAGGGGTTAAGCGCGCGCGAGAGAGATAGCAATGAAGATAGACATGAAAAGATTGAGAGAGAGAGGGAGAGCAATGGAGAGGTTAACATAGACATGAAGAGGTGGAGATATGGAGAAGTTCAGAGAGAGAGAGAGAGAGAGAGAGAGAGAGAGAGAGAGAGAGAGAGAGAGAGAGAGAGAGAGAGAGAGATGTTTGTGTGTGAACACTTGCGTGTGTGTGTTTATGGGTGGAGTCCGGTAGACTGAAATAGATATATTTATAGAGAGATTGATAATGATGGAGAGGTCAAGAGAGAAAGATTGAGAGGTTAAGAGAGATAGAGAAGTTGAGAAAGAGAGAGAGAGACAGAAAGAGAGAGAGAGAGAAACATAGAGAGATTTAAGGTGATTGATAGGTTGAGAGAGAGGTTGAGAGATATAGATAGATATATAGATATTTATATAGAGAGAGCAATTGAGATATAGAGATATATATGAAAAGGTTGGGAGAGGTGGAGATGCTAAAGAGAAAAATCGAGACGTAGAGAGAGAAATAGAGATAGATAGATAGATAGAGAGAGAGAGAGAGAGAGAGATAGAGAGACAGAGAGGAGAGGGAGGGAGAGAGTATGAGAGAGGGGAGGAGTTCAACGAATGAGAGAAAATAGAAAATCGTAATTTTTGATCAAGAAAATAATAAACCAAATACGATTAAGTAGAACGGAAGTTAGACGAGTAATTTTTAGAAGTAAAAGCAAATGATACAGACGGAGCATGAAATGGGGGGAAAAGAAACAAAATAAAAATAAAGAGGAAGAGATAGAAAAAGAGGCGAGAATCAAGGAGAAGAAAGAAAATGATAGATTAAGAGAAATGGTGATGAATAAGTAAGAAAGAAAAAGAAAAGAAAGAGTAATATATATATATATATATATATATATATATATATATATATATATAGAGAGAGAGAGAGAGAGAGAAGACAAATAGAAGAAGGACAAACGACAAACTAACAAATAAAGAGAGTTTGACACCCCCCCACACACACACACATATATATATATATATATATATATATATATATATATATGTGTGTGTGTGTGTGTGTGTGTGAAAAATGACAAACGGAAAACAAGTTAAAGTGCAGGAAAAAAACAAAAAAAGAGATTTTTTGACAATTTTCGTTCGTGGCGAACGTCTTCTGAAGACGTTTGTCATTTTTTCACATATTTTGTCCACCATGACATTTCATTTTCATGAATTATTGTGTACCTTACCCAATATATATATATATATATAGAGAGAGAGATAGAAGAAAAAAGAGTGATAAATATGCGACGATTGTCCAAATTTATTTCAAATTTCAATTGTTCAATGCAAGGTGTATTCAGTAATAAACTAGTGTTTATTATTCTTTCCTTAAGCATAGGCTTTTCAAAGATCGAGATCTTAACATTAGAGGAGAAATACAGATAGATAAGTTGGCTTTCGAAAAAACCAAAGTTCAAATGTTTGAAAAATATATGAAAAATATTATTTTAAAAAAAACGCAGTGAAAAAAAAGTTCCGTAAAAAGGTATGTGGTTTGTCCGGGTGGTAAATTTCCGTTGAAAAGATGTCCGATGAATTGTAGAAAGCGAAAAAAAGCCTTTGTGTAGGAGCAGTGTGGAGAAAGTGTTCAAATATAAGTAAATCCAAACGCACTTAAAAGGAATTGAAAAGAGAAAAGCTGGCCATTATTGATAACTTCCTGGACCATAAAAAAGGCAAATGACATCTAGTCACAAAGAAAATCTAAATCCAAATGAAACAAAAAAGCTAAATTTTGGTTAGGGGTAAGGGGAAGTTAAAGAGCGAGGGGTAGTAATGTTCGGATTGGTTTAAATAGCCGCTGTAGGAGCTGGGAAGAAAGAAAAAAGAAAGAAAAAAGAAAAAGGGTTGGATAGGGGGAGGAGGTTTAAGTGAAAAGGGGGATTGAGGGTATGGGCGGGCGATATAGTCAAGGTTAAGAGATAGGTTATTGAGAGTAGGATTAATCTGAAGCGGGAAGGAATGGGATAGAAAAGTCGTATAAAAATGGATTTAGGGAGTGGCAGGGTAAAAACGAAAGTATAAAGTTTGCCGATGCTAAAAATAGAATTCCAATGAGTGAACTTCTAACATTTCAAAGGTAACAAGTAAACATTTGGCGAATAAATGGCGAATAATTGCAGTTACTAGCTAGGGTTTCTAGGGATTTAAAAAGGGTTAAACAGATTAGTTAAAAGCATGGTAAAATAAGTAGAGGTATGTGAGAGAATGAATGATTAATTAAAATTAAAATTAAAAGGAACTAGAGAATAGTTAATCAAAATTAAAAATTATTTTAAATCTAAATTAAGAATCAGATGAATGATTAGAAGAGAAATTAAATGACAAAGGAGAAGAAATATTAAGGAATAAGTTTAGTAATATTAAAGATCTAGCCTGTCCTACTCAGTTATATTAAAAATTTAGGAGAGGGGAACAGTTTAAGCGTTAAGGATAGATTGTTTGTAACAATGTGTTTCGATTATAAGTAATAAGGGGTGGAATTGGATTAGTTCAATTGAACCTTAAGTGCAGTGTCAGTGTTTAAAATCTATAGTTTAAATGGTGAGTGAGCAGTAACAGGGCAACAATTAGCAATTACAAGTTTAAATTTAATTTATAAGGGAAGCTTGCAAGAGGCTTCCAAGTAGTTTAAAAATATGATTAGAGAGAATGAGGGTAAACTGGTCAAAATAAGATAAGATGAGTAAAAGAGTAAAATACCGATAGAAAACGGATCGAATTAGGATTATTTAAGGCAGGCCAAAGTATGTAGTTATGCAACTAGCCTGAATCACTCCATTAGTTAAATTTTTTTGGGGGGTGGTGGGGGTGGGGGTGGAGACTATTAAGGGGATAGGGTAGAAATGCTAGTAACAACTGATTTCAATATAAGAATTATGGGCCGGGGTTGGATTGGAATTAAGTAAACTTACATTTTAATGCTAGTGTGTTAGAGATCTAATAAGAATTACAGGGGGATATAAATGGACCCATTTGGAGGGGAAATCGAAGATCGTAGTTAAAAAGAAGACAAAAGGAAGCTGCGAGGGAAGATGTTGCCATTAGAAAGAGGCTAATATAAGGACGATATAGTGGATGCGTGGAAGATAATAAGGAAGTGAGATTAAGAGGCCATGGAGAAGTTTGTGGGCAGGTTTACGGGCAGAAAGAAAAATATAAGAAGTTATGAGAAGAGCTGAAGTAAAAAGAATAGTAGGAGCTATATTGCATTGAACAATTGAAATTTGAAATAAATTTGGACAATCGTCGCATATTTATCACTCTTTTTTCTTCTATCTCTACAATTGTTCTATCTCGTATATTGAGCTAAACCTCTTCACTATAGGTTCCATCTACTAAAAGTTTTACTTTTGGTTTATATTTGATCCTATATATATATCTATATATATATATATATATATATATATATATATATATATATATATATATATATATATATATATAGATAGATAGATAGATAGATAGATAGAGAGGGAGATAGACGATATAGAAACTAAATAATAGAGGGGCGACAAAGAGAAAATAGATAAAAGAATGGAGATAAAAAAGAAAGGGGATAAGGTGTGTGCTAGAAAGAGAGAGTGAAGGGAGAGTGAGAGAGAGAGAGAGAGAGAGAGAGAGAGTTGGTAGAGAAAAGTTGCGATAATGAAGACAGAAAGAAGAGAGTGAAACAAAATTAAAGTGAAGTACAAAGAGAGAGAAAGAGAAGTGGAGAGGTTAAAGAGCAATACAGAGGTTGAGAGAGATGGAAAGGTTAATAGATACATTGCGAGAGAGAGAGAGAGAGAGAGAGACATATGCACAAAGATGGAAAAGTTGAGAGAGAGAGAAAGGAATGGAGAGAGAGCACTGGAGAGGCTGAGAGAAGTTAATAGACCTAGAGGTTGAAAAAGGGAGAACGCGAGAGAGAGAGAGAGAGAGAGAGAGAGAGAGAGAGAGAGAGAGAGAGAGAGATGGTGGTTAAGAGAGACAGGGAAGTTGAGTGAGATGCAGATGTTAAGAGAGAGAGATGGTAATGTTTAGAGAAATAGAGAGTTTGGAAGTAAGAGAGAGCGCGCGCGCTAGAGAGAGAGAGAGAGAGAGAGAGGGAGAGAGAGAGAGAGAGAGGGGGTAGAGCTGTGAAAAGAAAGAGAAAAAGATACAGAGAATAGAGTGACGGTGGCAGGAAGATATAAAGGATGGAAATTGGCCAACCTGCATAACGGAGTCACAAGAAAAAACAAATAATCGAATTTGTAAATTTTGTCATGAAAAAGAAAGAAAAGGAAGAAAATGAAGAAAAGGAAAAAAACGAACAGAAAGAAAAAGAAAAAAAGAAAGAAAAAGAAAGAAAAAAAAAGAAAAAGAAAAAGAAAGAAAAAAAAGAAAAAGAATAAAAAGAAAGAAAAAGAAAGAAAAGAAAGAAAAAGAAAAAGAAAGAAACGAAAGAAAAAGAAAAAAAAGAAAAGACAATGTAAAACATTGTCAACCTTTTTCTTTTTCAGACAATCAAATAAAATATCAAATTGAAAATTGAAAAATGACAAATTAACACTTCAATAAAAGATCAAAAGATTTTATACGCCGAAGAATGAAGGAAGTTTCTTAATAAACTACTTCTCTAGACCAATAAAAGATATATATATATATATATATATATATATATATATATATATATATATATATATATATATATATATATATATATATATGAGAGAGAGAAAGAGAGAGAGAGAGAGAGCGATACATAGATAGATAGATAGATAGAGAGAGAGAGAGAGAAAGAGCGATATATAGATAGATAGATAGAAAGATAGAGAGAGAGAGAGAGAGAGCGATATATAGATAGATAGAGAGAGCGATATATAGATAGATAGACAGAGAAAGAGAAAGAGAGATAGAGAGAGAGAGAGAGAAAGATAGCGATATATATATAGAGAGAGATAGATAGATAGATAGATAGAGAGAGAGAGAGGGGGGAGGGGGTGGTTTCGGTGGATAAAATTGATCAGTGAAGCGAGGGGGTAAATAAATTGAAACAGTGAATTCGATCTTCGTCCAGGAATAAAACTATTTGATCCTCAGAGCAGAAATATGAAGGGGGGAAACGAAAAAGAAAATGAAATCACTTTCCCTTAATCCTATTGTAATTTGAGCAGTGCACTTACTTGTTCTTACCTATGTGGGTGTTAATTTGAACTTGTCCAATGCTTATATAATGACTGACACACGTATCCTCTCTCTCTTTATCACCCCCCCCCCCAAGTCAGTAGCGTGTATTTTATTTGGTTCCTCTCCAGGAGGTTAGCCAGGTGTGGTTTTGAAAAGTCAGCGCACTAGGATAATCGCACCTTGGTCTACAAAAATGCCTGATCAGCCCCATCGGAATTCCCCGGTAGGGGAAACTCAGACGATTAGCAATAAACTTACCCCTTCACAGAGAGAAGGTAAAGCCTGGGAAGGTAGACGTATCCTCGACTGGTACGAATACCTATTCAAGCTGTGCCAGTTTAGTATTTTGGTATTTTCGAAGATATGTCGATCAACATGAAGAACGCAAAATGCAGATGGAAGTTTAGCGGAATTTGAACATGGACATCGTTTCAGCGTATATATATATATATATATATATATATATATATATATATATATATATATATATATATATATAATTATATATATATATATATATATATATATATATATATATATAATTATATATATATATATATATATATATAATTATATATATATATATATATATATATATATATATATATATATATATATATATATATATATATTGAACATAAACATCGTTCATTTGATAACTTTAACATTTGTGGGTGTGTGATATATTAGTAAATAGGCACACCGGACGAGCGAACGTGACAAAAATACCAGATTGTATAAGCTATTCTTTTTCTTTCTCCGTCTGTTCGGCTTACGCCTTCTTATTCTTTTCTTTACACGTCTTCTTTTTGCACAGAGTGGAAATGGGACGCACTTAAATCAATTGAACGTGTTACGTTCGCAAATCGCAGCACAAATAACCCAAATACAAACATTAGCTCACATATAGGTGCGAAATCGCGAATTATTAACCAATGAGAAGGATTCCAATGGGAAGGATTCCGATGAAAAGGATTCCCGCTCGTTCGAAACGGTCTGTCCGGGATCCTTGGAGAGTCGACTAATTCCAATACAAACAGCCGCTCGCTAACTCAAAAGAAAGTTTTTCAAACTTACACACTCATGTCATCATTACTCTGATGAGATGTCAAAAGTAACAGCGGTCAACAACAACGATAACAACAACAGAAATAGCGAGCTTAGCGAGTGCAGAGAACGCACTGAAGAACCGCTCCATATGCCTTTCTGAAGAGCCCGTAACGGCTACTGCCACTACTGCTGATCTTGTGACTAGTGCTACTACTGCTGCTGCTATCGCTACCATTACAACCCTCCGAAAGGTGAAACTTTAATGAACTTTACATAAAGCATCTCCAACTAATCTATCGTTCTTTGCATCATCATCATCATCATCATCATCATCATCATCATCATCATCATCATCATCATCATCATCATCATCATCATCATCATCACTTTAAAAACTGTAGTTTCGAATATATGTCAATGAGCACTAAATTCGCACAATTAAAACGAAGTTTAATTGGATTTGAACATAGCATCGATTCGATATATAGGCTGTAAAAAAGCATATGTTGATAGCACCTCAAGTTTTCTTGTCGTACTAATACTAACACCTAGTCTTTCTCTACTCTATCGTTATTTTCATGGTGGGTGCCCGACTGAGCTCTAATCTCTGATTCCCCTGTCAAACATTCACAGTAAAAACTCGTCTAGCTACAACCACCGCAAATAATGTTCCTTTCTTTCTCGGTGAACCTAAAACTAAACAAAACTTCCATGAACAAAGATTTTTTCCAAGAACTTCCCATCTGTGGAATAAAATACGACAGGGATGTTTCTTCAGCTGACTACAACATGGTTGGTTTCAAGTCCAATGTTAACAAATTCTTATCGAGATGCCCGCTTAAATAAACAAATTCTTACTATTTCAATCATCGTTTCCAATCCACTCAAGTTGTTGTTCATCGATAACCGACAATCGCATTAACCGTTATCCTCAAGTGGCCTTTGGGCCTTAATAAACGGTGACACAATAGTAAAAAATAACTCACAACATTTACAATATTTCTGAAAAACTAAAAAAAGATTACGATTTTGAAAAATAAGGAAACATGAAATAAAATTCTCAAGTAACAATGGTCATTACGTAAGATGTGATTATATCTGTTATAAACGAAGAAAACTAATTTGAATATTGTAAATGAAATCACTTTTGCAATTGTTTTTTTCTTCCCAAATATTAGATTCTAAACACGACACAAAGTTTACATTTTAAAGATTATGCAATCAAACTCTTGGGTGGGAACATTTGGATCACAAACTCTATGCATTTTGACGATCATGTCTTATCAAGATTACAGGAAGGACATATGTAGTCTCATACGGACTTGAATGTGTCAACTGAACTGAAAAAAAAACGTCAGAAAGTTGAAACTTTCCAAAGCCACATCACGCGCTTCATTACTGATCATAAACTATCTGATCACATCAGTATCACAGAGTTGCGAAAATTCACTAGCATCTCATCAATGTCGTCTGTCATCAAATGTAAAGTCTTGAGATTGATTGGCCACATTAAGCGTTCCAGTGTGAGACGATGCAAAATATGCGTTGAAGGCATAGTACAAGGTAGCCGGTCTAAAGGTAGACAACAGAAAAGATGGATAGACAACGTTTGTGCATGGACGAATATAAACATAAACCAAGCGAACACCTTGACCCAAGATCGTAAGGCTTGGAGGACATCCAGCCATGTTAGTGCGTATTCTGCAGTTAGCGGAGAAAACGTTTAATAATAAATGTCTTATCATGCCAATACTGGATCCATCTTTGTCAGTATAATTTGGTCCATCACTACAGTCACTGAGGATGTGCTTCATTGTCTCTCTTGGATTTCCACAAGGGCAGTTGCTTGTTGTCCTTCCAATCTTTGCTGTTGTTCGCTTCAGAGTCCCCCAGTCATCCTTTGGGAAATCCATTCCGTGTAGGATGTGTTCTTTGGGTTCATAGATAGCTTCGTTCAATTAATTATTCCAATTATTTCACTTTCAATGCGGTAATTCTGTGACCGTGCAGGGTCAAGGCTCTCTTTGGTCATGAAACTGCTCCTTGATTTCAATCTGCGTCTTGGTTGTCCATGATCAGATAGGGGTGGCTTCACGTGCTGCCACTGTTAATTCAACTGGTTTCTTGAAACCAAATGGAGACCGATTGCTGCACTTAATCCATTACTGATGGTACAAGGAAAGATGACTTGAAGGTTATGCATTTTGATAAAACAATATTTTTATTTTTATCTTTCGACTTATTGCATGATAATATTTACGAGTGTTACCATATTTAAACTACGGCAGCACCAAATGCTCTCTATTTTAAAGTTTTTCTGTGTTTCATGCACCTAAAAGACAGATATTTAATTATTTAAAAAAAGTAGAATCTAATTTATTTCTTTAAAAAGACTGGATTAAAGAAATTAAAGCAACGTTATTTAAAAACTCAAAATAAATTTTTTTTGTTGAATTATTGAGATGAGGATTGATAATTTGGGCTATTTGTATTATTCGGACAACTGTTCTCATATTGTATGTTATTCTAATAACATTTCGGCCGATGTAATCTCCGACCTTCTTCAGGCGTGTCTTGTCGAATTCGAGAATCTTTCTGTCAAACTCGGGAATCTGTACGGAATTTCGAACGGAACTCTTTATTTAATCCGTGTGAGTAGCTTGCTCTCGTTCCGTCAGCGATGACCGGGTTGAAATCTCAAGTAATTCGTAATTGTATTCTTAGTATCGCCCGTACTTAGGATTGAACCTTCAACCTCAAGAAGACAGATAACATTTCTAAGTAATAATCAGTTTTAAGTGACAGTCTTCTGGAGGTTGAAGGTTCAATCCCCAGTGTGGACGATACTAAGAATACAATTACGATCACTTAAGACTTCTATTCAGTCATGGTTGACGAAACGAGAGCAAGCTACCCTCACGGATTAAATAAAGGGTTCCGTTCGAAATCTCTTACAGATTCCCAAGTTCGACAAGATGCGCCTGGAGAAAGTCGGCGATTATATCAGCCGACATGTTGTGAGAATAACATTCAAGATGAGAAAATAGTCCGAATAATCCAAATAATACAAGGATGCTAATTTGGCTTGATATCTACAAGGAAAAATATCTACACCACACGCCTCTCATTTTAATCTTGAGTATGTGTTCCGCGTTTGGGATCGACGAAATTTTGCTAATGATTTACGAAAAAATGATGAAAATTGAGTTTGTTTAAATTAGCGTAAGCTCGTCATTCGTCAGAATAAATTACTGAGACTTCAGTGACTTTTCGTTGAATAATTGGCTGAATTGTCACAGGGTCTTTTCTTTGAACGTTATGTAAGTGTCAAGATCATACCAAACTAGATTCATGATATGTAGATAAACACCAAAGCGACACTTAATACAAGAAAGGTCATATAATAATTACACGTTTTTTTTTTACCTCATTTGTATTGCAACAATTCACCAAACTATACTCTTTCATAAAGTTTTTGTTTAATCAGTAAGAGAAAACATTTGATTTGTATCAAATGAATCAGACTTGTTTTTGTTCAAATGAGAACATTGCACTATTTACAGGAATTGCATCAGCTCTCTTGTTTATTCACCATTCTCTCAAGAGGCACGGGAGTTTGGTTCCTTAAACGGTGGCTGTGAGGACAGTTTCGAGGAAAAATTAACAAGACTTTTAGACACTGAAATATGGATATCACAGCATGATTAATATTATTTTGTTTAGTCGGACTATAACTAGTATTTTCACAACGTTTCGACTGGTGTAATCTTCGACCTTCTTCAGGTGCATCTTTTCGAACTTGTAGATTTTTATGTCGAATTTGAAACCTATACGGAATCTCCAACTGAAACCTACATATAATCGACGGAGTAGATTGTTCTCATTCCGTCAGCAATGCACGTGTAGAAGAGTTAATCTTTATGTTACTTTTAGTTTTTATCACTCGTAGTAAGGATTGGACCTTTAACTAGGTACGTGCAAAATCAATGGCCGATTCCCAAAATGTATAAACATTTTGACCCCGCTCCTTCACTTAAACATTTACTAAAATTCAGGAAATCGACCAATTTTAATGACATTTTCAAGATTTATTAATCTACAATCAAGGAATATAATGAAATCATTATTTAAAAAAAATCTAAGTGAAAATGTATTATTTTTTAAAACAAAATACACCTTTACTAAAGTTATATTTTTATATATTACTAAAGAAATGCATTATTTTTTTTTTGTTCTTTATAAAAATAAAGCATTGTAGATGTTAACAATTAAAAATTAATTTTTTTTTATATATTACGAAAAAGGCCCCTAAATACCGTGTTAACAAAATCACTATAATTCGAAGAATTTTTTGAATTAGCGATATTATTATTGAATAAAGCATTGTTTAATCAATATTTTCACCCCAAAATAATATAATTACAAAAAATATTTCATGTGATTTTAATGATTAGAGTTTCTGGGAAAATAAAAAATGCGACATAATTATATTTCTCTTTCATACATGAACATGTCATCATCAGCGCAAGAAATGTTTTTATAATTTTGGAAATAAACCAAAAATTGACAAATTTGAGATCCAGGAACTTAACGAAAAAAAGAATTAAAAAAATTGAATAATTTCTACTAACGATGAACTTAGATTGGTATGGTAGCCCCGTTCTGTAATAAACAGGTGGGATTAGCCTTCCAACAACCACTCACTTTTACACCGTCTTCAAAATTTGATTTTTAGAGATTCAACAATTTCGTTAATTTCACAATTCATCGTCAATTATTTGGAAAGATTTGTATTTTTTTGTATTTTTTTCATTAATAAATATTTTTAAAGTTTCAAACAATTATTTATTAATAAATAAAGAGAATTCAAACATAACAATTTCTTTCAAAATTCAATTCTATTAATAGATAACTGTTTTAACTTTTTTTCAATGAATAAATTGTCAGTGTAGTCATTGACTTTAATTTACTTTACACTAAAAATAAAAATACACTTTATTTTAAAAAGAATCAATGTAATTTATCGTTACACGTTGAGATTAAATGGAGTAACTAAAATTTTTAATCATCATGTACATTTTTTTTAATAAAATTGACGCAGTTCGTAACGTAAAAATAATTTTTAACATTTAAAATTTTTTTTATTTCAAATTCTAAGGAAAAACATCGGTAAACAGACATCATCAATAATTTCAGAGTATTACTAAATTAAAAACTAATACCAAGTTAAATATGAACCTTTTTAGTTAAAAATAAAATAAATAAGATCTTAATTGCGTACATTCACAAATATTTTAATTAAATAAGCATTTCCCTTTTTATTACAACAAAATAAGGGTACTCAAATTTATTAATAACCTTAAAAAGAATAAAGAAATTAATGGATAATAATTTTTCAACTTCTATAAACTACTACAAAACCATTTTTATATATAAAGTTAAAAATGATAAATTATGACATTTTTGTTTTCCATATATTTTGCATAGCGATAGTCAATCGGTAAACAAAGTTGTTTACCGATTAACTGATGCCGGATTTTACTAATTTATGACTTTTGGGAGGATAATTTTGCTAATTTTTAGTAAAACGTGGAAATTTGTTTGTTTTAATTCAGTATCTTATGACTTTTATTTAATAATTATCTTTGAAATAGTTCCCAAAAACTTATATTTATCTTTCAAGGGATTTTTACAAGTAATTTTTTCAAAGTTCAAAATTTACCGAATTGTTGTTTTTTTTAGCCGCCGTGATAACGTATTTCATTATAATTTCTTTTTCACACGTACATATGCAGATTTTTTCGTTTAGAGATTAAGTTTAAGCTTTTATCTTTCAAACACAATCAAAGTTTACACGGAAACTAATTAAATAATTAATGATAAGCGCTTTTTAATAAGCATAGTCCGTACAAGAGACGGCCATTTTTGCACGTACCTACATTTAAGCTACAGAAGGTTGTCACTTAAAACTGATTGAAAGAAATTAAACATCCTCATCTAAAATAAGGATCTGAGGAAAAAATTGAAAATCATAGAATCTTACTTAATTGTTGTCTAATAACTATGAATCAAATTTAATGCAAATCGGAAATATTCGAATTTTTAAATGTGAAGCTGTGCCCATATTATGCCCCTAACAACCCTTTATAATACTTGAAATAAACCGGAATTTTTGGAATATTTATTAATTAATGTCCAATACATATGGTTAAAAATTCATAAAATTATGGAAGGCATCTGGATTTTACATATATTACACTGAACCCCAAAGGAGGAGGTAATGTCTGGGAGGATGGTATCATAATGAACGCCCCCATAAAAAGGAGGAGTTAGTGCGTGGGAGAATTATATCATGACAACAGAACAGATAATACACTACTCACCCCTAGACGGAGAAGATAATCATGGAAGGATGGTATCACAAAAAAAAAAAATATAGTATACTGCCCCTAGAAGACGAGGTAATACCTGGTAGGATCGCCCCATAAAAAGAGAAGGTAATGCATGTGAGTATAGTATAATGGCGACAGAACAGATACTTCAGCACCACAACCCCTACCCCCACCCCCAAAAGGAGACAGTAGCACCTGGGAAGATGGTCTCATGACAAGAAAACAGATACTTCATTACTCCCGCCTCCAAAGAAGAATGTAATATCTGAGAGGATTACTTGCGGCTGACGGTTATTCATTTCTGCAGGGGAAACAAAAGAAAAAGAAATGAGATTTATGCTAAACAGAAAACTAAATTGTATATTGCTACCTGGAACTCAAAGACACTTCTTAATCAGAAAGGATCTGTTAATCCGGAGCGGAGAATATCTATTGGATATTGCTGCTCTATCTGAGACTCGTTTGAGTGCTCAAGATCAACTTACTGACAAAGGTGCAGAGTACACTTTCTTCTGGAAAGGCAAACCCAAGGGAGTAAAAACTTTAATGCACGCGTTGGAAGTGATCACAACCTCTGGGATCTCTTAGGAAAATACGGCCTTGGTAAGGCAACTGATAATGACATTCTTCTTCTTCAGTTGTGCACTTTACCCAAGGTAACATGGATACATCCTATATCAAAACACAAGCATATTCTAAATTATGTAATCACGCAAAACCGTGATCTTCAGGATAGGTGTACAGTAAGAGTTATGCGATGTGCAGACCGTGACACTGATCACAAACTTGTTTGTGCAAAACTTTAGATGTGTATTAGGAAAAAAAATCAAAGACAATGGAGTAAAAGTGTTTAAGCGCATTGATGTCTACAAATTATTAAGTAAGGAAGTACGTTAAACTCCGAGGACCTCATTTAAAAATACCACATTTGACGGAAACTGGGAGCAGTTCAAGTCACATGATATATACCAAAGGAGCTGAAGTTTGGGGCCTTAAGAAAGCGAACCATAGAGATTGATTTGATGAAAACTATTCTACAATCACCAATCTTTTGTAAAAGAAAAACAAGGCTCATAAGAAATTTCTGTGTTCAAATGAACCAGCTACAGAAACCACAGAAAAATATTTCAAAGAAGCGAAATTAAAACTTCAGTTTTAGACGCGTCAACTGAAGAACAGGTGGTGGACCAAAATGCCAGCTGAAATACTGACCGCAAAGATTCGAAAGCCATGTATAACAAAATCAGACAAGCTTTTGATCTACAGCCTCCAACAATGGTACCCTTAAAATCTAAAGATGCTTCTAACCTTTAAAACGATGCTGAGTGCACCATGGAGAGATGATGGACAGAACATTTTATTTGATAATTCATATAAATAAATGAACTGGTTATTGATAGTCTCCCTCAAAAGGAAATCACCGAGGAGATGATGGTTTATTCCAGCATTGATGAGACAAAAAGAACAATTAAAGAAATTAATACGAGAAAAGCACCAGGACTTGAGATATCTGTCGAATTATTGTTGTTGGTAGATGATAGCGTTGCCAACGCAATCCATGCACTCATCCTTGCTGTTTGGCATGGTAATGCAGTCTCTTAAGATTGTATCGATGTAACAAGGATTTCGCTTTATAAAGGTAAGTGTTCATAATCTGAGTGTGGTGACTATAGAGTCATTAGCTTGCTTTAAGCATGAGAGAAGGTTTTGTCAAAGATTCCGTTAAGTTTGTTGATGAAATGGATTTGCCCCCTCTATCATCCCAGATATACAAACTGGCGAAACGTGTATGGTCACATCGGGGAATTACATCAAGGACAAAGCATTACTACTATTACTACTCTGCTATATGGGTCAGAGATTTGGACACAATATAGAAGGCACCTCAAGCTATTAGAAAGATTTCAGTAAAGTTTTATTTGGAGAAGACTTAACATCAACTTCAAGACTCTCACGTTTGCACTGTAGTTCTTGAACGATCAAATAACACCAGTATAGAAATGAAAGTCATTCAAAATCAGATGCGCTCGACTGGACACCTGGTTCGGATCGAGAATGACAAACTTCCAAAACAGCTCCTTTGTGGCAAGATAGATGACGGGATAAGGACCATAACAAAAATCAAGAAAAAGATTTAAGGATGCCCTGAAATACAACTTGAAACTACTTGAGATGGATGTAGATAACCGAGAAGCACAATCGGAAGACCGATGACTATGGATGAAAAATATTAGAGAAAGATGTAAGAGTTTTGAAACAAAATGATGCTGTCTTAAAGCGTATTTTAAGAAAGCAGGATGCAAGTAGTGTCAGAGAATATACAACAGGAACTGAAGTGCACTGTATGTGATAGGTTTCTTCTGTTAAAAGCTGGACTTGTAAATCATCTTAAATCACACAATCAAAGACAGGATATACAGTTTTATGATGGAAGTTATACCAGCACGACCCCCAGTGCTAAGTTGTCATATTTGTGGTCTAATCTGCAAATCTAAAAGTGGCATGGCGAGACATTCGGGGATTCATACTGAATGTTAGCTTTTTCACATTTTTTAAATGTGAAAAAGCTAACGTTCAATCACCCTTATCAGAAGAAAAGTTCTTGTGTCACATATATGTACGTCCATGTAAGACAGAAGCTGGGTTAAAGAGTCACCTACGTGCTCACCGCCACACAACCGCACAGCCGCACAGCCGCTAAATGAAGAGATGGCAAACTTCTGTCATGAAGAAGCAATCATCATACATACGGTATTACAAAATATTATCTTGCATCATAAACTTAAATAAGCAGAACCTGTTTTGATGTAAATATAGTTAAACTTTCGCATTTTTATATATATATATATATATATATATATATATATATATATATATATATATATATATATATATATATATATATCACTAATGGAGATTTGGTATCTGTCTGTCTGCAACTTAAACTATTCTATTACTTCTATGTATGAAGCCAAAACTATATTATTACTATTTTTTAATGTTCAATTTATTATTATTATTATTATTATTATTATTATTATTATTATTATTATTATTATTATTATTATTATTATTATTATTATTATTATTATTTGTATTCACTAGGAGTTCTCACACAGGTCATTGTCACTGATTGCTACCCGACAACAACCAGTGGTATTTCCTGGAGTCTGAGTGACAACAAGCCTCCTCAGATTTCTAGTATTCTTCACCTCTTTTCGATAAGCACCGCAAATAACCTTGCGGTATCGCAACAGCCGCGTACCATTAATTTCTCTCTGGTAAGGACCTTGGTCTTATCTGGAATTTGGGTGGCAATACGACTCCCCAAGGTCCCAGCACTGTCCGCACACTTCCAGTAGAGATCTGGTTTGTGCTGTCCCTCCTCGGTTTTCTCATCCTCCTCGACTCTCTACAAATATTTTGTCTGGTATCAGCGTTGGCCGGCACAAGTTTTTTGTTTTAATTTATTTATTTTATTTTTTCTCAGGGGGTAAGGAGGAAGAGGAAATGAAGGAGGAGAGCTTATTGCGTTTCTTGCAATTTCTATTCATTGGTTCATGTTTGTGTGGTGTCAGCTGAGACCGGTGTAATTTATTGGTGGGGGGGGGGGAAGGGGAGCTTATGAAGTGATGGTTTTGCAGTATCTGTTCCTTGGTTCGTGATGTGGTATTCTTCCTGTGGTTTTGTTTTCTACCTGTTGTAAATTCCATATGGCTGGTTACCCTTCGTAGCTTATGTAGATTGGTTTCCGCATTCGAGGATTTTCCAGCGGTTTAGATCATTGCCATCGTTTGCATAGTTTCGATGGTCCCTTTGATTCCAATTTCTCCCAGTTTTTTCACCAGTTTTTTGCACTGTTCCTAGTTCTCCTACAATTATTGGTATTATACTAACTTTCTTCATGCTCTATATTTTTTTCAATTCTCTTGCTAGTTCTGTGTATTGGCTTCGTTTTTCCGTATCTTTGATATTCACTTTGTGGTCTGCTGGAACGGCGAAAGCTACGATTTAGTAAGATTTAGTAAGATTTTTCCTTCTTGTCGATTATAATAACCTGTGACCTCCTTGTTTGTATGAGTTTTCCAGTACTGTTTCTGGTTTATGTTTGTACCATTTGTCTGCGTATTCGAAATTCAATCGTTTGCACAGTTCCCAGTGTACTGCTTTCCTCACACAGTTATGTCTATTCTTGTATTCGTTTTGGGCGAGTTTGATACATTCACTTATTATATGAATTACTGTCTCGTATTTTTTTCTCACACAGTCTGCATTTACTGTTTTTCTGGGTTTTCCCTATTTTAGCTTTAATGTAGATTGTCCTAAGTGCATTATTCTGTACAGCCATTAGTAAAGATCCCGTTTCTCTGTTCAAGTGTCATTTTCTTAGCCATGTCTAGCTATTTTCTGTTGTTTTTTTCTCTTGTCAGTCTTATGAAGCGTCCATGTAGTTGCTTTTCTTGCCTTTTTTCTTTCCTTGTCTTTTTGTTTCTGGTTTTGGTGCTACCCGAGTTGTTAGTTAGAACGGTGTCTCTTGCTGCGGTGATTTTTCTTTCCGTGTTCTGAGATATGTCTTCAACATAATCTTCTATACTTACCAGTCCCCTCCTCCCTTCGTTTCTTTTCATGTAGAGTCTGTTCGTATCGTCTGTTGGGTGTAGTGCGTTTTGCATGGTCATTAATTTCCTAGTATTCTGGTTAAGGTACCCGAGTTCTTCTTTAGTCCAGCCTATGAATGGTCCAGAGTATTTTATTAGCGACACTGCTCAGGTGTTGTATTCCTTTTACTAAATTCCTGCTATATAATTCTGTTTCTAAGAATTTTCTTGTTATTCGTAAATATTCTTATTAAATCTTCTCTTTAATTTCTGTAGATTTGATGGTGTCTGTTTCTAGAACTCCCAAATATTTGTAGCTATCCTGCTCGCCTAGCACCCTCATCTCCTCTTGGTTGGGGAGTTCCATGCCCTCTGTCGTCTCCAGTTTTCCTCTTTTCATTTTTAGTAGTGCACGATTTTTCATTCCGAATTCCATTTGAATGTCCTGACTAAAGATTCTGGTCATATTTATCAGCTTTTCCAGTTCCTTTTTGCTTTTTGCAAATAGTTTCAGGTCGTCCATGTACATCAGGTGGTTTACTCTTAGTTCTGTGTCTGTAAACTTGTATCCGGCATCACATTTTCTGAGTATGTAGTTGAGCGGCATCATGGCTATTATAAACAGTAGTGGTGATAGGGAGTCGCCTTGGAAAATGCCTCTCTGTATTTTTATCTCAGTCAAGTGATGTCCTCCGGCTGTCAGTTCTAATCTCCATTTTTTCATTGCTTTCTTGATAAGATTAGTAATCCTGTCGGGTATCTTGTATATTTTTTAAAACATTCAATTATCCAGGCTTGAGAGATTCTGTCGTAAGCTTTTTTGTAGTCAATCCATGCCATGGATATGTTCTTTTTCCTGCTTTTTATCTCCTTCAGGGTCTTTTGATCTATGTATAGCAGATCATGCGTCCCTCTTTTCCCTTTTCAGCATCCTTTTTGTTCTTCGGGGAGTAGTCAACGATTGTTCAGGAATTAGTAGATTTGTTCGCTCAGTTGTGTCGTCAGGATTTTCCACATTGTTGGTAAACAGGTTATAGGTCTGTAGTTGCTTGGGATCGCCCCTTTTTTGGCATCTTTTTGTATCAGCGTTTTCTTTCCTTTGGTCATCCATTCTGGTACGTCCGTTTTGTAGATACATCCTCTCAGTTTCTGCGCTAGCCTTTCATGTAAGGTCGTCAATTTTTTAAAGCAGTATGCATGTATTACATCGTGGCCTGGTGCTTTCCAGTTTGCAATTTTCCTTAGGGTTACCTTAATCGTTTCTTCATTAATTTCTGTTTCGGTTTCTTCTTCAATTTCCCGTAGTTTATCTTTCATGTTTTTCAGTCACTTGGCATTTTTGTTGTGTTTTTTAGGCTTTCCCCATATCTTGTTCCAGAAGTGTTTTGTCTCTGTCGGGTCCTGTTGTTCTGGTTGTTGTTCATTCTCCGGTTGGCGTTTTGGTAAAACTGGCTTTCACTGTTTTATAAAGGTCAATTTCTGTTTTTGCTGTTCATATATTGTACATATATCGTACATATATCGGCTCAGTCTTCTTACTAGTGCTGTTATCTTTTGTTTTAATTTTTCATGTTTCTTATTCAGTCTTTCCTTGTAAACAAAGTTCTGCTCTTCCATCCTTTCCTATTCTCTTTCATCCTGTTTACGGTCTTAGCTTCTTTTCAGAGTTTGGTAATCTGGGGTTCCAGTCTGATTTCCATCCAGGCGTTGTAGGTCAATTCTTTTGGCCAGTCTTTTTTTCTGTTTTTAGTTTCATACTCACTGATTTTGCCCCTTGCATATATCAAGTTGTTTAGGTCTGTGATAGTGTCTGTTGAGATGTATGCAAGTACTTTACTGTTTCTGTTTTAACTTTTAACTTCTTCCAATCTTCGTTCCTTAGGGATGGGAGTTTTGTTTTTTCCTCGGTCATGATTCGTTTGATGTTTTCCACTTCTATTGCTTCTTCCTCAGTGAGTTCTGTGGTTTCATAATCTTCGCCATCTTCATTTTCAGTGTTTATGTTTTGCCCGTCTTCTTCCTGGCTGTTTTCGTCAGGTGGTCTATGTTGATCTCTCACGCCAATGATCTTTTGTTTGATTTCCGTTAACTCCATCTCTGAGAACCACCCTCTCTTGAGTATCTGCCTTGCTTGATCTGCTATCTTCTGTTCCGTTGCATGGTGTTCAGTAGAAATGCCCCATAGATCTTTCATTCGTTTTCGATATCCTCTTTCTGTGGCGTAGCAAACTTTGTAGTAGCATTCCATTACTAGTCTGTTCTCTTTTGTGATCCATTTATTTCTATGGCTTTCTGGTTTCCTCTTTTCATTCCTGCTTTCTTGTGTTTGGTCCGTGCCCTTGTCATACCTGGAATTAGAGAGGTTACTTACCTGTATTTTGTCCGTGATCTTGTTTCTGAAGTTAAGGAAGCCAACATTCGCAGGATGCGGACCGCCCTCAATGTTGGCCATCGAGAGAGCACCTGCCCATCATGACACCCAGATCTTTCTTCTGGGTCCTACGGCGTTTATTTGTATTTGTACACATATTTCATGGTTTCGTGTTTTGGGGAACACCAGGCCCAGACTTAGTTTACCTGTGATCTAGTCACAGGGATAGTGTTTATCTAATTTTCATGAAGGTCAAGATGCACTACCACAGATACATAACATTAGCGAAAAGATATATATATATATATATATATATATATATATATATATATATATATATATATATATATATATATATATATATATATATATATATATTTAAATTCCCGAAACAGTTTTTCATGGTAAACAACTGATGATCCCTTAAATAATGTTAGAAGCAAACTAATATAATAACTGTAAAAGTTAAATTGACTTACATGAGTGATTTTCCACTGAACGACTTGGGACTTAAGGGTTCTTTTTTTAATTAAAAAAAATATTATTATTATTATTATTATTATTATTATTATTATTATTATTATTATTATTATTATTATTATTATTATTATTTATTATTATTATTATTATTATTATTATTATTATTATTGTTGTTGTTGTTGTTACTACTACTACTACTACTACTATTACTATTGTTGTTGTTGTCGTGGTCGTCGTCGTGGTCGTCGTCATTTGTCACTTTATTTTCGAATTTTATTTTTATTTCTCTATTTACTACTATAATTTTATATTTTCTTATTGTGAAATTTCATGTCTAAACTGTGAACCTTCATTTCTAAATTCTTACGAGAAAATATTTACCGATAAGATTTAGGAATTTCTTAACTCGTTTGGTTTTCAGCATCTTATTATATGGCGTGTTTAACGAAATGTTATATCTATTTCTTTTAATTTCATGATTACTTTTAATATCTTGTTTCTTACATTTAATTTCAATTTTAACATATACAGTGCTTTTGTTCAAAATTTTAATAAAATATTAGACGACGTGGAGACCGTTGGTATATTATACATTGTGACAGTAAATCGATAGTTATTTTCTTATATTCATTTTGTGTAAGAATTATATTTCAGTAATAAATTACGAGCACTTAATAATAATAATAGAGAGCAACTTTCCAATTACCCTGTAGATAGATTTTCTTTTCTTTTATCTATAAAAGAAAAGAAATTAGTATGTATTTATAATAAAAAAAAGAAAATGCTGCTCTTCATCTCACAATTGCCGCTTCTGGAAATGTTTTGGATAAAAACTTCAAATGCCCCGTTGCGTGTAATTAGAAAACTGGATAGAAAATACTCGACACGATTCTTTAGAATTTTTGCAATATACATTTTTCGAATGGACGTTTTTATATCAGAATGATTGGCACAAACTATTCTTTTACTTAACTTGCTAGATGAATTTCAAGAAGACAGGATCTGTTTTAGAAAAAACCTATTTCCAAATCTCTCTCTCTCTCTCTCTCTCTCTCTCTCTCTAAAATGTTTATAATGCTAACTTTAGTTCCGTATTCATAATATAATTCCGGTTAAAACAACTTATTAATATCAACACCATAGTCTATTACCTTATTCCTCTGAAGATGGACACGGATAGGCTCAAAAGTATCTGGGACACCAACGATTATGGCAGATTCATCGGCAAATTCTTCACCGAAACAAAGACCCTGATTCGGCTAATTGAAAAGATCCTATATAACTCGGAAAAACGGAAGTAACCCAGTTTATGAATATTGATTCCAAATGTAAAACAGTAAATATATATGAGAAAATCGATGACAATTACCAGGAAAATAAATGAAAAATTGGACAAAACAAAAAAGGAAGGTAAGTGGAGAAGTCTATATCTTAATTTAGGAGATTCTGAATCAAAATATTAGAGGATGAGGAACGATTAGAATATTAATAGTGAAAAAATTAGATGTCTATATGTTATGACTAGTCCCATTAGAGTAAAAAAGACTTGATAATGAATACTGACTGTAATTTATGGACTTCATTTGCCTTGTTTTAAATGGCTTTTTATTAAATTAGCACTGAGGATAGCCACACCAAGAAAGACATGCATAGGAGCATTTACATATATCTTGGTGTATGCCGAAACAATTGTATGCTAAATGAATATATGAATATACATTCTGTGAAATATGAGAATCTATCTTTCAAAACATTAGTATGATATAAAATCGAATTAAAAATATTGTATATAACATAGCTCTGGCTTTAGACTATTGAGCTATAACAATTCCTTTATGTTATAAAATTTATATTTGAACATAAAAATATAAATATACATATATATATATATATATATATATATATATATATATATATATATATATATATATATATATATATATATATATATATATATATGGGGTAAGGTACACGATAATTCATGAAAATGAAATGCCGTGGTGGACAAAATGTGTGAAAAATGACAAACGGAAAACAGGTTAAAGTGCAGGAGAAAAACAAAAACAAGAGATTTGACCGGGTTCGTTCGTGTTGGCGAACGTCTTCAGAAAAAGTGAAGATTTGGAAATAATTTTATTTTGAAGGCACACACATGGGATGAGGAAAGGATAATCCGATTGGACCATATGAGAAGACTTTAAGTGACGTTGAAATATGACAAGTGGGTGACACATTCTTCTTTGTTTCTTATTCTTCTTTTTATATCTTTATTTATTTTCTTTTTCTTGTCACTTTCACATCCACTGAGCTAGTATAGGGGAGGTGGTGGGGGAAGGGGATAAAAGGCGATAAGAGGGAAGAAGACAGAGGAACTGGCCAGGATAAACAACAAATAGGAGTGGGCAGAAATTGATACACTGAAAGCGAGAAACCAAAGATTAATCTGAATGAATCATAGATAGGTCTGCTAATTTGTCACACATTAGGTTTTAAAGAGCAATACAAGTCTTAAGTAGACTTTTCTAGACTGTCATATGGTCCAATCGGATCAGCCTTTCCTCATCCCATGTGTGTGCCTTCAAAATAAAATTATTTCCAAATCTTCACTTTTTTTGAAGACGTTCGCCAACACGAACGAAACCGGTCAAATCTCTTGTTTTTGTTTTTCTCCTGCACTAAAACCTGTTTTCCGTTTGCCATTTTTCACACATACACACACACACACACACACACACACACACACACACACACACACACACACATATATATATATATATATATATATATATATATATGAGACAGATGATTGGGAACTGATTATAGGTTGATTTAAACAATATTTACAAGGGAGTGTACCGTTCTATGGTTTTGCTAAATTTGACTCTCTTATTTCATGGATTTAACATTGAAACAACAATATTTGAGCTAAGACTTTATTTGAAATTAAACGACTTAATTATTGTTTTTTGGATTCATGCATTAGTTGCATCTTGTTTTTTTGCTTTTTTGTTTTTCTTCTAATTGCTTTCTGATGGTTTTTTTTTTAATTCATAATCTTTTCTATATATAAATATAAATTATTTGTATATGAAAATATATATAAAAATGATTGTTTTGTCTTCTATATCCAAGCGCTTTAATTTTCTTGTATATTATATCTTGTAGGCCTGTAAAGAGTCCGGAAGGAAAAAACGAACTCGGAGTTTAGTGAAAACAAGTATATTGATAAAAGACAGAATATAACAGAGAACAAAAGTGGTTGTAAGTCAGTCTTGACTGCCAGTATAGACTTGTGTGGTTTCAGGTATTTAATTCCTTCCCACCATAGAAATATGTAGAACAAGGACGGAAAGTGGAGCAGAATAAAGCAAGCGCCCCTAAACAATAGGAACTCTGACTTATAAAAATTGCCTGGACAGCCGCAGCGTCATTCCCCGGTCATGCTGTAAGCAATAAACTTACTCTACTACAAAAAGATGAAGCAAGGCCTGGGATGGATGGACATTCTAAGACTACCCAGGACTAATACCTCAACCCAACAGATAAAAAGCCACCGAAATGGTCCAGTTCGTGCTGGACTGATTGTCGAGAACAAATCCTCGACTGGTATCATCCCATCCCGACGTCCTCAATCAACCGAAGTTAAAGAAAGACTGAACAGGATGAGGCGTAATTGCTTTCAACAGCAGCAATATATGACACAAAGTCGGAAAGTTGTGGAAGAGTCAAGCCAGCGACCGTGAAGAAGGAGCACCATTGCTAAGAAAAAATAGCCTAGGCAGCCCGTCGACATTATTATAGTGCGTCAAAAGTAATTCTGATGTGAGAATATTCTTTTATTTTACAAATGCCTCCTATCATTCTGTCATCTGTTATTAATAGTCCATTTAAAGGAGCTTGCAAATTGTGCATTTTTTTAAATAAACACATTGTAATAATTTGCTAAACTAAGAAAACTTTGTAGTGACGATACGGCATATTTTTTATCGCACTAGCTCGCTCTGGGTCTGGTCTACTACTATATTTGTCTATAATTTGAGCAAGATATTTTATTTTTGTCCATGAAAAAATCGCATCCCCCCTTCAATTGAAATCCATACTCTTGTATTTTCTTAAATAATTCGTGTACATGTGATTTTTGTTGCTCTGTGATTTTACTGATCACTAGAATCTCAGCTACGTAGACTGTCGCAAATTCTAGTTCGCTAAGCAATATGTCATTTACTTGTTGAAAAATGGCTGATGCGACCTTAATACTAAATGGTAATGGTTCGAATTTGTACACAATCCAATGGGTATTTATGCAAAGTAGCCTCGTCTACAAGTATTTGTAGATAAACATCAATTAAATAAGATTTGGAAAACAATCCTACGTTGAGTTTAGCAAAAGTATCTTCTGGACTAGACAGAGGATAATCCTTTAGTGTATGGTCCAATCAGCACGAACACGGATCTCTACTTTTTTCACGTAGAGTGTAGGCGAAGCCCACATGCGGTATTCTACTTTCAATAATACTCCAATTTCTTCTAGTATGTCCAATATTTCGTCAATCTCATTTAATAACGCGAATTGAACACTTATTTTCTTTTTAAAAACTGATTGAATATTAATTTTTATTCAATCTTAGCATTCCATTTTTACATCTTTTCAGTACATCAGATAAAACTTCCGAAAAGGTTTCTTTTAATTCTTTCTTTAGTCTGTCTGTTTCAGCATTTAAAGTTTCAATGTTTTGAGAGCAGGAGTTTATGCATATATTCCATAATTGATTTTTTCCCATCCAGTCCTTATCTAACAGGCTGTTTGAGTTGTTAATTATGAACATTCTTAATTTCAAAGTCTCTCCATTTAATGTAACGTAAGAGATTAGCTTACCTTCAAATATTATTTGTTCACCAGTGACGCTTTTAGCTATTTGTTTTCGTTCTCATCAAAGTTGGTTTCCCAATTTTCTTTCACGTTTGAAGATTTATTATTGACAGATCTGAGCCGGAATCAAGCTGTAGCTTTATATCTTTATGTAATATTTTTACCTGCACAAATTTTCTTGATATTTTCAGCTTCGTCACCTTTTGCAATTTTAATAAAGCATTCATTTTATTTTATTTTTAAGTCTGCAGTGTGTACTTTTGCGTCCCATGCGACCACAATTTAAACACTTTTTCATTTTTTATGGATAATTTTTGTACCAATGCAATTGCCGGCAACCAAAACATAGTTTAGGGAGCAAATTATTTTTCTTTGGTTTATCAAATTTAGTTGGTGAATTAATTTTCTTTTTGTCACGTATTTTTCTAATATGTGACACTCTGCTTTGTTCGCGAACACTAATAAAACGTTGGCAATCTTTTGAAATATGTTGAAGCGTTAAATCAGGTTAATTCTCTAGCTTATTAAGAACTCTTTGTCTGATTTCATGCATCCGTATTTAATACTAAACCATGTGCGAAGATTAAAAATTAAAAATCTTAGCGCTGAACTCCGACAATTTGTAGCTAGTGAAAGTAATGTTGTCTTCGTCTTTTTCCTTGTGATATTCATACATTTCCACCTTTTCTGAAAAAGAGACGTTTTATGGCTAAAAATGTCGTTAACAATTGTACCGTTTAAACTAATGTAAAGTTGCTGTTTTTGTGGCAATATATAATTGACGAATTTGGTATGTTCAAATGTACCTAAATTTCTTAATAGCAAACGAACCTTTTTAAAATCGGTCCAGTTCGAACAGTCTGTATTATAAAGATGTAAAATACGAAGCAAACATAATTTCGTTTTCAGGGTCGTAAGTAAAATTATCGATAGCACTCAAAATAGCGTTTTGTGAAAATAGACGTTCATCTTCAACATTTTGACCCCTTATCGATAATTAGCATAATTATTTTCTGTTCTTGTTGGGTATGAAGACACATTTTCTTCAAATGTTTTCATTTGCTCCAATTGCTGTTGTTTTAAAAAAATTATCTTCTAGTCGAAGTTGTTCTTGTAGTGTTTAATGTGTACAACATGGTACTTTTAAATTCCTCAATTTTCGTCACTTAAAATAGGCTGCCAACTTTTTGTGTTTTTGTTTTACACGGATGTAACTTTTCCCACTGGAAAATAAAATTGTCACTTCTTAACGGGAGAAAATAGTAAGCTTGTGAAAACTTATTTACGTGTTCCCGATTAAACAATAAAACCCAAAACAAATCGACAGACCATTGTTGTTTAGATTTCAAAACCTCGTGTTGGGTAATGACTTTTTCACCATCCTCAAGAACGAATACATTTTAAAAAATCCTATTTTATGACTTTGGAGACTTTCCTTTCACCGATTAGGTAGATCTTGTGTGTTAAAAATCCAGTATGGCTTTTAACTTCTCGTTGTTACTGTTCTAATTAACAAATTTATAAAGCACACCACATAAGTCTATTTCGAAAATCCAACACCACCAGTTGTAGTAATGGTTATGTCCTATCCGAGATAAGTCCGAGTTCTCGTTGTCAGTGTTGTGTTTGAAATAAGTCCGGGTTATGTTGTGTGCGAATAAGTCCTCGTTCATCGTCGCCAGTGTTGTGACATTGAAAGGCCGATAATAAATAAGACAATACAGTGGTATATTTACAAGAGTGTGTATTTACAGAAGTACAGAATAATACGTTACAGAAATAATAATAATAATAAATTGTTCTTCGTCGTAGGCTCCTCTATACATAATCTTTCTCTCTTTCTTTCTTTCTCTCCCCCTCTCTCTATATAAGTATGTAAAGTATAGTTTTTAAATAAATAATTTGTATATTAGCTCTCATCGATCACTTAATTGATTTTCTTTCAACATACACCGAAGCACTACACACACACACACACACACACACACACACACACACACACACACACACACATATATATATATATATATATATATATATATATATATATATATATAGATAATCCTTACAAACAAACACATGCTTAACGTAATGCGATTTTATTCTGCTATTCCACTCCGACGTCGCTGAATTTAAATCGTCAACATCTTTCCTAGAACAATGCGAAAACGTCCTCTGCCCGTTTTTTCACCAGCTTTCTTGTTCATTTGCTTTTGTTACCTGAGGATGTTCTGACAAAGAATCGAAAACGTTCGTTATATCTATGAGACATTTATTAATGTTTTTGATTTTAATACAAAAAAGACCATCGGAATAATAAAAAAAATAGAAAAAAATATAAACAAACAGACGAATTCTGTTATTTTTAGCAATGTTTGCACACACACACATATATATATATATATACATATATATATATATATATATATATATATATATATATATATATATATATATATATAAATATTAATTATTTACTACCTACAGACATCGATATTTCATGCTAACGCAATCTTCAGTGCAGGAAGCTAATTCCCAACGGTCGGCGGGCGCAGCCCCCGAACACAAATCGCCACTGATTTGTAGTCAAGACTCTTAACCCCTCGGCCATAGTGAACTAACTTTGTAAATAGCGAATCGGCGGCTAAATTTACCCAAGCAATTTAGAGTGATTAACGAATGTATTCGGATCGTGCATTTCGCTATTAGTACTGCTTGTTATTAAAGTCACTCAGAGTGCCCGGCCTTTGGTGGAGGGGGCTTATAATAATATTTATAAATAAATATTAATTATTTATAACCTACAGACATCGATGTTTCATGCTAACGCAATCTTCAGTGCAGGAAGCTATATATATATATATATATATATATATATATATATATATATATATATATATATATGACTGAGAGAGAGAGAGAGAGAGAGAAAGAGAGATTCAAAACAATGCACACACATCTTTTTAAACATCTATTTTGTAATCCATGTTATTAATGCTTCCGGGCATCACCGGGTATTGCTGCTAGTTTGTTTTAAAGAACATTTCCAAAGGAGGTAAATATTTATGTTCGCCGCAAAATGATCTTTTGAAACCATTCCAGAATAAGTACGAAGACACCAATATTTTATCGAACACATACGCGCAACATGTAAGCCGATGACAAAGTGCACTTAAAATATTGACAGATATTTGGACAAAGCAGCTGTTTAAAATGGTTTAATGGAGATGTCAATATGAAATCGCATCTCGGAGGATTAAAGTGTTCCTGCGATTGTAAAACTTCTCCACTCTTCACCCAGATACGGTATAAAAATGAGAATCGCTTGAAAACGCATCGATAAAATTATATTACTATCGTTTCATGGTAACAGTATTTTTGGTCATAGCCCGAGATAAAACTATACAGGGTGTTCTATGTATTAGCATAAGATTAAAATGGCTGACTTGTTCATGAAGTAACAAAAATGCATTCGGGTGAATTTAATTTCGTAACTATATTTTAAGTAGGAGTTAAAAAATTCTGTTTTCTTTTAGATTATTGCATTTTCGATAAATATTATCAAGGTTTTTTTTTTTACTAAAGAGTCACAACACCAAGGCTCAATGACCACTCGAGAATAAAGGGTTAATAAGTTGGGAAGCAGCCCTGCGGTTTTGTGTTCTAAGTTTTAGGAAATAAACTTTAATCATGGAGGTTTCGTTTAATTTTAGGCAGAGAGAGAGAGAGAGAGAGAGAGAGAAAGAGAGAGAGAGAGAAGAGAAAATTATTGGCAGTGGTTGTAGCTAGACAAGTTCCCGCCGTGAAGGGGGGGGGGCGTGGATTGGAACTCAGCCGAGCATTCTGCCATGGTTATGTTGACAAGAGAAACACACACGTGAAGTTGTCTTATAATTTTATTAGCATAGATAACTTCAAACTCTTGACTTAGACCAACCAAATGTCAGACCCACTTTCATGAAAAGGCTCGGTTTAAGCTAATAGTGATCAACATATTCTACTGTAAACATCCAACACGTACCATGTGTAAGATAGTGCACTGTTATTTCTATTTATTCGATAGACAAACACTATCTCTGTGACAGGATCACAGGTAAAATAGGCTTGGGTCTGGTGTTGTCACGCACACCAACAATACCATGCTAAAATAACAGCAAACATAAATAAAAGCCATGGAGCTTAGAGAAATATCTCAATGTAATGATCGGCAGATAGTTCTTTGATAGCAAACATGGTGGGCCCGGTTCGAATCATGCGAATGTTGGTCCTTCTTATTGCAACTAATTGAATAGAATGGATAAAATACAGGTAAATAAATATGATCAGAACAAACCAAAGATCACACAGAGGAAGAAATGCACTACAAATAAAATAAGACTAGTAATGAAGTGCTATTACAAAAGAAACCCCCATACAAAGAGGCTACTTTACACATATAGAACATAATCCTGAAGTTAT
The DNA here is from genome assembly GCA_963556195.1 of Sepiola atlantica. Taxonomy (NCBI): domain Eukaryota; kingdom Metazoa; phylum Mollusca; class Cephalopoda; order Sepiida; family Sepiolidae; genus Sepiola; species Sepiola atlantica. The sequence continues at coordinate 205,063,431 of OY744515.1, read as the reverse complement.
TACATCGAGTTTCAAAATGTCCTGTATGTATTATTTACTGGTGAACAATTTCAAGTTCGGAACATATAAGGGGTAAAATAGGAAACAGGTTTGGTTTGGCATATCAATCCATAGTAACCAATGAGATCCATTACGTCAAATAATGGCCTTGACCTACCTTGAAAATGAATGAGCATATTCTAAGAAAGGTTTTCGTAATTTATCCTTTTTTATTAAATCACTTTAATTAATTGCTGTGTTATATCGACGAAACTATTCCATATATATGAGAGAAATAAGACAATAAAATGACAAATAAATAACACAAAGCATTAATTTATTATGGAACGTTAAAAAATATAGATATTCAAATTAGGACTTAAATTTTTGTCTAAGGGTCTTTCGTCAGTACTATGTCTATGATATTTGTAAATACGGTGTTGTATTATTAATTCAAATAACAGTAACACGTTTTGATGGTAATATAACAGTGAAATTTTTTTTCGTATTTATTCACTTAGATTAAGTTTCGTGTTTTCTACAATCGTCAGTATGGAATTATGCAACAGTGCCGCCCTTAACTTTATATATATATATATATATATATATATATATATATATATATATATATGGGAAGAGAAGGATGAAGGTAATCCGACGTGATGGGAAAATGAAAAAGGAAAACCAAAAAATGGATGTTTTTTATGTGTACATCAACGTTTCGTCTTTATTTATAAGACTTCATCAGGATGATAAAATAGAGAAAAAATGTCATGCAAGTACAGATACATGTAGGGTAGACATATTGGGAGGAAAAATAAAACGAAATAATGACCCCAACTGGGTGGACGTCCGTACTTGTTGGAGAAATAGAAATGAATGTTGAGGAAAATGAGTGGGGAAAAAATGGAAGGATGGGGTGAGCAAGGACTACTGTGGCTGGTGGTAAGAGAAAGAGGTGGGGGATGAGCAGGGGTAAAGTGGATGGCAGAGAGGGAGTGGAGGAAAGGGGGGGGAGGGAGGTGTTTGACCAGATGGCTGCGGTCAAGATTGAAGGGGAAAAGTAAGTTGGAATGTTTGTGTATGGGGGTGTATGCAGGGAAAGAAGGATGGGTAGAGAGGGAGGGGAGCTGTGATTTTGGTGGATGGGCGAAATTTATGGTCTTAGAGAGCGTTTTGAGAAAATGAGGGAATTTAAGAAGGGGTATGGGAGAAAATAGTTGAGAGGGGGAGAGGGAGGCCTCCAATCTTGACCGCAGCCATCTGGTCAAACACCTCCCTCCCCACTTTCCTCCACTCCCTCTCTGCCATCCACTTTACCCCTGCTCATCCCCCACCTCTTTCTCTTACCACCAGCCTCAGTAGTCCTTGCTCACCCCATCCTTCCATTTTTTCCCCACTCATTTTCTTCAACATTCATTTCTATTTCTCCAACAAGTACGAACGTCCATCCAGTAGGGGCCATTATTTCATTTTATTTTTCCTCCCAATATGTCTACCCTACATGTATCTGTACTTGCATGACATTTTTTCTCTATTTTATCATCCTGATGAAGTCTTATAAATAAAGACGAAACGTTGATGTACACATAAAAAACATCCATTTTTTGGTTTTCCTTTTTCATTTTCCCATATATATATATATATATATATATATATATATATATATATATATATATATATATATATATATATATATATATATATATATATATACATATATATATATATATATATATATATATGTGTGTGTGTGTGTGTGTGTGTGTGTGTGAAAAATGACACGGAAAACAGGTTAAAATGCAGAAGAAAAACAAAAACGAGAGATTTTACCGGTTTCGTTCGTGTTAGCGAACGTCTTCAGAAAAAGTGAAGATTTGGAAACAATTTCATTTTGAAAGCACACACATGGGAGAAGGAAAAGATGATCCGGTCCTCCCATGTGTGTGCCTTCAAAATAAAATTGTTTCCAAATCTTCCCTTTTTCTGAAGATGCATTATATTGCCGCATTAACAACGCAAGAAAACCATCGTATCTTTAGCAGACAGGAAATAATATCGCAGTCCCCAATTCTCATTAAATATTCTGTTTTTTTCCCCTCAGCGATCTTTATGTATTCTTTGAAATAAGGCCCTGTTTTGATAACAGGATCTGTGCAACATTTGTACTTACGTTATCACTTTCCACCCTCATTAAAACATGAAATCGTCCGATCGCTTAAAATGAAATGCAATGCAAAAAAGTAATTGAAAATTAACTGGTATCGTTAAAGTAAAACATTCCGATTTTAACTATTTTAAAATAAATTGTTCCCAAATCAAATTCTGTCGCCCCGTTCTATTTAATTAGTTTCAAAAACCCATTCTTTGTATTCTTTTTTTAAATTTCAATGTAATATTAATACACACCTAATTGTTACAATTTTAAATAAATAAGTTAATAAATGAAGTGACCGTCGTTTCATATATTTAAAGTTATTTAGCTGACAATTATTTTGTGGTTAGAAGAAAATATATAATTATTGTTTTTAAAAGATTTAAATCTCCACACTTTTCAATAAATAAAGAAGAGCCATTTATTATTTGGATGAGTCGGACTACTATTGTCATCTTGGATGTTCTTCTCACAACGTTTCGCCCGATGTAACCTCCAACCTTCTTCATGTGTGTCTTGTCGTACTCGGAAATCTTTATGTCGAACTCGGGAATCTATATAGAATTCCGAACTGAACCCTTAATTTAATTCACGGGATAGCTTGCCCTCGTTCTCCCAGCCATGACTGGATAGAAGTCTCAAGAATTAAAAAATGTTATGCTTAGTTGATATCGCCTGTAGCGAGGATTACACTTTGACCTTCCAGAGGACTTCCACTTAAAACTGATAAAAAACAATATTTTATGCGTTGCGTCACATGGAAACATCTGAAGAACCCCAGAGTTTACATCGGCCGAAACATTGTGAGAATAATATCCAAAATGAGAATAGTAGTCTGAATAATTAAAATAATACAAATTATCAATCATCATCAAAAAATTTCCGAAATAAGAAAAGACATATTCGTTTTATTTATTCAAAGAATATTTAGCTGATAATAACTATTTTTTTTTGAAAAAGAAGGCGATATTTGAACAAAAAAGTTATTAAACCGTACACACTTTTATTGTTTTACTAGTTGGCTTTTCCAGTTCGCTATCGCTTCGTTGAGTTCACTACTTGAAATACTTGAAACGAACACTTTCAATACTAAACATTTAATTCATAAGTTTCTTGTAAACACGAGACAAAAACTTTCACATTTATTCATATAAATAGATAAACCTTAATCTATATTCATATGAATAGATAAATATAAACATTGAAAACTTGAGCGTATTTTAAAGCCAAAGCCAAACATTCCTACAAAAAGGCATCGAATTATTAGAAAAGCGTTGGAACCAGGGTATCACTCAAGAAAGAGACTATGTTGCTGAATAAAGTCGAATTTTTCCTAAATAGATTTGTTTGTTAGGCTGGGCTTTTTGATTGTGTTACGACAAGGAATATTTCTGTTTAAGCTAGCTTATACTTTGCATTAGTTTGATAGTTCGAACTACTGTTCTCATCTTGGATGTTACTTTCACAAAGTTTCGGTCTATATAACCTCCGACATAATCCTGGAGTGCGTCTTGTCGAACTCACGAATCTCTACAGAATCGCGAACTGAACCCTTTGTTTAATCCACCGGGGTAGATTGTCCTCATTCGGTACGTTAATAGAAGCAATAATATAGTTTCGGCTTCAGAGAGACGCATACTAAATCGTCATTAGTAATACATTTGTTCACTTACCTGACTATTCTACGACCGTAATAGAATGTCGATTATATGAAAACGTAAGTAATTGTAACATGCAATCTGTCTTTCTTTAGTCAGTAAAATGTAATATTTATTCGATAGCTTTCTATCGAATATTCTTTTTCTTTATAACTATTTCAACATGTGTTTTGACGCTTGATTTTTCTCCTCGCATCGTACCTGATATAACTTTTTATCTTGTTAATAATTTAACTATGAATATGCGATCTTGTAGCATAGCGTAGGGGGATTTTCATATCGTTTACTTCATCGACAGAAACAGCTGTTCGTCTGTCTCAAATATAAGTAGTTTGTTCATCGGATAGTGACGTCTTGTTATAAAAGTGAGCGTAGAGGTGAGGTAGCAGCTAAAGTTTCCGTATCCTCATCTGTCGTTGTTGCTGCAATGTAACAAAATAAAAACGCCAACAACGTCTTTGCTAAATGGCGACATGCTATTTGATGTTTACTCTTTTAGATATAACATGCGCTTCTCTTCGTCTGTTTCCTGGAGAAACGAACGAAGACAAAACTTCGAAAGAAATTGCCCGAACACAATCAGTTCACAAAGCAAAGAGAAAGAACTTTCTTCTTAGCCACGTCTCATTTCGTACTTCCTGTCCGTGACGGCATATCCAGGCACTTAGTTTTAACTAGCCTTTTTTTCTTTGTATAATTATTCTTATTATTATAATTCTTGTTCTTATATATATATTTTCTTCTTCCTCTTCTTCTTCTTCTTCTTCTTCTTCTTCTTCTTCTTCTTCTTCTTCTTCTTCTTCTTCTTCTAGTGAGCGAGAGAGAAGTTTTTAGTTCCTTAGAAACACGCCACGTGTGAAGATGATTAATCGGAATGCACTGACAAGACATGATCAAACAATAATTATCGATCTCTCTCTATCTTCCTCTACTAGACAATGATTTGAAACGAAGATCAAGCAGAATAAACCTACTCTGGCTTCCGACAGTTTTATCTTGATGTAGTCCTTTTGAAAGTATAAATAACGAGATTGGATTTCAGGGCGATACGCCCTCAATCTGTAAGGATCAGAGAAGTGGTACATACTAGCAAGCAGCGAAACAGGTATGGATAATAATTGTGAACTTTCATGTGTTTTTGTAATAATGCGGCAACTTGGTTTTCTGAATGTATGATACAAGTTTGAAAGGCAACAGGATCAATAGAGGGATGTTGAAAACGATAAATGTTAAGATTTGTGATGAATAAACTTCAAGACGGTACGGCATTCTTCTCATGGTTTTCTTTAGTGAATCCATTCTGTTTTCATCTGGACATTCCATTGTAATCAACTTTTCTATATTGCCTTCGTCTTCGTTATGATTGGACTGCATTGATTTGAATGAATGAAAACAGGCAGTCATTTACAGCGTAATGCAACACTCTAGATCTCACCCATTGAATGCTCACGACGGCCTGCTTACGGCAGCATAATTTGCCATTAAGACGTTAATTTACTCTCTCATTTCCAGACAATGCGTAGTGGGAACATCGGTACGCGCTCCAACTACTGAATTAAATAAGACTTTCATATCGGGGTTCAAACCGTTGAATCAGCAAGAATTGTCTCCTCCCATAGTGATGGTTGCAAGTTTCGTATGAAACACATGTGTATATAGGTTCATTTGAAAAATATTATTTATAAATAATTATTCAAAGCACTCCCTAGATGGAACACTTTAAGTAAGTTGACAACAGGTCGTCATTTACAGCGTAATGCAACACTCTAGACTCATCCTATTGACTACTCTCGACGGCCTGCGCATGACCGCCGAATTTGCCATTAAGACGTTATTTTACTCTCCCATTTCCAGACAATGCGTGATGGGCACATCGGAACGCGCTCCGACTACTGAGTTCAATATGACTTCTTTCGTATCGGGGTTCGAACCGTGTGACTAGCATGATTTGTCTCCTCCCATACTGATGATTGCAGGTTTGGCATGGAACACATGTGATTATGAGTTTAATTTGAAAAATATTATTTATAAACAATTATATATATATATATATATATATATATATATATATATATATATATATATATATATATATATATATACCAGACGTCTGTGCTGTACACTCATTACGTTATGTCGTGAACCCCCTGCTATCAATAGGGTAAAAATAGGAAACGCCGACTTTCACGTTTTCTCTGCTTGAAGGGCCGCCAGGAAGATACAGAATTATATTTCCCCCAGTGTCACGTGATTTCGCTGACTTACATTTGACTGAGGTTTACTCTTACCCCTAGGTGTCACTCAAACTTTTCCATTCAGATAACGGTTTTCGTTATTGTTGTGGACCTGTAAAGAGTCCAGAAGGAAAACACGAACTCGGAGTTAAGGGAAACAAGTGTATTGAAAATAGTATAACCCAGCAGAGAATAAGAGTGGTTGTACGTCCGTCTTGACTTCTAGTATAGACTAGTGTCGTTCCAACAACTAAGAAACAGGTGCTCAAGTATTTATGGTGAGTGGGAGACTTAAAGTATCCGTATATTTAAGGTAGCATAACACCCCTTCCGAAGCCTTAACTCCTCAGGGGTCAAAGTATCATTTCCTTTTAAACTTGATGCTGTTCTGAGGCTGATTGGGGTATCCGTTTGCCCAAATTGTCATCTTCGGTGACTATGAACTTCTTCCTGGGGAGTGCTGTCGGTGTCTTCCGATAGTCGTCCCTAATTTGATTTAGGTGTTTCTTATGATAGAACTGTCTCCATCTATCAACATAAGACCTGATACCCTCCAAATGTTTTTATTCTAGACTTCTGATTTTGAAGCACATCTTTTATCTTGGAACAAATGTCTTTTTTGTTTCGACATTCATCTTCAAGACAAGTCATCTTATCTTTCATAGTCTGTAGCTCTTCTAAAATTTATTTGTGCTGCAGATGTAACGATTCTTTAACTATGACTTCACTCTCTTTACCCTTCAACTGGTTATCCGAAATTTTTTACTTGATTTCTTTCAGTTTGGTGTTAGCTAATCCTAGCGTGAATTTCGTGTCATTATGTGCTTTAATTCCTGCAAGCAATTTACTTTGACTCCATTTCATACGATTTTTAATTCTTGAAACAAATTCCTTCTTTTGTTTTTCTGACTCGGTCATCAGATTTTTTATTGTATGGCCAAAAATTGTGGTTGGTAATCCCCATATGTAGAACCGTTGTATCAAGATTGTGCAAAATAATTTGTTGGTATTTTTAATACGAACATTTTTACTTTTTTGGTAGTTCTGTTTAGAGTAATATCGGTAATAATTTAACCCTCGAATTTGATTTTTCACCAGTCACCGTTCTGGTTATTTTGTTGGTTCTTAGTATGGTCGTTTTCCCCAACCTTAACCATGTATGCATGTTGATAATTGACACGTCTGAACCAGAATATAATTGTAATGTTACATCTTTATTCAAGATTTTCACCTGTACATATTTTCTGCCGTTCTGTTCGTTCGTCTTTGTGGATTTAATCCAAGTTTTATTTCCTCTATTCGTTCTTAAATTTGAACTCTTGTGTCCGACTTTATTACAAGTTAGACAGGTTTTAAAACAGTATGTGCAATCCGTTACCCAATGAAGGTATCCACAGCGGAAACAGGGGATAGGCGGTAATTTATCCTGTTTTTTTTTTATTGAGTTGGCATGTTTTTGTAGGAGTGCAAAAATAATCCCTCTTTTTGTTTTGAGTTGTTTTTGAAAAAGAGTTTAAATGTGATTTCTGACTTATTTTTATTCGTTGTCTTTCGAATCTTGTTTAGTACTTACAAATCTCTGGCAGTCTTCAGCTAATTTCTGTAATGTTAAATTTGGTTCACTTTCTAACTTATTTAGAACCCTACGTCTGATTTGTGCACTCTTTTGCTGATACCAGTCTTTGCACGAAAATTAAGCATTTAAAGTTATCCGCGTAAGTTCAGCGCATTTGAAATCATCAGTGTTTGTTAACGATTGACACAAAAGTTGCCTAGTCTTTTTTTTACTAAATTCAAACATTTCCACCGTTAGTGGAACAGAGAAGTTTTGGGGATAAGTAACTCTGTAAAAAGTTTAACCGCTTCAGAAAGAGTCAAGTCTCTAGTTTTTCGGGATAAAATATCATCCACAAATTTGGTATGTTCAGCGGTGCTTCATTTTCGGAGCAGTAGGCGAACTTTTTTAGAGTCTGCCCAATTTTCACAATCTAATTTATACCTTCTGAAATATGAAGCAAGGGATTTATCCTCGTCTGCGGAATAAGTGAAATGGGGAATTGCATTCCAAACGGCATTTGCGAAAAAAGCATTTTCGTTCTCAGTATTGTGCCCCCTATTGTTCGCATTAATACTTCAATCTTTTGATCGGTTTCATTTCTTTGTTCAGAAATGCTTTCTTTTGTTTTTTCTAGCCTTTCGTCAGATTTATGTTATTGTTCCAGTAGAAGCCTTTAATATATTTCTTTATTATTTAGTTGTCTTTCTTCAGTTTCTGTTTTTGTTCCAGAAGTCTTTCTTCTGTTTTCTGTTACTTTTGCATTTGATATTTCACGAGTCTGTTACGTTGCTTTTAAATCTTCCATGTCTAAAATGTGTCTTCATTGTCTTTTATTCAAACAGTCTTTCGCCGGGTCGTTGTTGTTGTTCCAGTAGACGCTTTTGAAATCTTTCTTCATTTTTCAGTTGTGTTTCGTCGGCTACATTTTTGTTCAAGAAGTTATTCTGTTTTCTGTTCCTGTTGTATTTGGTATTTCACGAGTTATGACATGATTGCGTTAAAATCTTCCATGTTTAAAATGTGTATTTATAGAATACGGCTTTAGAAGTTCTTTCTTTTATTTTATGCTGCTAAAACGTGATCTTAGTTGTAAAAAGAGAAAGAGAGTCTAAAACTGTTTTTCTTCGACAAAATAAAATCACTTTTTTCTAGTACGCTTTTCACGTAGAAAACCGTAGAATTTACTGTCAGTACTTTAGTCAACAGAAAAAAATAAGGTTTTAATTTTATTATTTCGGCGGCTGGACTTTTATCTTTTGGAGAAAAAAGAAAATATCATGTATTCCCATCTTGTTAAAAATTAACACAGTGCCGGAATAGCCATACAAATCATTGACCTTTCTTCTTTGAGAGAAAATAAGTTGGTCTTAAATGTGTTTTTTTTTTCTTTCTGGTCCACCGGTATAGCCAGCTTTTAGAACTATGACGTTGTCGGGTGAATTTGTCGTTAATTTCTCAACGTTTGTTTTTGAAGGTTCTAAAAAAAACGTAATATACTTTGTCGCCAGGTGTTGCATCCGTTTTTAGATTCTCAAGAATCTCTTACTGTATCTCATCGCCAGTTGTTGTGACGTCCTTTTTAAGGTTCTCAAGAATCACTTACTGTACCTCGTCGTCAGTTGTTGTGGACCTGTAAAGGGTCCGGAAGGAAAACACGAACTCGGAGTTTAGAGAAACAAGTATATTGAAAAAGTATAATTCCACATATAACAGACTAATGTGGTTCCAGCTAATTAATTCTTTTTCACCGCAGGAATGTGATACAAGGCCTGAAGGTAGGGGAGAGTGAAGCCAGCGCCCCTGGTCCATCAAAAATAGCCCGAGCAGCCTCATCGGCATTCCCCGGTCAGAGTGTCTCAGGCAGTAAGTTATAAACTTACTTCACACCAAAGAGGGGAGGAAAGGCCTGGGAGGGTGGGCCTCTTATGACTACCCAGGACTACTACTTCATCCCGACAGATAAAAGGCCACCGAAATGGCCCAGGTTCTGCCGTACTGATTGTCGAGAACGAATCCTCGACTGGTCTTACCCCACCCCGAAGTCCCCAATCAACCGAAGTTACTGAAAGACTGAACGGGCTCATGTGGACCCAGTATTTAATTGCTTCACACCGCAGCAATATGTGGCACAAGGCCGGAAGGTGGGGGAGGATCAAGCCAGCTTCCATAAAAGAGGAGCACTCTGGACTATCAAAAATTGCCTGGGCAACCCCGTCGGAATTCCCCAATCGAGGCGCCTCAGGCAGTAAGCAATGAACTTACTTCCCCCCAAAGAGGGGAGGCAAGACCTGGCAGAGTGCACATCTTAGGACTACTCACGACAAAATACCCCAGCCCGACAGATAAAAGGCCACCGAAATGGTTCAGCACCTGACAGACTGATTGTTGAGAACGAATCCTCGACTAGTATTTCCCAATCCCACCGCTTCCCAGCAACTGAAGTCATTGAAAGACATAAGGGGTTTTGGGAGACCCGCCAACTGAGAGGCAGGTGCTCTCAGTATTAATGAGTGGAAGAGTTCAAGTAGTCTGTATATGTAAGATACCATAACAGTTATTTGCAGAATATTTATCATATGAGTTAATTCTATTCCACAACATAAGAAATAAACGGTATGTTTTTTTTGTAGGTGGGACCATAAATTCGTTGCCTCGAGGGGTTAGGCGTTCTCTCATTAACACCTTTTGTAGCGATATTTAGATTTATGTAAAATAAAGCAGAGGAATGTAAAATTCTATTAGAAGTTAAAAACTTCGAGCTACGTGCACAGGAAGGGAGTTACGTCACAGACAGGAAGTCCGACGTACGACGTGGCAAAGAACATAGCAAAATCTTCCTCTTTGTCTGATGGACTGAGAGGAGACGGTCACCTTTTTAGCTCTGTCTTTGCTCACCCGTCCGGGGAAGCGGGCGATGGGAATATGTAATTTTACAGTGCTGTAAAAATAAAATATCGAAGAGCATGTCGCGGTTGAGCAAACTATTTTTTGAAGTGTTACCTATTATTACAGCTACCTGGGAGAGAGGTAGACGGCTGCTATCATCACAACCAGATAGATATTGAGCTTCCTCTTATGCATTGCCAGTATAATCCCTGTTTCAACTGCATATGCAACAACAGAAACAATCAATACTATTAACCTTTACGGCATGACAAGTAATTGGTTCAAATAATGGCATTGCCAGATGTTGCGCCTTCACTCTGAATTGCACCAACCCAATTACTTCTGAAAAAAGCAATTAAGAAAACCAGATAGTATTGTCAATAAGCATCAATCGTCGAACAAATCTTTCAATTTACCACTGCTTTGTGTGAGTGTAGAATGATTAGAAGCTCAATTTAACTCTTCTGGTTCCGTAGACAATGTATTGATGGTTTCTGTTGCTTCATATGCAGTTGAAACAGGGATTATACTGGCAATGCATAAGAGGACGCTCAATAGTTTTTATAGGAAATGTTTAAGAAGTATTCTTGGTGTAGCTTTGCGAGATAGACTCACAAATGCAAATATCAGAAGTAGGCTTAATATAAAAAAAGAATTAACGTAGTTTTGGGTATGTTTCCCGGCTACTAGACTCCCGCTATACAAAGAAAGCATATAAAAAATTTAATTCAAGAAAGATCAAGGACCACCAAAGAGGCGGGCCGACCAGATAAGGGTTTAGAGTGGCATGCCGCTCTTGACAGCTTAAGGACTGGTCCAAGACTAAGATAAGTGGTGGAATTTTGTTTTCAAGTATGTGGCGACGCTCTCTGAAGTATGCACATAAGTCAAGTCATTTAAATGGTAGTTAATATAGAATGATGGTTGTCATAAAATGATTGTTTATATCAAATGATGGTTCATATCAAATGATGGTTTATATCAAAGTATAAAATGATGGTTAACGCCCATGAAAATACAATCGTTTAAAATGGTGAAAAATATTATTCTGTATGAATACTGGAAGAAAATATTGATAGAAAAAAGAGTTGCCGATTTTGTACCAAAATCGGCTCCAAATTCAAATAAAATAAATAGAAGGAAATATATATTTTTCAACCAGCGAGAAGAGTTAAAAATATATTCACCAAAAGCTACAAACGGAACCATTAGCGATTTGGCGCTAATCCACCGTGAGCCGCTGTCCATACTTATATAAAGAAATGAGACAAATTATCAGCAAGAAATTGTCACTCATAGCAGTTTGAATAACATACACACTTTCCACGTTAAGCACCAACTAAAACAACTCGTGGAAGAAAATACACGCACGCTTACTAACGCATCAGTAGCGGCTAAACACGTGCTGAAAATATTTAAATTGAAATATTTCTGCACTGCATTTACTGCCGTACAAACGTTTAAATGATCTATACCTTCTGATATTTGGTATATAAAACGTTTATAATTTTTTTGCATGAATTTCGTTGTTAATTTATTTTATTTCTTCTAGAATTCTCTAAAAACGAAAGCTTTTCTTTCTAATGTTTCTAAATTATTTTAGATGAGCGTATTTACATCTCTCCCACAAGGCTGGAAAGTGGGGAGACTAGGCTAGCAAAAGAGGTGATACAGTCTGGCTCCTTAAAAATTGCCCGAGCAGCCCCGTCGGCATTCTCCGGTTAAGGTGCTGCAGACAGTTATCTGTAAACTAATTTATTTTCAAAAGCGAGAAGGTGAAGCTTGGGAGGGTAGACCACCTAAAGCTGAACAGAACAAATACAACAGCACGAAAGAAAAAAAGGCTCTGTCGGTCAGATTGTCGAGGACGGATGCTTGGTGTAAGAAAAGCTACGAAACGATGGATTGATAATTTGGATTATTTGGATTATTCAGACTTCTATGACTTTCCCATTGGCCTTTTGGCTAGAAGCAAAGTGTAGTATATGTTCTGATACTGTCGGATTCCCCCCACATTAAAAACTAGCCTTTTGTCTAACTCTGCCTTTGTGGGGAGGCAAGTGAATAGGGATGACTTATTTTCACGTTTCGGTCGCTGCAAACTCCCAATTCTTTCAAGTGAACCTTTTCGAACTTGCGTATCTTTTTTTCGAACTTGCGTATCTTTATTTAATCCATGGGGGTAGATTGTTCTCGTCTTGTCAGCTATGGCCGGCTAGAAGTGTTCGTGTTTTCTTTTTCATTTTTAATATTTTGTTTTATTTTACGTATTGAAGTTTTTAAAAAAGTAAAACTAATAAATGGTGGAATTTTTGTAAATGTGATTTTTTTCTCCTCGCATTTCCGTGGTATCACGTGATGTCACCTTTTCTTTTGTTAACTATTCCTATAAAGAGATTGTTGATTATGTATGTTTACTTCAATGAAATTTTATCAATAAATTTTCTTCAATATTTATTTTCAATTATGGCATATATATGATGATAAAATTAAAATTAAATCCAATTTAAGATGTTGCAATCATGTATATCGTATTTCGGCAGAAAAAAAAGATTACATAAAATGACCCCAAAAATGTAAAATGTTTTAATTTACAAATTACTCAAGTTTTAAATATTCAAAATTAAAGAAATATGAAAATATTTCCGGATGATTATATCGTGTGATGCTACTGAGGATGTGTTCCATTCTATGTTTGGAATTTCTACAAGGGTAGTTGCTTGTTGTTATTAGTTTCTACCTGTAGAGTTTGCTGACTGACTCAGTTTAGGGTCACCCAGTCCTTATTTGGAAGAATCGTTAATTAAATTTACAATGTTTCCTGCAATCTAACCATATTCGGTACAGATAACCTTTTTTATTCTCACAATTTCGTAAGCATGAGATGTAGGCCTGAAACATTTGGTCGCAATTCCAGTGTTTTGAATAAAGAAGGGTGTTAAATTAATAATTTGGCTACTTCAAGAGTGTTACTATGTTGAGTAAACCAAACCGGAAGTACCCATTGTTAATGGAGGATAGATGGTATGAACTTATGATCATTTTTACTAATGTGTCACCAATAATCAAGGGCAAAAGCTATTTGAGGATGTATAAATAAGATGGATAGATTGATAGTTGAATGATGATGAATATTATGAGAAGATTGAATATCTCTACATATCATTCACTCAAAATAAGAGCCGAGCCAGAAAACAGCAATTCTTCTCCCTTTGTCAAAAGCATCACTTTTCACGTAAAAGGAAAGAGATAATTTTATTATTTTTTAAAACTTTTATTTACCCCAAACAAGGCTACAGTGAATGAAGAGCCAGATGTATAAGGGCCATCCTAAGTAATGAGTTATTCAGCGAGACGTTCACATTGCATTTAAATTTCTGCATGTTGTTCCAGTTAGGGAAACAGAGGGGCAAGGAAGGAATTCCAAAAGCTAGCCGTTCAAGAGAAGAAGCTATTTTTGTTATGGAAATCGCCCCAGATAAGGCATGAAGCCACTTAATGTAAGGAGCTAAAAAATACTACTTCAAGGTAAAAAAATCTAGCCAACGATAAGTTTTAGATGGATCGATTCCGACCCAGAAAACAGCATTTTTTTCCCTTGTAAGAAACATCGCTCATGGAATGTGAGAACTAAAAGACAAAATAAGGGAAGCAAGAGCTACGAGGTTGCAGAAAGTAAACCCAAAGTCCACTTTCTACTCTCCTTAGAGTAGAAAGTCCTCCGGTATTTGGGAACCTCCTCAGTGAATGCATGGGATTTAGCTGATTGTCGGGTAAGTCGAGTGTATTTACGTCGAGGGGGCACCAGAACAGCAAGTTCGTCAGAGCACATTTCATGGTAGTACTTGTAAAATAAGCACAGGGATGCAACATTGCGGCGATGGGACATGGGCTGGAGCTTGGTCGACAGTGAGGGGCCTATCAGATTATAGACTCTTTTTTTTAACCTTGTCTAAGAGGGAGAGACACGCGGTTTATGCACCCGCTCAGATGTGACAAACTTACATACCATTACTATTTTAAGAGAAATATTATCATTAGCAATAAATTATACAGGTAGATGTAGAAAGCAACCGTAGAATTGTACGGTGTCCTGATAGTAAATTAAAAAAAATCACACAAATACGAAGCATGACGACTAAAGGACAAAATACGGATGAAGCGAAAGTTACAAGGCCACTGAAGGTAAATCCAATGTACAATTTCTACCCTACATCGGTATGGATGACCGTTGGTTCTCATCGAGTTTAAACGCCCCTTTGACAACTCTTGTTGTCACATCCATCTTTTTTATTATTACTTAAATTAACCCCAACCAGGCACATTCCCACTGAGACGTAAGGGGCCAAATTTATAGAGGCATCCTAAGTCGGGAGTTGTGCAGCGAGAGGTTTATTCACATTACATTTGAACTACTGCATGTTGGTACAGTCGGGGAAACAGGGAGCAGGGAGGATATTTTAAAGGCTCACAGTCCGGGAAAATAAGCTATTAGAGTAGAAAGCTTTAAAGACATAAGGTTTAGCATCATAATATATTGATTTTAATCTTCGTAAGTGGTGCAAAACTGTTCTGTTCGCGGAATTAATTTTACTCGTCCTGGGACGGGTATTCATTGTAGATTTGTATATAATTCGTATTACTCATGTTTTTGAAGCCTAAACTTGACTGTATTTTGAGCAAATGAACGAGCTTGTTTACATAAAATTATAAAAGGTGCTTGCGGCGAAAATTGGCTCCCATCATAAGAAGTAACAGCAGTATAAAAACACACACACCCTAGTGGCTGATGGCGATTTTTACTTTGCAATCACAGAACAACCCGATGCCTCTTTCGGCGACAGCGAGATTGAAGATGAAGAATTTGACATCGATGTAATGGCGTCTATATTTGACACGCACAGCAGAATAACATGTGCGTAATCTCTGTAAATACGCTGTTTTTTTACAAACTAACGAAGCAAATCAACGTTACCCGGCAGTAATAAATTAAAACTAGAAAGTTTGGGAACATTTTTATCATCGATTTTTTTTTTACTTTCTATAGAATTTTGGTTTTATTTATTTTTTCACTGCATTTTATCAAAGACGTTTTTTAAAATTCTATTTTGAAGCGAGTGTTTTCGTCTAGTGAATATATTAAAAAACAAAGACACAATCTTAAACAGACAATCATAAGATTTTCTTCGTTCTTGCAATCTAAAAAAAAACAATAGGTAGGGAAAGTGCGCCACAAATGGTTAAACAAAATGTGTTTTGATTTTTCTCAAGATAGAGAGACACGATTCGATAATAATATTGTTGTTCTTATTGTTGAGTTTTACGGCATATCAACCACCGTTTGGTCATTTTTATTCCGACATTTTTCTAACGTTTTTCTATCCGATAGGTTTGTACCTATTTACTTGCCTCCACAAGGTCGGTTTTTAATGTGGAGAAAATCCAGGTCCTCAAAAAGGGAACTCTGGATTGGAACAAAAATAAAATATGCCTCTGTCTAGAAGGATTTCTCCTTCACTAACCGAGGACAAAAAAAATGAAGTGCAGTATCAGAACAGATACTACACTTTGATCCTAGCCAAATGGCCAATCTAAAGACATTTTGTTGCATACATTACCTACTTTTTCAAAACTGGTCACCCATTTCTTTCTAGCCAGGCTCAACGTCGCTTAACTTCCGTGATCTTACAGACACGGGCATGTCAAAGTGATTATAACCGTATCAAGATAGATGTAGAAATCAAATTCTAATGGGTCCATTAAATGAAAAAACAATTGAAATTCCACAATTAAAAGTTCTAGATGTGATATCCTGTTTTTAGGTATTTCGGGATAATTAATGCGAATAAAAACGGTGGAATGATAGATCTAACAATAGCATTCCAACAGAGAGCAAGTTATATCGTAAAATTACTAGGATTTAAGTATTTGTGTAAAGTATACAGTTCTCGAGTGTGAGTAAATCCTAGAGAAATTGCTTGCAAATGTATTTATATGATAGTGCATGTGCGTATGGAACGTGTAGATTGAAGAAGAAATCGTTTTACTGACTGAGGTGCTTCAAAGTGTATGTTGTGGTGCACGGTAATTTCGGCGTTCCAACTTTTAGTAGACAGAAGGGAGGCCAAAGGTCCGTGCGTAGTTGGAATGTGTAGGGGCGGCAGCATAAACTATGTGACGTGGAAACTACTGTCTCTGTCGAGAATTATTCTCATCAGCTAATTTTGGCATTTAATTATATTGTGAGCCGAAAGAAACCATGCTTTTAGGTTTATAGAATATCATTCTGATTGGTTAAATAATATATAGCTTTTATTACATTTCAAAGTTTAACTGGCAACAATGAGTGGAGCCATATGGGTATAAACGAACTTCTGTTCAGATTGTTTTTAGTCTTGGAAACATTAACTTCTTGGATTTCTGTAATAATTCCTTATTAGAAAATTATTTTAATGAATACAATATGGAAATATGATCATATACATACATTAATAGCTTTATATGGCGATATTGGACGCAGGGCGTGTTAGAATGACGTGGAAATGAAACTTCTACTAAAAATCTGATTTAAAGAGTAAGCTAACGTGTCAGAAGTAATGACGTCACAGAATCTCACGCTTGACGCAATCCTCTACCTGTATAGCAGTCGAATAGTCTTAAGATGGAGTACTTTTGCCACACATTTGGGTGGTGTCGCTCAGATCACCCTTTCCTACCTTGACAGAATACAAAACCGACTTCGAAATCGAGTGGGGGATATCCTTTTCTCTACCCTACATGCACTTTCTCACAGAATAGATATTACTAGTCTTTTATCGACTGAGTTCCAATCTATGCACCCCCTCTAATACACTCACCACAAACACCGTCTAGCTACAACCACTGTCAATAATTTAGCTTTCTCAATCTGTGTACACTGTTGAAACCTTTTCGTAAGTATTCATGATATTTTGTATGTCATGAAAAATATATTTTAGGAATGTGCAGAAACAATTTTCTGAAAATAAAATGTTTTTGGATGAACACTGGAATATTTTCTGAATAATTACATGTATATTATATATATATATATATATATATATATATATATATATATATATATATATATATATATATATATATATATATATATATGAAGCAATCCAACAAAAGATATAAGCGTCAACTAATATCTTATAATTAGTTAAAACATCCGGATAAAAACTGAAGCTCAATATACTGGATAGAGCGTTAATATTATAATATAAAATGAAGTAATAAAATAAGGTGTCAATCAAATTTTATTAGAATTCAAAGTTCAAGCAAAGTATCTTAAAGTCCTTAGCTCATGAGTTTTCAAATTTGAGTTCGAATGCAAAACGAAATAAATCCAATTTGTTTAAATCGAGACATTAAACAATAAAATGACGACCATATTAAATCTAGACTTCAACTAAATGCTTATTTTATTTGAAAACAACGACAAAAAAAATAAGTCAGTATTCTATTATGTAAAACATAATTTTGGTATGTTGTCGAGTGTTGAAATGCACTACTTTTTGTAAGGATAGCTCCGTAATTTTGTAAATGGAGTTTATCGCATTTTGGCATTTGACACATCATATTTGATTCTGGCTCGACAGTCGATTACATAATTTATCGGTATCAGTTTTCTTTGGTTATTGAAAATTTACATTCCAGTCGAATTCATTGATTACGTACTATGTCCGATCCGGCCATTTCTTCATTAACATACAGAGTGAAACATGCGCTGGTAACTTTCATTTGTTACAAATTACGCACACATAAAATTGCTTCCCAAATTTCAGTTGCTATTTACGTACTTTTCATTTGCCCATTCATTAACATAACTATATTTATTAGTTTTCCGAAATAGATTTACACGTGCGGCTGACTGTTCTAATCTCTCTTCAATAATTTGATTATAGGCATTTTATTTATTTTTCATTTTCTTTACAAATATACATTATCTTAAATCAGAAAAAACTAATTCCTTATTTCGCCTGTTAGTTGCGTGTGTGAGAGCGCGCGTTCGCGTCAATCTAAACCTAAATATACATATAAATATAGATATAGATGTGCATACTAGAAGAATACCCGCCCCAGGGCGGATAAAATGAATTCCCCGAACAGAACACTTTTGCCCCACTATTATGTTCGCTTACGAAGATTAAAATCAAAATATAACCAAACTAAATCGTATTTCTAAAATCCTAATTCTAATTTTGATTCGAATCCATTACATTATTTTGATTCTAGAAAATATCTTAAAATTTAAGGCTTAAGCTTAAGAGGTCTTAAGAAGACATTAAAATTCAAGGAATCTTGCTTAATCTGTGTCTAATGACTATGGATAACATTCAATGCATATCTGAAATATTTAAATTTTCAAATAGATATTTGTGCCCATATTATGACCCTAAAACCTTTTTAAAATACTAAAAAACAGAAATTTTGGGAATATTTATTAATTGATGTTTAATACCTATGGTTAAAATTGTAGAGAGAGAGAGAGAGAGAGAGAGAGAGAGAGAGAGAGAGAGAGAGAGAGGGAGAGAGAGAGGGAGAGAGAGAGACTTGGATCGTGAAGTAGCATATAAACATTTTATTTTAAAATCAAAATTTACTACAACTCAAAATATTCGCTAATGTTCAGTGAACCTAATACATCTCATCTAGAGAAACTATTCACTATTAAGGCATTAAAGTTACCCCAATTTTAACAGCCTTCAAGGACTACATCCAGTCTCACAGTCTAAGGCTTTAGGGGAATTGCAGGACAGACAGAGTGCTTTCAGGCGCCTACGAAGAAAGACGTCCTCTCTCTTCTGCAAACTTGAACTCTTCACTTGAAGATCTACTGCTCTAAGAAAAGACTTTCGACAGTCAACCTGTATTATTACTGTTCTTTCTTTCACTGGCAACCTACACCCAACGGTGTAGATAAATATATAATTTGTTATTTATAGAAGGGCATTTTTCCTTTTATTTGACGACTCATTTGTTAGTCTTACAATTTATGTCAAGATTAGCGCCCATCATCATCATCATCATCATCATCATCATCATCATCATCATCATCATCATCATCATCATCATCACCACCACCACCACCATCACCACCACCACCACCACCACCACCACCACCATCATCATCATCATCATCTAGTCGTGTTAGTGTCACGGATCTTCCTGACTCTCTCACACCATCTCGCTTTATCCTCCAGCACATCCGGTAGGTGCATTGTGGGTCCGATGCTAGTTGCTTGATGTAGGTTCTCTGTGGTCTCCCCACTGAACCACATTGGCATCCGCAAAAGAACATCGTCCTCCAGCAATGACCAGCAAATCTGAGGAAGGTATCCATAAAGTTGCTCTCTCGTGGTGTGCTCATCACCGTCAATTGTTTTCTCCAATCTTTTGGTAAAAATCCAGGTCCTACTTCCATATACCAGAACTGATGTAACAATTGATTACAAATAAGTCACGTTTCACCTTAGTAAAAAGATTTGACTTCCAGATTAATATCTAATAAGGAAAGGTCTAATATGACTCATACACAATTCAATAACATAAATATATTCATTCTTTTCCAGAAATATATTAATTTCTGAGGCTATTGAATTCGCTATTCACTAATTATCTTCGACATATTTTGTTTATTTTTTCCTTTTTTAACAAATCAGAAAAAGTAATTACATCTTCTGCACAGCGTGTTAGCGTGCTTGCGTGTGTGTGTGCGCCGGTTATAATTTAGGAGAAATATATATATATATATATATATATATATATATATATATATATATATATATATATATATATATATATATATATATATAGAGAGAGAGAGAGAGAGAGAGAGAGAGAGTCTTGGATATTTTCTATTGAAAATATCCAAGACTCTCTCTCTCTCGCATAAAAACAATTTATTTTAAAATAGAATTATTTACAAAACAAAACATTCGTTAATTTTTTAATTAAGCCAAAACAAATTATCACACGTGCACCGTTAGTAAACAACATCGGACGAGACACTTCTACAAGACCAACAAGGATTATTACGAAAAAAAAATCAAGATATAGAAAAACAATTTTTTTAAATTTTTATTTTGATTTAATAAAAAATATCTGCATCTAACACATGGTTTCTTTGAAGGCATTTTGCCTCTATCTTTATGTTAAAATTCAAAAGATGCTTAAAATGAACTTTCCCAAATTTATAACTACCAGCGACCATGCGCGATCAAGTTCTATTTAAAACAGACATTTGCACCGTTAGTCAACAACATCGGACGAGACACTTCTACAAGACCAAGAAGGATTATTACGAAAAAAAAAAGGTTTATACTTTTTATTTGTCTAAGCTCTGTCGAGTCTTGTTTTATCAAGCGAAATATTAGATAAAAAAAATCAAGATGAAGAAATTTTTAAAAACTTTTATTTTGATTTAATAAAAAATATCTACATCTAACACATGGTTTCTTTGAAGGTATTTTGCCTCTATCTTTTTATATATATATATATATATATATATATATATATATATATATATATATATATATATATATATATATATATATATATATATATATATTATTTTATGTATCCACATAAAATGTTATAATGAAATATAATATTTTATGTACCGATTTTCAGTATTTACTTCAACAGTGCTCAATACGTGAGTAGTAAGTTTAGAAAATATATTTGTAGTAATTAAGCTACAGAGGCTTCCACGGTTCATCCTCGAAGGGAATTGTCAGGCTAACTATTCCCTACGAGGATGAAACGTGGAAACCCCCGTGTTACTTAATTGCCATAAAAATATTTTCATAACTTACTATACACACACACACACACACACACACACACACACACACACACACACATATATATATATATATATATTTACATATTGATGCAGTTGAACACTATCTGACTTAGCTTACTGTATATGTCCGCTTATTTGACATAATATGGAGTTTAAATTCTCTTCATACCTATGTTAATTGATGGTGGTCTAGGAGTTGAATGTAAAGCCACAGAGTCAAAGGTGACTTTACAACTGGGTTCGAAATCTTTCGACTGGCAGTAATTACCATCTTCTACACTGAAGATTGCATAAGCATGAACCACTGGTGTCTGTTGGTAATAATAATAAATATTTATTCAATATATATATACAGACATATATATATACACATATATGTGTGTATATATATATACAGACATATATATATATATCTATATATATATATATATATATATATATACACATATATGTGTAGATATATGTAACATGATGTAGTTTGCTTGAAGCATTGTGTGTAATGTGTGTATAGAGAGGTCGTAGAACGTGATCCTACTCCCTAAAGTAGAAATATACCAGTGTTGAGAAAGACAATAGCAAAGTGATTAAAGAAAATATTTATTATTAAATCTTATTTGATTGAGTCTAAACTTTTACACAGGGATCAAATGTGTGTTACCGTGTTCCATAATATATTTCGGAGTAAAACCTCTGGTTGTGTAGGCGTTTCAAATCTCTTGAAACTCTTGTGGTCTGTTAAACATTGTTTTACATTGCATTACTGCAGTAAATGTCACAGTGGCCCCGCAGCAAATAGATTTAAATCTTTTAAATTCTGAAATAATTCCCGTTAAATTTATTTATTTATTTATTTATTTATTTATTTATTTATTTAAAATAATTTGGTGTGTGCTAGATTAATTTATTTCAATGTTAAAATTAAAAATTCAATCCGTGAACGATTAAAAAAAACTAATATGAAATTGGTTAGCAGAATAAGAGGAGGAAATAACTTATGATTTTGTCTGTGAGCTTATACATCTTAAATTATTTTTGTACATTTTTTAATTTTATGTTTTTCCTTTAATTTTTTTTAATTATAATTAATTTATTGTAAATCTACTTACTCGTTGTATTAGTATTTATGGCTATTTTATTTCTTTTCATGTTTTTACTAATTAATCGTAAATCTATCTAATATTGTAAATCTGTCTATTATCTGCAGTTGTGATCATTAAAAAAATTATAATAGTTAATTTTAAACCTATCTACTGATATTAAAAGTGGGTCATTCAATTATTATTCAAGATCATTTTTTCTCTTTATCTGTTATTTTATTAATATCTTGGGTAGTTTTATTTATCCACTTCTCCCATGTATTGTACATCTATTTATTAATTGTAGTTTACTATTGTCTTTGTGATAATTTTTATTTATATATATATATATATATATATATATATATATATATATATATATATATATAATTAATCAAGTCCAAATATATTGCTAAGATGAACTTTAAACGAATATATACCAAAAGTTCAATTTAAATAAAATAAATCTAACAACAGCTAATTAAAATTAATGAATAAATATATTAGAGTTAGTAGGTCATTTAGATAATTGAACCGTTTTCAGTGAGGTACACAATTTGAAAAAAGAAAGAAACATTTTGTCTGATTTTTTAGTACTGCCTGTAATTGTATTATCTAAGTTAGTGTATGTAGAATTAGTATATTAATATATGAGTATAATTGTCGGTACGATTTTATCCGTATGCATGTGTGTGTGCGACTGTTAATGTTATCCCTATATCTTGTATATGTGTATATGTGATATAAGTATACGATGGAATCTGTGTATTTAACCTGTGGGTTTTACGATGTCATGTTTTTGTCGTGCGTATGTATGTAACAATGATAAGTCATGATGAATGTATGTGCTTAGTTGCGGGTGTGTTGTTGCTTGCGTGTATGAATATATGTTCTGCTTGTGCCTGTCTAGCCAAGCCATGTTTTCACGTAAGTGGTAATACATGAATGTGCTTATTTGCGGGGGTGTCATGACTTGTGTCTATGTGTGTATATGACTAACGCCTTTTATTCTTTAATGTGTAAATTTTAGAATATTATAAGAAGTTGCGACTTGATGCCGATGTGAGGGAAAAAGTTAGCATGCTTAAACCTCTTCACCCCCACAGAAATGACCTTGGAAACGCAAGACATTGTCGCTTATTGCTGCTGGCTATACGTCTGATTTCGTCTGGACAATGAGTCAGTTCTGTAGTGGTACACTTGAGTATAGAAACATTAATTATTTTGTGTAGACTGTTTTAATGTTTATATAAAGTTTATTTATATATGATGAACCAAGTACAAGTCTGTTATTAAGTTCAGAATGTAACTTAAAAATTAATAAAGCTTACTTCATGCGAAGTCTTCCAACGTTAATCTCCGTAGCAAAATGTTTACTTTGATCTATCTGTTTATGTTGTTGCAAGTGTTCAGATGCTTAAAATAATGATGCTTGCGTTTGTTTATGTTTCTTTATCCTGATGTGCAGGGCTCTCATTGTACTCCCCACTTAATTTATCGTAAATGGTGAATTCTAATTGGTAAATAGTATATGTGCGGTGGGAAATATTCGTAATATTTTGGGGCAGTGTAAAAGAGTGCACGGTATTGAGCTATCTCAGTGATGGTCTTGCATGCGCTACCTTCAAAACAAGTGTTGGATGGAGATCATCTCAAACGTTTGTTAGGGTTCTTGAGGTGCCAGGTTGTGGTTTTTTAAGTATCGGTTCAAGTCCACTACCTTTGTAACGGATTTGGGCTATTTCGTTCATCGCATATCTATCTATCTATCTATCTATCTATCTATCTATCTATCTATCTATCTATCTATCTATCTGTGTGTGTAGGTTTGTGTATGTATGTGTGTGTGTGCTAACATGGTTGTTTGGTGGCATAGATACCAACATAGAAGAGTAAAAATGTGTGAAACATCTTTCTTTCAAAACTTCTCTCTATACCTCTCTCTATCCCCTCCCTATATCCTTCTCTCCCACCTCCATTCCTTTTTCTCCTTCTCTCTATCCCTCTCTTTCTATCACCCCTTCTCTCTATCACCCCGCTCCATCTTCCCTAGCAACTGGTAAAAATCACTCTAAATGTGAGACCCACTGACTATTTTGTTCCTGTTAGATATTACAAAAGAGACGTGTCAATATTATGTTTCAGGTAATGCTGAAAACATATATAAGCTTTGTGAGTGTATCTTGTGCAGTTTTTGACTATTCAGTGGACACACACGCAGACAGACAACATTTATATGATGTATATATGTTATAGTACCGTACCTATAACCGACTTTGAACTCTTCCATTCACAATAAATACTGGAAGCATATGCTTCTCAGTGTTGAGTAAACCTCAGTCTATACTGGCAGTCAAGCCTGATATACCATTACTCTTGTTTCTCTGTTGTATTATACTTTTCTTTAATATACTTGTTTTTGTTAAACCTCGTGTTCGTGTTTTCATTCCGGCCCCTAAACAAGTCCACAACAACTAGCGACGGTATATTCGAACTTACACGGGACACAACTGCAACATTAAGGATTTTTCTTGAAAACCTTAAAGAAAGAACTCCACAACAACTGATGACGTGGGATATCAAACTAACACACCGCAACGACTGACAACATGGTTACAATAAAGTATTCTGGAGAACTTTAAAATGGACGCCACAACTAGCAAAAGAAAGACAAACGTGGAGAAATCAACGACAAAATTCACTAGACAACGTCCTCGTTCTAAAACACGTAAATACCAACTTTTTTTTCCCATTTGAAGAAAGATCAGTGATTTTTTTATTTCTATTCTGACACTGTTGTTAATTTTTAACAAAAAGGGAATACATGATTTTTTCTTTTATCTCCAAAAGAGTAAAAGTTTACGACAGCCGAAAGAAAAAACAAAATAAAACCGTATTATTATTTGTCTCTGTTGACCGCAAATTCTACAGCTACGCGAAAAGCGTACTAAAAAGTGATTTCTTTCTCAAGGAAAAATAAAATGAATTTATATTCTTTTTACAACAAAGATTACGTTAGCAAGCGTAATCTAAAAGAAAGAACTTTTTAAAAGCCGTATTTTAAAAAGACACATTCTAAAAACCGTATTCTAAAAGGACACATTTGATATATGGAAGACTTTAAATCTACTACAACAGAACTGGTGAAGTATCAAATGCAACAGCAATATAAAGCAGAAGAAAAACCACAGAAAAATCAAGAAAGATTTTATAAGCTTCTTTTTGAACAAAATGAAAAACTACTAGAACAAAAGATAACTGAAGAAGATTTCAACAGCTTCTATTAGAACAAACGAAAGAATCCGACAAAATGATTGAAGTATTAATGCAAACAATATCGATTAGGGGTCAAAGTAACGAAAACGATAATCTGTTTTCGTTGAATGCCGTTTGGAGCGCAATTGACAATTTCAGTTATTCCCAAGACGATTATAAAATCATTACTTCGTATTTTATAAGATATAAGGATCTATACAAAATAGATTGTCAAAATTGGGCAGACTCTAAAAAGGTTCGCCTACCGCTTCAAAAATTAGGCACCACCGGATATACTAAGTTCGTGCATTTCATTTTGCCCCCAAAAACGAGCGATTTGACTTTTGCTGGAGCTGTAAATCTTAGGGGAGGGTTCTAAATAAATTAGGAAATTAACCGAACTAAACACTACAGAAATTAGCTTGAATCAGAGATTTATAAGTAATAAGCAGGATTCGAAGGACATCAAAGAGTTGGGCATTGTACACATTAGATAAGTACGTCAAAAAACCGAAATTCAGCTCTTCCCCGAAGACAATTAAAAAAAAGAAGCTATTTTCGGCCTCTGCACAGACAAACCAGCTTTGTAAAAAACATGATAAATTGCCGCCGAGCTCTTGTTTTCGCTGTGGTAGCGTCTATTGGTTTATGGAATTTCTATTTCGTTTCAAAACCTGCCTGACTTGTAACAACTTCGGACACAAAAGTTCACATTGTAGAACGAATAGAGGAAATAAAATGCGGGTTAAAGCCACAAGTACAAATAAGCAGGACTGCATTAATATAAGGAAATATGTGCACGTAAAAATCCTGAATAAAAATATAAAACTACAATTAGATTCGGGCTCGGACTTGTCAATAATAAACCTACATAAGTGGAAGAGGTTTAATAAACTCACCCTGTTAAGAACCAACAGAATAGCCAGTACAGTGACTAATGAAATAATTAAATTTGAGGGTGAGATAATTACAAACGTAACCCTAATGGGAACTACCAAAAAATTAAAAAATACTTGTGTTAAAAGACACTAATAACCTTTTCGGCACTGATTGGATGCAAACGTTCAATTTATGGGAGTTACCAAGAAATACATTTTGCCAAAAAATAGATGGTCGGACACCGAATCAGAAAAACTAAAACTGGATTTAAAATCAACTTTTCCCGCAGTTTTTTTTTGGCAGCCTTGGTCGATGCACAAAGATGGCGGCCAAATTTCAACTGAACGAGAACGTTCAGTCCATATTTAAGACAAAAAGGAATGTGCCTTTTGCCTCGGTAGACAAAATAAATAAGGAATTGGACCGACTAGTGACGACCGACATCTTACCGAAAGTAGAATACAGTCAGAGGGTGGCAGCCACGGTCTATGTAAAGAAGAAATCAAAAGAAATCCGCGTATGTGCAGATTTTTCAACAGCATTAAATGCAGCACTAATGGATTATCACTATACACTGCATAGCCGGAGGAAGTCTTTTCAAAATTAAATGGAGGCAGATTTTTTTCAAAAGTAGATCTGAGTGAAACGTACCTCCAAATACCCGTGGAAGAAGAGAGTTCTAAACTGTTGTGTATAAATACGCATCGCGGCTTATACAAGTTCGAAAGGCTAACTTTCGGGGTCAAAGTTGCTCCTTCAATTTTTCAGCAACTGATGGATACCATGCTGGGCGAACTTGACTTTGCTATTACATACCTTGACGACATCCTAATCAACAGTTAAAACATAGAACAACACCGGGAACATGTCAACAAAGTGTTTTCGCGAATCCAGGACTACGGGTTTAAAGTTAACGAAGAAAAATGTAATAGACAAGAACAGCAGAAGCCAGACTCAGAACGAGTCACCACAATTAAGAACATGCCAGCACCGGAAAACGTCACAATACTACAGAGCTTTCTGTGACTGATAAATTAGTACCAGGCTTTTATCATAGGATGAATAACCTCCGTGCTCCACTGAATCAGCTATTAAAAAAGGATAAGGTTTAGGAGTGGACGTCTGAAAACTATTGAAATGCTGACATCAGATTTATTCCTTACGCATTACAACTCAGACTTAGCGACGCTAGTTCATATAGATTAGGAGCGTGCAGTCTTTATATAATGACGGATGGAACATATCAATCCCTCGTGCATGCATCAATGACCCTGCAGTACTCCCAAATTGAATAGGAGGCGTTAGAATTTTTTTTGCTTAAGAGTGGGCAACAGGGGACACAGTCAGATGCTTTATAAGGAACAGGCACGTTTGAACCTGAAAAAATATTCATTCAGCCATCGCTGTGTTGATTTGTGGAATAGATTGCCATAAAGTGTAATTGAAGCCGAAACTGTAAAGATATTTGAGAAGCGGTTGGATAAGTTCTGGATTGACCAAGAAATCAAATTCAATTATAAGGCTGCTGTCATCACTGGACGCATACAATTCATCTATGTTTCTATGTTTCTATGTTTCTATGTTTAACAAAGTTCTACCGCTATATACACGGTAGATTGTTTGCATTACAGACGGATCATGAACCGTTACTCACCATTCTCAGTTCGAAAAAAGGTCTACCTGTGTATACGGCCAATAGACTACAGAGATGGGGAACAATTTTACCGCGGAGTGATAAATAACTGAAATATATTAGAACGCAAAGAAAAAAAATCCTTTTTAAAAAATATATTTTCTTCGTTTTATAAAATAAAAATAAAATCAAACCTGAGTGAAGAATGTATTTAAAAAGGTTTCCAGATTTAAACAATATATTTTATTGGTAACTTTAAGATATAAAATAAATAAAAACGATTCGTTAAATTCATTTGACGTTTACAGCAGCGTCAACAAAAAGCACTACTGTGCGAAGTTTTTTTTATTACTTGATCTCATATTGCAATTGTTATCTTTACATTTTCTTTCAAGGCATAAATTATAAACATGACTATAATTTAAATTATTTCTAACCAGGGAAAATACCCCTAGTCTATCTATCTATCTATCTATCTATCTATCTATCTATCTATCTATCTATCTATCTATCTATCTATCTAAAGTAAATTCAGATAAACAACATTAGGACATTACTTATATAAGTTCCAAAACTTCAAACACAACGATTATATGGCGTACTATCGTTTCCAAGACGATTTGGATTTTTTTAGATAACGCCAAAAGGTCTGTTAATCATCGCCATTTACAACATCATATACAGAAGTCATATATATATATATATTTAAGGGAAGTGGGGTCCGATCAACTCTGCTGGGAAGACATGAAATAAAATACTGTTTTGTTTTTAAATTACCGAAACAGATTTTCATGGTAAACAACTGATGATCCCTTAAATAATGTTAAGACTTGTGTAAATTCTTGGAAGCTAACTAAAATTGTAACTACAAAAATAAATTGACTTACATGAGTGGTTTTCTACTGAACGACTTGCGACTAAAATGTTTTTTGTTTCTTTTCTTTTTTTTTCGTATATAGTTTTAATGGTTGAGAAACTTCGGAGATTATATATATATATATATATATATATATATATATATATATATATATATATATATATATATATATATATATATATATATATGTGTGTGTGTGTGTCTTTTGTTTTTTCTGATGTTTCTGGATACGATCTTTGGACTTCGTAAATGTCGCACGCATAAAAATCCAGTATATATATATATATATATATATATATATATATATATATATATATATATATAATTATCTACATTTATATTGTTAATGTGTAGACGAAACAATCCGTAAAGTTATATGTATTTTTATGAAAATGCATAAAGATATCATCATCAGAATTTAGCATTAAAGTTTATTTATATATGCTCTGTTATTAAAAATTAATATTAATGGATCATTTACTTTGAAGGTTTGACTATTAATAATAAATATATATATATATATATATATATATATATATATATATATATATATATATATATATAATTATTATTCATAAAAATTGACTACGAATGTTCCTATGTACCCAGACAATCTTTTGTAGAATTTTGATCTTCTGTGTGCCTCCTGTCAACGTCTGATCCGTTAATCGCTCATCTAATCTTTTTATTCTTGGAATGTCCTCAGGATTATTTGTT
Organism: Sepiola atlantica; assembly: GCA_963556195.1. Classification (NCBI taxonomy): domain Eukaryota; kingdom Metazoa; phylum Mollusca; class Cephalopoda; order Sepiida; family Sepiolidae; genus Sepiola; species Sepiola atlantica. The sequence continues at coordinate 205,033,693 of OY744515.1, read as the reverse complement.
CGTTGGTTCGGACAAAGAGATGAACATAAAATGTAACATTGGTAACCAATGACAGCAACACTAATATATATATATATATATATATATATATATATATATATATATAGTAAGTAATAACAATATATTTATGGCAATTAAGCTACACAGAGGCCTCTGCGTTTCATTCCCGTAAGGAAACATCAGGCTAAAATGCATAGAGTTTGTGTTGCCGAGTGTTTTTTATATATACACGTGGTGTTTAGTATAGCTAGCTAACCAATCAAACTCTTTTTTGTTCCCCCACGGTTAATATTACCATTAGCCAATAACAGGGCTTCTCGCAAACAAAAGTTCGCCTGATTTTTCTTCCTATTCTTTTTTCTGTTTTGTATACGGTGACTCATCCCTGCTTATTGTTGTGTCGAATTAATATGTAACCTTATTTTAACACGTGCATGCTTGTATGTCTATTTTAAGGTGTTAGTTTATTTATTTACTTTTAATTATTTTTTAATGTATTTTTATCCTAAAGTAAATTTTATTCTGTGTTAGCAGTTGTTTGCTATTTGACTTCTACAGTTTAATATTTTGGGGGCTTTTAAAGTTTAGATTTTCAAATTTCTTATTCAGACATAATTTACATGTGTCGTCTAAATTTATAAATTTACTGGCCTGTTGTACTATTTTCCATTCAATTATTGGTGAGTGTCCGCTTTCTTTGAGCTCCCAGTAATAATTCGCTAGTGCTGTTATCATTCACAGTTTTTTGTTATTAAATTTGCTGTTGTTGTCGTAATATCTGGGTTTAAAATCTACCACTTAGTACTTCTTGTTATTAGGGCTCTCCTTGGCAAATATTGTGACTTGGTAAACAATGCTTTTGGTATGGCATTTATTTTGTAGTGGACAAAGTGCACAAGTTCTGCAGTTACAGCCTTTTTCTTCATTATTAACTTTTTCATTTCTATTTGGGTTATTGCTATTAAGGTTTGGGTTATTACTGTTTGTAGTGGTTCATTTTTGGGCTTCTTAGTGTTATTTTGGCTATATTGGTCACTTTTTATGCATTTTGTTATTATTTTGTTCTCTACTACTCTCCTTTGGTATGTTGTTATTGTGTTCTTTAATTATCATTTCTAAGTTATCGCAGAAACTGTAGGACAGTTAAAGGTTATTTTTATTTTCATTTTTATTGAATATTTTATGCAAGGAAGTGATTACGGGAAAGTATTTTTCGATGAGATTTAGGAAGTTTTTGTTTAGTTTAGTTTTTAGGATCTGATTATAGGACGCTGTATACCAGATTATATTTATTTTTTTCTTTTTAATTTTATTATAATTAGTGACGTCTTCTTGCTTGTATTTATTTTCATTAAAAAAAATTAATGTATTTTTTTATATATAAAAATATACCTTTAGTAATGGTGTATTTTGTTTTAAATAAATAATACATTTTCTCTAAGATTTTAAATAAAAGTAGTTTCATTTACGGCATTTCGAACAATTTGGAACAATGTTATTTAAATAAATAGTAAATCACATGAAATATATCATGAAATTATATTTTTATGGTGAAAATATTGATTAAACAATGCTTTATTCTATGATAATATCGTTAATTAACAAAATTAATTTTTCTTCGAGGTATAATGATTTTTATTTAGGGGCATTTTTCGTAATATATACAAAATAATTGATAATTTTTTTTATTTTAAACATATACATACCTTTATTTTCATTAAAAATGCTAATCTTCTTTTTCATGTTGACTCTTGTGATGAGGGTCACAATATTGAAAAAATAGAAAGAATGATTATCTGAAGTTCCTCCAATTTTATACTGAACAATTTTTGTGATATGAAAAATGATCACATCAGTAAGAAAAAGCTAAACAGAAAAAGAAAATTAGAAACATTCTACTAAATATTTTCTATAAATTTATATTGAATAAAGATCAGTTTCAGGATAAATCGAATCGTGTTCTCTTTCTTTTCTTTTTTACATGCAATTTTTAAAGTTTTCTAATGCTTTGTTTTAACTATTTACAATATCGTATGGTCAACATGTTTTGATATTTTGGATAACTTTAGTAAAGCTGTTTTTTATTTACAGGAAATAATACATTTGCACCAAGCTTTCTAATAAAGTAATGTATTTATTGTATTCCGTGATCATTAATTAATAAATACTGAAAATTTCATTTAAATTGGTTGATTTCCTGAATTTTGATGGATTATTTAGTGAATGGAAACGTCGAAATGTTTTGATATTTTGGATAACTGTTTTTTTGTTTACAGGAAATAATACATTTGCACGAAGCTTTCTAATAAAGTAATGGATTTATTATATTCCGTGACCATTAATTAATAAATACTGAGAATTTCATTAAAATTGGTTGATTTCCTGAATTTTGATGGATTATTTAGTGAATGGAGAAGTCGAAATGCCTTCTTCTTATTATTACGATGGCCATTGTTTTGACACGCAATGCAGTGACGTACATTTCGAGCCAACAGGCCTGGTCATATACAATCGATTTTAGTAACGCACACACATACGCCTGTGTGAGCACGTGCTCAGCGAATGTATATATATATATATATATATATATATATATATATATACACACACACACATGAGCATTTATAACATACACCTACACTTATATCGACAATACATAAACAACGACGCTGAACTCCCCGTGAAGTATGTCCACGCTCCGACGTTAGATATAACGTCATTGATGGATACAACACATAATAATGTTGTGTCAGTCATGAGACTACACTTCATCAGTTCTGTCCTCAGTCATTGAAGGAAGAGTCTGTCTAGACTGAGGCAAGTTTAATTTTTGTTTCAATTTCGAATACCCCTTTTTGGGGAATTGAGTTTTTCCTACATTAAAAAAACCCTACTTTGTGTCTAACTCTTCCCTCGTGCGGAAGCAAATAACGAGGGACCGATATTTCAACGAACCACACACATTTGTCATAGAACGATATTTTCATTTAGAGATGCTTCCGGCATGATAATGGGCCAAGCACCGTAGCTGAATTACTTGAAATTATGACATTTTGTTTCCATTCAATATTGGGTCAAAGATTATATTCGAGGATCTATCATCTCGACACTGAAAGACGTAGGCGACTAATCTTATTAATCAATTTCCGGCTCTTTTGAAATACGGATGCTAATTTCTATGCAAGGAAATTTCCGGTTACGCGTGATTATAAACTCCCCACAATGGATCATACTGATCTACTTTCTCTTCTTTGAGGGATCAAATAAGGCAATACTCGCAACTCGGAAGAGATTAACTCATACACCAGCGTGTTTAAAAGATAATAACTTTCGCCCTTGTGACTTTAAGAATAGTAAATGTAATCTCCCCCGTTGCACACACATATATACAGCTATTCAGTTAATTGACACAATGGGATCGTTTCTTTCCTGAAGCTGAGAAAGATTTCCCATGTACACTTGAAAAATTACAAACGCTAAAAAACAAAGAAATATGGACAACTGTGTTAGCTTAGAATATTCAGAAGTTATCTCCCATGAATTATACTAGCCAACGGAGAATACGCTCTCTAACTCCGGAAACCAAAAATATATCTAAATTCACCCACGTGCGAATTTAAAACTGGATATTCCTCCTATTTCGAGGTTGGGCTTCAAGCCAGTTGAACGCGGTCATAATGCCTCTCCCTCTTAGCATGATTTTCATAACTCTGACGCGATCCCGTCAGATCGCCTTTCATGGTCGTAGTCGTCGTAAGACTCTTTTTATTGCTTGCAATTATGCGTTCCCATATACCAGCAAAGTAAGTCGCATTTATTTATGCCCACACATATCTCTCTTTATTTGCGTACATTGTATATGCAGGTTATTTACGATTGTGTTTAGGACAATTAACGTATTCTTTTTGTTCGTAACTTAGTTTGTGATTTTTACCCCCTTTTATGCATAATTGTTTTTTCATTTTTATTCACAACACAGCAAGCAAAATGGCGAACGCATGATTGAGAAAAAAAAATCCTAACACGTGATCTCTATGAAAAAAGTAAAAATAAAAAATTGAATTTTCCTATTTTTCTACTGTTCGAACTTGATAATATATATAAAAAATTAAAAATCCATAAAATGTGTTGTAAAAGAAAATGTAATCGTTCCCCTTAAATTTTACTGCAAAGATGTGTTGGTAAGAGACACGCTCAAACGAACGATGTCCTCGTTTATGGGAGAAAGGCAACAAAACGGCCAGCAACAACGGTATGGATCGTTTGATTTACCTGATTCTCCTGATTCCACGCCTTTTCTTATTACGGATCTGAGTGGATTGAAGACATGAAGACTAGTACTGTCTTGTGTGAACCCACTCCCCTATCTTCACATATTTGTCCACCTGGTTCTTGAAGCTGTTAATTGATTCTGGATTCACTGTCCTCTCAGGTCGTCTGTTCCAATGCCTTATATAACACGTAGACTAAAAATCTGTTTTCTTAGTTCTATTCTACCACGTGGAGTAAACAGTTTCAATATATGGCCGCATGTTTTATTATAACAATGATGAATAAAAAATGTCTTCCAATCTACTTCTTCATAAACACCCAAAGCTTGAATACTTCAATGATGTCATCATTTAACCTTCTTGTTTCCAAAGTAATTAAATCAATTCTTGCCAGTCTTTGCTTACATGACAGATTTCTTATGCCAGACACCATTTTGTTGTCCTTCGTTGCACCTTTTCTAACTTTAGAATATCCTTTTGCAACGCAGGGCTTCATGCTTGCACAGCATATTGCAGATGTGGTCGCACTAAGGATTTGCACAACTGCATATGCATTATTGATCTCTTTCTAACACCTCCTATTTTGTTGGCCTTTTTCGCCTCTTTGATTCACTTAAGGTCGTCAGTTATGATGACCCCAAGATATTTTCCTTCGTTAACCTGTTCCAAAATCTGACCATTCATTATATATGAGTGACAACTGTTGTTCTGGCAGTAGTGGATACTTTTACATTTTTCAGCATGCAATTGCATTTTCCATATGCCATTCCTTCGACCAGTAAGTCAAATTTTGTAGCATTTTCACATCATCGTCTGTTGTTGATGGCCCGAATATTTTAGTGTCATCAGCAAATTTAAGAGTTTCACTTTTAACATTTTCATCAATATAATTTATGTAAACAAGTAATAACAAATGACTGTGTAAGGATTCGTGTTTTTAATTTTCGCTCTTTACTTTTTTAAAGACAAAGAAGTCGATCTTTTCGTGGCTCTGAACAGCCAAAAGTCGTTGGTTTCATGACGTTTAAAAAACAAACAAACAAACAAACAAACAAACAAACAAACAAACAACAACAACAACAACAACAACAACAACAACAACAACAACAACAACGGCGTAGAGACGTGTTTGACATTTTCGCTCCACTTTTAAAAAAAGGAAGTAAATATTTACCGGAGCCTCTCTACTTACAGTTTTCTTTATAAATGTTAGTGGTTTGGCTTCAGGCTAGCAACCTGTCCCTGTGAAATATTCTTGCTGCAAAAACAGTCAAGAGTCTGTCAAATTCAAATTCTTATGAATGCGATGGATCACTTTGACTGCCTCATATGTCTCAGGACATGGGAGTACATCAGTCTAAGTCTAAGACGACGTAACACAGATGGTGAATATGTGATTTTGTAAATAATAAAATCATGTTGGCTGGCATTTTTACAAAAAAAGTACTCACAGGAAAATCTGGGCAATACACTACGCGCCGATCTATTCAATAGAACCAATTTCCCGCGCTTTTATACGCACAGGTGGCATAGAAGGACGAACATCCATTGGTTCTGACACAGAAGCTTATCGAAAGATCCACGGTTGCATGAATATATTGCGAAGCGAGGTAAATCGAGAATGGAGCGAAATGAAAGACATGATCGCGAAACACACACAAGTCTGAAAAATAATAATAGTTATTTTTATGATTATCGCTAAGAAATTATTCGTTTTTAACACAAAACCTAATGTGTTGGTGTTTTCTCTTTTCAGTAAAAGACCAAAGACTTCTCATCTCTCGATTTTTAGAAATTACAAAAATACTCGAAGTCGTTATTTCAAAGTATGAAAAAAACTAAAGAAAGATAACATTTGTAGGTGAGATACATCACCTACGCATATCTCTCTTTATTTGGTTAGATTAACAATAACTGTTGTTTTCAGTTGTGTTTAGGATATTTTTCACAATAAAATAAGTGCCCCAAAGAAAATATCCGGACAAGACCCTACGTGTCGATCTATTCTATAGAACCGCTTTCTTGTGCTCCTGTACACACGAGATGAGGGGGGGTGTAAAGACTAACTTTACGGAAATGAATTTCGATAAATGTCGCTTTACTTCGACAACGTTCACCCAAATAGTGCTTCTTCTTCTTTGCACGTCTTTGGAGCACGTAGTCATGCAACAGTGCTGAGTATATCCTTTGAAGCCTCACTCCAAAAATTGAATTTATAAAATTAAAAAAAGAATAAAACAGTAATAAAACATCACTCAAAAGTCTGGAGCCACTAATAAGAGATAATATTTGCAGGTGAGATAAGAATTCACAAATACAAAAAGAGAAATGCTTTTAAATGATTTTCTTTTGAATCTGAACAAGTACATTTTCACTGCATGATACTGTTTAAATAAGTCCGACATAATTAGCATAAGTTGACAAAGAAATTTTGTTGAAACTTGAATAAGGTAGACAAAAATAGAAAATAAACTCATAAACAACAAAATAAATTGCGGGGACGACGAAATCGCCGACACATTGTTGGAAACAAAAGGCTTTGAAGAAAATCTCGTTGATGAAAGTATTAACATTTAACCAATCTATAGTACCTCGTCAATAAACAGCAGCAACAGTAAGTAGATGTAAAAATATCGACTCTTAATAGGATAAGATCTTGATATTAACGTCTTCTCTCAGCCAATCTGAATCGCAGAAAATATACGCCTCTGCATATTTAACAATAACCGTTTTTAATATTTAACTTTTAATATAAAAACTTAATACACCAGCTTCCAGTTTAAGTCTTCAGTTTCTTTCAGACCAGTCACAAGAGATCACAAAATAAAAATCGTGCCCCGGCTAACGCAACAAGAATCTATCACAACTTGTTCACGCACAAACTTACACACTGACAGCAGACAATCATGCCCACACTAAGCGTCTTACACAGACTAAACCAAAATCCCAACCAACCAATCCATCAACCCACCGACTTAACCAATTAACTGAACAAACCAACCAACACACCAACCAAATAAAATGACAAACTAACGGACCAACTAAATCAACGAACAAATAAACGAACCATTTGTTTTACTTAGTGATCACAGCTTATCAAGGCCCGGGGACCATTCGAGGATACGGATAAAAGAGATCATTAGTTGGACGATGATCGCCTGCACAAAAGGACCGGAAAATAGGTGGGAAGGCCAGAAGGTTACATAAGAGAAACTGATTATCCTAGACGACGGCTCAACAAGTATTTGTTCAGATTAGACTTAAAGACGACCATGCTGTAGTCGTTTGGAAAGCAGACTCGTGATATCTTGTTCCATAGAGGAGATGTTCTAGGAAATAAACTCTGTTCATGGAAGTTTTATGTGGCTTTTGGTAAAGAGAGAGAAAAAGGAAAGTTCTTTGCCGTGGTTGTAGCTAGACGAGTTCTTGCTGTGAATATTTTACGGGGGTTACCAGGGATTGGGGCTCAGTTGAACATCTACCATGATCATGACGATATTCGGTAGAAATCGAGTACTTCAAACAGTGCCCAATAATTCTCTATACTTTTTTTGACGAAAGTATGGATTCCTGGTTACATATCCCATGACAGACATCTTCATATTAACCACAATCGAATGGTATTATTAAAAGAACGATTCGGCTATAAAAATGGGATTTAAAACATTTTCATAAAGAGATGAGATTTAATAATTTCTTAATATTACTACTTGGTTGCAGAGCTACATCACATGCTGACTGATTCAACAGTCCGCAGCATTTGTTACATACTTCTGACTGAATTATTCTTACGCTCTTCTTTCACGTGCTTTCTAGACGCCATCTTTTATTTGTCACTATGTTCCTTTCACAAACAATAATTAAATGATGACTGTTAAAAATGTCTATTTCATCCATGGTCAGGCACTCTTTAACCTGAACCGAAGTTTAAAACGGTCGTTTTTATTTTTACTCAAGGCCGGGAGGTGTTCCTTACGATCGCCATATTATATACGTCTTTATTATTCGACGGCATAATCACGTTGACACACCGGTTCCCGTTAAATCACCTAAGTTAAGCGACGTTGAGCCTGGTCAGTACTAAAATGGGTGACCATTTCGGAACACCAGGTGTTGTATGTATTCCAGAATTGTTTCCAGTCGTTCTGGACTTCTAGCATCTTGACTCAAACAATTAAAGAATCGTCAAAAATGGATCTCGAGATGATATGTCGGCGTTCGCTGTGCATATTAAGGAAGCCATTGCTCGTAGATAGTGGACGAATGTGAGCTAACACTATTCGTATCTCTACAGACATAACACAACATGTGACAATGACTAAAACTTGAAACTAGTCTTTAATTACAATAAAATGATAGAAAAAAATGTGAGCCGTTAGTTCACCCATTGGGCTCTTGTGAGATGGTCTAATTCAGGAAAAAGTGAGTTAAATATGAAAAAACAACAACCAAGAAGACAATATCAAAAACTAGTCTCTTTCTGTTCGCGATAACTTCCCTTGCTCTGTTTCTCTCTACAGATAAGGGTTAAATAAATTAGTAACCCTGATGATATTCGCTTTCGTTTGTAATGGAATTTCCATTTGGTTTTTCTTTTCTTTATTATCTTCGACTGCTAAGAGAGAGAGAGAGAGAGAGAGAGAGAGAGAGAGAGAGAGAGAGAGAGAGAGTGAGAGATAGAGAGAGAGTGAGAGATAGATAGAGAGAGAGAGCGAGAGAGAGAGTATATATATATCGATAGATAGAGAAAGAGATAAAGAATGAGTTATGGATATCGTATACAATAAAAGCGAGGATGTCAAACAACATACAGTGAGAGTGTGTAAGAGTGATAGACAGAGGTTTAGTAATAGATGAGTACGTTGCTTAGTTAATTTCAAATTAGTACAATAGTATTTTTTTTACATACAACAATCCCAAAACTGAGAAATATTTTAGCACGCATTTTATATGATTAAAATATATCGAAGAAAAGCCTTAGAGAAACAAACGTTGATTACTTCCGCTGTAGTATAAAAATAGATTAACTGAACTTCTTGTATTTTCGTTATTAATGTTTCACATTTTGGTTGCTGATGATAATGATTGTTTTTTAAGGGGGGGGGGCTGTCTTTGAAATGTACCCTCCAGGAATTCATTCACAAATGTTAATCGTTCTCATTTACAAAAAGGAAAAAAAAAACAATCTAAATATTAAAATCAAACAAATGAGAAAGAATAAAAAAATCAACATGGCGGAATCTGTATTTTACCCGCTTTTTTATCCTTAAAATGTTCTTTATTGCTTTTTGATTATCGTTTGAAATTATTGCCCGTGCGCATGCGTGCTGCAAACATTACAAAGAAACCATTACCGTGCCACTTTAAAAATATTGCCCCTACCAAATGTTGAATATAAAATTATGCATGCGTGCATACATGTTGAGTATAAATGCTTACAACCATAGATGTGCAGAAGTAAAAACAAAAACAAAAACACTAGAAAAGGTCGAAAGTAAGATGAACTAAACTATGCGATCTAACAGTCGATTGACTCTCTCTGTCTTTATTTTTCTCTCTCTCTGTCTGTCTGTCTGTCTGTCTGTCTGTCTGTCTGTCTGTCTCTCTCCCTCTCTCTCTCTCTCTCTCTCTCTCTCTCTCTCTCTCTATATATATATATATATATATATATATATATATATTAAAAGAGTAAAATGCGGAAGACCTAAAACTCAACGTTTCATACAGCCATTGCGTGGGCTTTATCAAGAGTGAAAAGATTAAAAAATGGCAAAGAACGAAAAGATCTGTATTTTTTGGGAATATATAATAATAGGGTATAATAAAATTAAAATCTATTAATAAAGTGAATATATGCAAATATGTACATACACACACACACACACACATGAATATATATATATATATATATATATATTTATATATATTTACTCGAAATATATATACAATACATAGATGTCGTATTAGCAAAAGTAAATAAGAAGATAAGAGCAAAACAGAAAACAAAAGGGGATCCAAAATAGCTAATTTAAAAGCAGGAAATCACCGGTATCTAAGTTTATATTTTTTCCATTAATAATAGCTTTAAATAGGTTAAGGGAGATATAATAGAAGTCCATTCTTTGTTTAATTGTATTTGTTAAGTGGTCTATGAGAGCTGATTCGATTAACTGTCGCGTAGGTTTGTTTTGTATAGTTTAAATTGAAGTGGGATTTGTGAAGTCAAAACGATGATCATATTCTATTGTATGAGAACATAAGGTGTTGAGCGTGTTGTTAGTTTTGATGGCATTTTTGTGGTGGTTAACTCTCATGAAATACATGCCAGCTTTGACTGTGGGTGTAGTGGCAAATTTAGTAAATTTTCGGACTATATAAATAATAGGTATATATATATATATATATATATATATATATATATATATATATATATATATATATATATATATATATATAAGTCAGTTCATATTATATTCCAATAACCATATTTTTATTTTATTATTTTTATTTTTTCACATTTCCAAAAAATATAAAATTTCTGTGAGATATATTTTTTACGGTCCGTTTCATTTGTCTTGTGCCAAACAACATATATATATATATATATATATATATATATATATATATATATATATATATAATTTTAGTTAATTTAAAATAAATTTTATTCACAAATATTTGTTTCTGTTCATTTTTGTAAATATACACATTTATAGTATATAAAACTTACCAAATATTCACAAAAAAGCTTCATCAGTGCATAATCCACCACAGTCCGGTTTAAAAAAGCAAAATGCATTAAATGTTTATTTCATTAAAAAAATATATTTAATATCTATATTCCTTTTTTATTTTTTTTAATGATTCGAATAAAAAGTGAAACATTGCTTGAACTTTGTTTTATTTTTACATTTAAAAGTTCATAAAACATTATACCCACTACATTTGTATGTTTACTTTATTAGAAAGAATCAGAAAACACGTGGCAATATTTATACATATAAACAATTATTTCAAACTAACCGTTATTGTCCTTATTCTATAATTTTCCATCACCTGTTCTCTCTATCTTTCCCCCGTCTCTCTCTTTCTCCCCCTCTCTCCCTCTCTCTCTCTCTCTCTCTCTCTCTCTCTCTATATATATATATATATATTTATATATATATACGGATAATGAAGTGAGGAAAGAAATAAAAGGTAAGTTATATGTAATGATTTTTCTGAAATAAGATTATATTATGGGGAGATTGGAGTATTTCGCTAGTTGGTTTCCATTTTGCGTATTTAATTTTTTATTATTATTTATACACGCTGCCAGTAATTCGCTCTTTACGTTAATTATATTTTTGTGTTTACTAGACGTTATTATTAAAACCGCTTCAGATATCCATAATTGGCATGTTTTAGAGTTAGAAATTCGTTTTTGTTTAAGAATAAACCAGTTAATCGAGAAATGGGTGGTTTTTACTTAAGTTTTTTAAATTAGGGGTTTTAAGGAGGTACCAGTTTTATTATCACCGTCTTCCCTATTAAAGGAACTATGGTGGTTCGATTTTCGATATTTAACGAGTGTCGATGTTGCTCCTATGTATGTATTTTACGGAGTGATCCTTTTCTTATATGTGTTATATTTTCAATGGTCTCTGTAGATATGTTGGTGTTGATAGGGTCATTATCTCTGTTGGGTGGAGAATTACAATTCTGGGGAGCTTGCTAGTCTACATTATATAATGTGGGACTTATTTGATGGATTAATTTGTTGTTGGAGATATTTTCTGATATCTCTGGGCGGCTATTATTAGGTGAAGGGGAATATGTAGTGTGGTGGGCAGATATTGATTTGTATTGGAAGATAATGTTGGGTTTACATTATTAGTTGTGACTGTACAGGCGTATATTACATTTTTGTGTATGCAATAGTTTTGAAGTGGACATTGTTGTTTATTATGGCAATTGCATTTATTATGTGTGTTAGAGTTTGTATTATTAGATATAGTTTGGACCTTTTTAATTTTCTTATTGTTTGATGTAATTATTGTTTAGGCTGAACTAGGCATCGTTGAGTATGAGATTTTAATAGAGTTTTTATTAAAGATAGTGCTATATTTGTGTGGGTATTTAAAGGATCTATCAATAATCTTAATGAATTCCTTTGGTATGTTAGTTGTTACATTATTATTATAGAGTGGGATGAACTAAATATTTTCATTCGTCTTATGCGTTTGCGTGGGATTAGATGATCGGGATTTGCTTATTTGTGCCGAATATTAGGACGGTTATTTTTATTGTTATTACAAGATCGTTGATTTTTATTTCTTGAATTTGTTTCGTTTAGTGCCATATTATGGGTCATTATACCTTTTTGCTGATAAATTATTTTTTCTCAATATCTCGATTCGTGTAATGCATGGTTTAAGAAGTTAGAGTTTTGATCGAAGATGTCTTCGTTAGTTGAGAGTTTAGAGATTCTCTTTACAATTGAAGGGACTATTGATTTGATTATTGACTGCAGTTTACTGTTTATGAACATAAACTAATGTAAGGTTTTGTTTATGATATGGGTTATATGTTTCGGAGTTTAAGTCAAGTGTTATATCTATTTGATGTTTTGTCTTTGGATCTATAGTAATAGAAAGGCCTAAGTTTTTTAAAAGTTCGTTTCGGTCTTTGGAGGTATTATTGTACTTTCTATGCTTCTCTTTAGACACAGATAGAGCATCATCTCTATAAAGCCCTTCTTGGGTAATTTTAAATTTAAATTTAAGTTCTCTAAGCAAATATAATCCTACTATGTTTGTGACCGGTGCAGAATCTGAAGCACCAATCCCAATATCATAATTCTTAGGAGTGTCCTTTCTAGTCCAAAATGTATTGTCAAAATGCAATATAGATCTCCCGGCTAGTATAATTACTTTACTATCTATATCAGTGCGGTCAGAATTATTTTTAGCTGAAAGTAATGCCTCATTCAATAGGATTGGGGAGATAAATTGATAGTAATTATCGAAGTCAAATGTGATGAAATTCAATAGGGGTTTATTTTTTGGGTTCTAAAACCAATTAATTACAGAGTCATAGGTCTCCCACAATGAAAATAGTATTTTATCTTTTACGGTAGGGATGATTCTGTCAAGAATATTTTTTACTTATATACCCTTGGTCTGATTTAAATGGGCAAATTAATCTAATTGAGGAGTTAACCTGGAAATTTACTTTGTGGTCCTTTAACGAAAAACTTGGGGTAGCCGGAGTTATGATTTCAGTGTAGTCGTGAATGTTCATGTCTGTAAGTACATATTTTGATTTTTTATTATATTGTTTAGAGTTTGAGGGTTGCAATTTCGTATGATTTATAATGAGTTCTCTTTCAATTAGTTTCTTGTATGTGTGGTAATCCAACTTATAGTAATTTTTTTAACGAAGATCTCAGGTTGTTCTTTGTTTTTTTGGCAAATTCATTGATATTTCCTCTAATTGGGCAGATAATTTTTTTGCTTTTTGAATTTGATTCTCTTAGTGAGGTCAATCATAGCGTTCTCGAAGTCATCAAGATAAACGTTTTGTTGAGGGTAGAATGCGGTTTTTAATTCATACATTGAAGCCGCTAGTCTTTCTTTTTTCAATTTTTCCTTCTATAAATTTTCTTGTATGCCGGAGTTTGGAGGATAGGAGTGGTTGTTGTTTTCTGTGGAATATGTGTGAAAACAACAACCACTCCTATCCTCCAAACTCCGGCATACAAGTAAATTTATAGACACTGTAAAGAATGAAATTATATCTGAGGTCAACGAAGAGTGATTAGGAAAATGTCTAAAGTTGATTCGCTGAAGAGATTGTAGCCGCCATGTTAAATCACGGAACACTACAAGTAATTATGTTTGTTAATTGTATTACGTAACAACCGGAATGAGAATAAGTTTATACGTAATAGTGGAAATAACGTAATCCGATATTCTCGAAAATCAGCGGAATGTGATGGGGCGTCTATTAAATGTGTGCGGAATGTATGCAAAAGTAATATTTACTGTTAGATGGAGACAGTAATCATCAATTTATTTAAACACGCTCGAGTGAATGAGCTTAATATAGTAGTGAGTTTAGTAGCCTGTGATGCATGTGGCTATTTGTTTTTTACGTTTACCGAAGGTACAGGGGAAAACATCTTAACTTTATATATATATATATATATATATATATATATATATATATATATATATATATATATATATATATATGTATATATATATATACCTAACTTTATATATATTAGAAATAAGAACATGAAGGAATTTAAAGAAGGAATACAACTTTTAAATGACTCAGTCTTTTAAATTACGCAACATAAATTTGTAAAATCTTTTGAAGTTTCCAAATGTCTTCAATCATTATGCGTATACAAAGATTCAACAATATCAAAAATATGCAAAATGTATGTATAAAAGTTTTGAATATAAAATATACATATACACGAATTGTCGAATGCAAACATTTATATACAAACATTGAAAATAAAAAAAAATGAAATAAAACATTTGATGAATACAAAATGCATATAAAATATTGATGAACGAGAAAATGTCAGTAACATCTGATATGCTCTAATCGGGAACATGGCTTATGTACCGGAAGAGGTTTATCCACGTTTCCGATTATTAATGTCTCGCCAATCGGAGATGTCGAATGCAGAAGCATTGCTATAAAAATAAAAAATTGTTATTAATAACAATGAATTATTTTTTTCTTTGCAATGTTTCCGTGAATATAGAATATTTTTAATGCAGCTCCATTAAAAGGAATCCGATTTCTCGCGTTAAAAGATCTGTGTTGTGTTAGGTTTTCCTAGAATTGACGTCCCTCAGAAGCGCAATGTACACAATTGATCCTGCAATCAGTTTCTCTGAAGACCGTCTGTATTCTGGACGTTATGCATATTGAAGTTTTCGAATAGTAACGGAAATAGCACTAATGTTATGGAAGCCACTTGTTTATTCAGGCGGAATCCTCAAAGGAAAGATTTTTTCCAGCAGTAGAAAGGGCGTGTGTAGTTTGCAAGTGAATGTTGCTTTCAAGACATTGAAAAGTTTAAGCTAATGAAAGAAACATTTGTTCTATACTTTCGAATTTTTTAGATGAGGATTGATGAGACGAGGTATTATTTGTATTATTCGGATTACTGTTATTTTTTCATAACATTTCGCCCGATTTATCCTCCGACCTTTTTCAGGTGTATATTTTCGAACCTGGTAAATTTTTATGTCGCACTGAGGAACCAATACGGAATTTTGAACTGAACTTTTTTATTTAATCCACGAGAGTAGATTGTTCTCCTGTTAGCCATGACAAAGGTCAACATTGACCTGTGGCGCAACGGTTAAAGACGTTTGTTAAATATTAGTTCTAAATGACAGTCTTCTAAAAGTTGAAGATTCAATCCTAACTGTAGGAGATAATAAGTAAAAATGAAATAATAATTAACATCCCATTCATCTCGTTCATAGCTGACGGAACTAGATCAATCTACCCCCTTCGTCGATTAAATAAAGCTTTCAGTTCGAAATTTCATACAGGTTACTGAGTTTAACATAAAGATACCCAAGTTTGACAAAACAAAGGTCGGAGGTTACATCCTCTGAAATGTTGTGTAAATAGCCATCAAGATGATAATAGTAGTCCGTTTAATCCAAATAATACAATTTCTTCCATTGTTCGTCTTCTAGAGATGAGAGTTTCGTCTTTTCCGCGTTCACCATTTCTTTGATGTGTCCGACCTCTACTGTTTCTTTCTTCGGTAACATATGTGATCTCGTAGTCATTGTCTTTTGCAGTTTCGATCTTTATATTGTGTCAGACGTTACTGTCAGTAGATTTTCACTGGGGATGTTAGCTGGTGTACTGCTGCATCGCTTATCTTTTCTTTTATTTCAATTAGTTCCATGGACAAGTATGTGTCTTGTTTGATATGACATATTCTGTTTCATTGCTTTGTAGTCAGTAGACATGTCTCATAAATCCTTCATGTGATTCAGGTAGCTTTTTGTAAGGAGTTACTTTTGTAGTAGCATTCCATCACTAGCCTATTTTTCTTTGTGGCCCATTACTTTCTCTGGGTTGTTCGTTTGCTGCATTGACAAGGTATGAAGCCACTTGATGTAAGGAGTAAAAAAAAACTACTTCAGGTTAAAAACTAGCCAATGATTCGTGCTAGATGGATATATTCCGACCCAGAAAACAGCAATTCTTCCCCCTTTGTCAGAAACATCACTCATGAGATGTGAAGACTAAAGGACAAAATAAGGCAAACGAGAGTTACGAGGCTGCCGAAAGTAAACTCAAGGTCAACTTTCTACTCTCCTAATTTCTACTTAGCTTTGTTTAGTCCGTGTTATTCTTTTAACTGAAAATTAGAGGGATTATTTATCTGTTTTTCTTTCTTTCTCTGTGGTATTCTCGTTTTTGAAATTAGAGTGACAAACATTTGCAGGATTCCTCCCCCCATGTTGTCCTTAGAAGTAAAACCCGCCGACCATGACACTCACATCTTCCTTCTGAGTCTCACAGCTTTTATTCTTATTCTGTAAAATGTTATATAGTTTGATGTATGTAGCAACATCAGGACAAGGTTTCATTTATCTGTTATCCTGTTACAGGGATAATATTTATCTCTCACTCCCGGTTGATATAAGGTGCACTATCACAGGCACACACGAAGGAGGGACAGTTAAAATAAAACAAGATTCAAATGAACAGTGAAATTCTGACAGAGACGTGAGTATAGAAAGAAAGTAGACACAAAAAATCAATAAAAAGTAAAATAAATAATCCCCCTCATTTTATGTACATTTACCATCTATTTGCTATTTACTTCTTGACCTTCCTCCCACCCTCCCCACTTTTAGAGTGGTTGGCTATACAAAATAAGTTGCTAGCATCAGGGTACTTTTATAATCTTGTTTTTAAGATTTAAACAATTGTCACTAGAGTTGCTTTAATATTAAAATTATAAGCTTATTGACAAAAATGTTTATGTGTTCTTACCAATACCGCGCGGAGACTATCCGTTCCATCTGACTATCCTTCACTATTTGAGATTCTAGCAAAGTGATGGTGATGTGTGTGTAGGCGAAGTAACTTGTTAGCATCGTTTTTTATCGTTATTTCTTTTTGTTAAAGATTTAAACAATTGTCATTAAAATTTGCTCTTTTCATTGCAAAATAAAAAAAAACAAAACATTATAAGCTATTGCAAAAGCATCGAATTTCTTCTTCTTCTTCTTCTTCTTCTTCTTCTTCTTCTGCTTCTTCTTCTTCTGCTTCTTCTTCTTCTTCTTCTTCTTCTTCTTCTTCTTCTTATTATTATTATTATTATTATCATTATCATTATTATTATTATTATTATTATTATTATTATTATTATTATTATTATTATTAATAATAATAATATTATTATTATCATTATCATTATTATTATTATTATTATTATTATTATTAATAATAATAATAATAATAATAATAATAATAATAATAATAATAATAATAATAATAATAATAATAATAATAATAATAATAATAATAATCACACACTCGGTGTTCCCATACGAGTCTTTACCCCTGATCTCTCATTGACAAAAACAAAAAAAATGGATGGTGTTTCCTGGAGTCTGTGTAATAGCAAGTCTCTCAAGATTTCCAGTACCCCAGCTTTTTTCGATCACCGTTGTCCATAGGTATTTATGGTGGACGAGAGGATAGGGCGACTGCTTGCAAATGCTAGGCTTACTCTGTGAACCGGGTTCGTGCCTCCTGACCGTCTGAAATTGCACTAATGAGAGCAATAAGCTTGAAACGTTAGCGTCTGGAGGTTATAAATAATTTAATATTTACTTATAAATATTATAATAACCCCCTTTAAGAAAGTCGAACCCATTTAGGGATGCTAAAAATAGACTACCAAAAAGCGCCAATGCAAAGTTCCGAATACGTTCGTCGAACCCTCTCGATTAGTCTTCTGTCTCTGCCCGCTTCTAAGTACATATATATCTTAATTTCCCTTAATCACGTGACAGTTGCCGGTGGCGACTGCTTGCAGATTCTAGGCTTACTCTGTGAACCGGGTTCGCGCTTCTCAACTGTCTGAAATTGTTACTTTCCTGCACCGAATAGATAGATAAGCTTGAAACGCTAGCATCTGTAGGTTATAAATAATTTAATATATGTATCTAAATGAAAAATGCGAAATATTTTTCTATTTATCCTATGTTTATATCAAAACACGTAATGTTTATTTAATTCAATCATACATTTAAGTATTTTCAAATACTTTATATATAGCCAACAGAACACTGCGTAAATAAATTCATTCCGATGCTTCGTTTTATAAACATCTTCTAATAAATTAATATTCTGAACAATTCATTTCTATTTTTGTTTTACTGTTTTCTTATATATATTCAAAAGTTTTCTTAATATTAATGTCATTATTATTAGTAGTAGTAATATTAATTCCAACGATTTTATGAAAAAAGTTGAACGTTCCAAATGATTGTTTTGAAATTCGAATAACTTCCGGTCACATTTTAAGCATGCGTGTGTTTACACGAACCAACAACCTAGATTACCTGGAATAATTTATTAAAAAAAATTACACTCCGCATTGAACGCAATAACTAACACAGTTTTTCTTTAGATATATACTTTATCTTTAGAACTAAATTTGTTGTTGTTTTCGACAACGACGACGACAACGACAACGACTATTGAATATGATTATATTTGCTCTAATAAAGAAAAAAGAAAAGTTTCCCACCCTCTCAGCTTTTTAAATAATAAAAAAGTAGATTCATATTTTTTTTAAACTTAATTTTTTCCTGTCTTGTAAATGAATAAATGCGAAAGTGTTTTTTCCATTTATCCTAACTATATTTATATTAAAAAAAACAATTAATTGGGGACGGGTATAGTAAAAACAATGTTTTTACTCAGAGACTTCCATAATTTTAACAACAAACTTGTGATAAATTTGTAGATTAACACCCTCAGCTAGATTTAAACAATGTGTTTCTACGTTTTAGCGTCATTCTCACTTATTAGGTCAGTTAACTAAAATATTTTTTAACACTAATCTTAATTTCGACTGGCAAGGTCGTAAAACCACACGTAATCGTTCAAAAGACACAGAATTAATCTCTAATAGAAAAAAAAATGGTTAACTGCCATAAAACCCTAGAATGGCCCGTATATGGAGGGTCATTTTAAGTTAAATTTATATGCGACACTGATGCCCAACTCTAAATTCTAAAATATTATTTTTGTTTTCTAATGCCGCCAGGATTTCCTGGGCATCCACACGTAATCGCCTAAAAAAGTAGATCGCATTTTTTTTTTTGGGGGGGGGGGCAGCTGAGGGTCTTAATCTACAATAATATCAAAACTTTTAGTATTTTTTATTTGTACATGGAAAATAAGGTATTTTACTATTTAGATAATTTTAAAGAAGCTATTTATTTAATTTTCACGCGGAAAAATAATATAACTAAACTCAATTGCTTAAAATTAAAATTTAAAAAAGCACGTACAGTTAAAAAATCTAAAATTTAAAAAATAAAATTTTGGTAAATTTGCAGATAAACACACTCCGCTACCCCTATAAATATTCTGTTTTTTTAGGCGATTACGTGTGAACACCGTGGAAAATAAAAAGAATGAAAAACATATTTTAGAATTTAGAGTGATGGATCAGGTTCATATATATGTAACGTAAATTGTGCATTAATCTGTGTGTTATTTTTTTTCGGGAGGGAGGGGTCCACTCTTTTAGGTGATTACGTGTCAATCGGACTTAGGGTTAGTGTTACAAATATATTGATTAACAATACCGTCCCCCAATTAATTGCTGCCCAGAAGGCGGGTAGGTTTTGCTAGTATATATATATATATATATATATATATATATATATATATATATATATATATATATATATATATATATTATAATATAACATTATAATATAAAATGAAGTAATAAAATAAGGTGTCAATCAAATTTTATTGGAATTCAAAGTTCAAGCAAAGTATCCTTAAGTCCTTAGCTCATGAGTTTTCAAAGATAACTTTGAATTCCAATAAAATTTGATTGACACCTTATTTTATTACTTCATTTTATATTATAATATTAATGCTCTATCTAGTATATTGAGCTTTAGTTTTTATCTGGATGTTTCACTAATTATAAGATATTAGTTGACGCTTATATCTTTTGTTGGATTGCTTCATATATATATATATATATATATATATATATATATATATATATATATATATATATATATATATATATATATATATATATATATATATAAAGTTAGGTATGTGTATATGCTTATAAATTTGTATGTACAGGATTCACCCGTAAACTAATTAACGGATCAATGTAGTTTTTGGAACATAGATTCTAGGCATAAGGGCTCGTAATGTGGGCTATATTTAATTTAGTTTTATGTAAAGGAGGTAAAATGGGTGGAAGCCTTCGTGAAAATTCAGATACCTCTGAATTTTGTTAAATTTCAAAAATAAATATTAGACATCATTTAATAAATAATCTAAACCTTTCTTTAGAATATATTAAAGGGTTTTTATGAGGCATAATATAGACAGAACCTCCAATTTGAATATTCAAATATTTCAGATTTGCATTGAATTTTATTCTTAGTCGTTAGACACAAATTAAGTAAGCTTCCCTGAATTTCTTGTTCTTAAATTTTATACCTTTTCTAAAATCAAAGTCTGCTAATGGATTTTGATCAAAATTGGAATAAGTATTATGGACATAAAGTTTCAGTATTATTATATCTGGATTTTAATCTTTACAAGGGGACATAACAGTAATGCAAAACTGTTATGTTGGGAGAATTAATTTTACCCATCCTGAGATAATTCTTCTTCTAGTATATATACATATAAATAGTATGACAAATAGTTTTTAATTTCTTATCCACATACACATGTGTTTCATCATTTTACAGAAATCATCAATGTGGAGGATGATTGTTCTGCCGGTCACACGATTCGAACCTCAGACCTAAGTCAACATTTTAACTTCTGTCTGAACCCCTAGAACCATGTGGCCAACCTAAAAACCACGGTGAAAAAAAAAGAGAGTTAAAGCCAATGTATATCTTTACAAGTGGACATACCTAAAAGGCTGACATAAACAGTGTACAACTACACGATCGGACGGAACTTCGCATAATGCATTCAATTTGACAGCATAATTATAATTCTCTTAAATTAAGGTGGATATATATATATATATATATATATATATATATAGCCAGAAGATTCCCCCCATGGATGAAACGCGGTAGCCTCTGCATAGCTTAATCGCCATACATATATTTTCATAGCTTACTACCTAGCTCTACTTACGTATCGAGCACTGTTGAAGAAAATACTGAAAATTGATACATAAAAAAATATATCTCTTTATAAAATTTTATGTGGATACATGAAATAGTAATATATATATATATATATATATATATATATATATATATATATATATATATACACACACACATGAGCATTTATAACATACACCTACACTTATATCGACAATGCATAAACAACGACGCTGAAGTATAAATTTTTATTTTTGTCCACATACACATGTGTTTCATCTTTTTCCGGAAAGAATCAGTGTGGAGGATGATTTTTATGCAGCAGGTCAGACGAGAGAGAGATAGACAGAGAGAGAGAGAGAGAGAGAGAGAGAGAGAGAGAGAGGGAGAGAGAGAGAGAGAGAGAAAGAGAGATGGAAAGAGAGAGAGAGAGGGCAAGAGCTAAATAGCTACATTTATAGAGAGTGCAAGAGGAGAGAGAGAGAGAGAGACATAGGAAGAGAGTGGGGGAGGGAGAGCGGAGAAAGAGAGGGGGAAGAAAAAAAAAAGAAAAAGAGAGATGTCAACGATAGCTAGAAGAACAGAAATGAATAAAAACTATTGACATTTCTTAAAAATCGTTTTTATTATTATTTAAAAAAATGAAAACATGACCAGGGACAAAAAAATCTTGACGCCATTTTCTTTTATCGATTTGAACACAGAAATGTGTTTTCCCCGCCACCAAGTGTTATTCAATTAAAGATAGAGCGCTGCTGGCATCTAAAAAAGATAATGCCATTATAAACAGTTAGTGTGAAGATCTGAAGATTGTGCTAAATCATCGACTCATCCACCTGACGTGACCCAAGATAAATTGCACAGAGTACAAAAATGCCAATTAAAGCTATTTCAAAAGCAAACATAAAAAAGTTAGAAAGGCACACAGACGTTAATATATCAGATGAAACTTCCATGAAATAAGCTTTTTTCCATCCCGTATATGAAACTTATTACGGCGGGACTGCTTCCATGCAGATTAAAAAAATAGTCGTCTTCAAATCTAATTTCAACAAACGTTTGTCATAAACCGCGCTCTATAAGTAACCAAACTTTGTTCATTCCAATAATCATTTTCAATCCTAACATAACATTCTATATCCTTCAATTTAAAATCATTACATCTCGTTAATCCTTATCCACGGGTGGCTTTTGGCCTTTATAAAAGGTGACTCATTAGTAAGAAAAACAAGAAATAAAATTAAAATTAACATAAGAAAATTTCTTGCAAATAGCGCAACTAGTTCAGAATTCTTATAGTACCACGATCTCAATAGATTATCCGGAAGGCGGCTCATCATGTAGGCAACTGGAGTATCGTTGTGTACCTGACATGTAGGTAACCCTAACGCTAACCCTAACCGATACACTGAATTAGATGTCTACCAGTTGCTAAGAATAGACGAGATGGTTAATGATCTTGCAAAATACAAGGTATTCTCCACTTTTGACCATAAAAATGCCTACCACCAGGAGTCGTTGATAAAAAGTATATTTGAGGCAAATGGTTGCTTGTATCAGTTTTGCAGAATTCCGTTTGGAGTCACAAATGGGGTCGCTGCTTTCCAGTGGGCTATGGACAATATAATAAAAGAGAAGAACTTGCACGGTGATTTCCCGTACCTTGACAATCTAACAATCGCAGGACCTACTCAGGAAGAACATGATCAAAATGTAAAACAGTTTTAGTTGAATCAATTGTACTAACACAAACATATTTGTTACTTGGAAGCCAAACTTTATTCAACTAAAACTGTTTTACAAACTGGTGTCGCACATGGCGAGCTTTAATATAAGTCACCTGGACGACGTCCGGTTCCAGTGGTGTGTATGGAAGCCCATACGCAAGTACTACAATCCGTAATATTACACCCAACATAACATATTGCTACACTATAGTAATAGGAAGCATTTAATTTAACCTAAACTAAAACTAACCTTTTCTTTTTATTGCCACTGATACTAGCATGCTACGAAGAACAGGAGGTGAATGAACATAGTCAACATTTAATGTCGAATGAGAAGTTGCGATGTGGTGATGGCTTTGGTGAATTTGCATAGTTAACATTTGATGTCGAGTAGGATGTTACGAGTTGGCTTACATATAGTTTGCGTGTTTAACGGCATGTCAGCGATTTTCTTTATTATTAAATACCGGCGCATGTAATCGATTAATTATATACGATTTATTGAACACAAGTTGGTATTTTTATCCATTACTGCGGTAAGTTGCGAGTTCATACTTTTCTCAACAGCATTCTTCTTTTTCTTTTGCGTTTATTCTATGAAGGCGGAGCCCGCACTGGATTTTTCGATCCAAATATATTTGATTGCAACACTTATACTGTGACCGATAAGTTGCATAGTCTATCGTCAGAGCTACAAATATATTTTACATACAACATCTGGTATTTTTATTAAATGGTTATCCATTAAGTACTGACCAGGTCTAAATTACAGGAACTGGTGTGTCAACGTATCGCCTCTTTTAAAGGTGTTACCGTGTACGTGATGACAATAGATTCGATTGGATTTGAATTCGGCATAACTGATCCCATAGTCGACAAGAATATAACAGCTGAGTCACTCGTTGACACGCTGTAAGTAGTTTCTCAATGGATAATGGCGTCTAGTTGTGAAGGTAGTCTTGTGGTGATTTAGCCGCCGAAGTTTTTGTGTCTCCTTTTCTCTTTGCAATTGCACTTATGTAACAATGATAAAAAACAGTAACAACATATTTGCTTAATGTCGTAATACTTTTATATATATATATATATATATATATATATATATATATATATATATATATATATATATATATATATATACAAATTCTCCCTTAATCAGAAATCAATGTTCAACGTCCAGTATATATTTTTTTCGGGTATCAAAAAAATATTCATGTCCGCCCCATCGTGGACCCTAGTCGCATCTTAGCCAGGCCTGTATTATGGATCACCTTGGGTAAAGACACTTATTACAATCATAATAATACTAAAACAATACCCGTCCCAGAACGTGTAAAATTAATTTCCCGAACAGAACAGTTTTGAACCATTTAAAAAAATTATTTTACGAAGATTAAAATTAACATATAATGCTACTAAACCTTGTGTTAATAATCCTTTTTTCAATTTTGATGAAAATCCATTACATGATTTTGATTCTAGAAAATGTCTCAAATTTAAGGCTTAAGCTTAAGGCGTCTTAAAAGCAAATTCGAGGAATCTTGCTTGATTATTGTCTAATGACTATTGATCAAATTAAATGCTAATCTGAAATATTTGAATTTATAAATGGGGGTTGGCCCCATATTATGCTCTCTAAAAACCTTGTAAAATTTATTAAAATTCGTTAACATTTCACAAAAATCAAAGGTATCTGTATTTTTACGAAACGCTTTCCACTCTCTTTTGTCCTTTTTGCATAAAACTAAATTAAATATAGTCCACATTATCTACTCTTACGACGATCAGCTGTGCCCCAAAGTTCATAACTATAGGTTAATTAATTATAAGAATATATAAACATGTACCACATACCTAACTTTATAAAAAGAGAGGGATAGGAGAGAAGAAGGAAAAAACAACAACGTTGATATGACTGGATAAATACAGTTTGCTCAATAACATATCAAGTCGATCGCAACGATGACAAAACTACATAAATTGAACTGTGAATTGCTTCAACACCCACCCTATTCTCCAGATCTGACCCCAGCGACTACTGGCTGTTTACAGACTTTAAATGAATGCTCCAAAGAAAGAGATTCGACCCCAATGAAGAAATGATATCGGAAACTGAGGCGTATTTTGAGGTCAAAGACAAATCGTTCTACAAAAAAAGGCAACGAGTTGTTTTAGAAGCGTTGGAATCAGTGTATCACTCTAGAAGAAGACTATGTTGATGAATAAAGTTAACATTTGTCTCAAAGTTGTGGTTAGGCCCGAGAATTATTGAGTGATGTGTTAAACCTATGGAATCAATTATATTTGAGGTACCCCAGATTCAGAAAAGACCAAAAGGACACATTTTAGCTCAACACCGATGTATTTTACTTCTACTTCCGGTTGAAATATAGACAACGTTTCTTTTAATAAACAGACCAAACAAACGAGAGCAGAATTAAACACAAGGCCGATTTTAATGTGAAGAAAAATTTATTTAAAAAGAAGGAGAACGAGTTATAGTATATATTTATTTACAAGCATAATAACATCAAATCTACAAAAATACATAGTTTTATTTACAATTCTTTTATAAAAGAAACGAATAAACAAACAAATATAAAAACAAACATTACAGAGTCGGTGTCCATATTTACTTGCCTCTCCACGAGGAAGAGTTAGACACATAGTCGGTTTTTAATGTAGAGAGAGATTTATTTTTAAAAACCTAGGCGGAGAGTTATATTAAATATCGTAGCTAAATTAAACGTTTTAAAAATATTTAAATAAATATTAGATTGTATTAAAAAGGCAAACTAAAAATACCATTTTCCAATCGGTCATTGACAAAATGAAATCCTTCTAAACTGAGTCAATTTTTGTTTTCGTCTAAATCCTTTTTGAGGAGCTAGATATTTCTTGAATAAAAAATGGACCTTGTATCCAACGCTGCCTTCGTAGGGGAAGGCAAGTAAAAAAAGACACCGTCTCTGCAATTTTTTATTTTATTTCTTTGTTTCATGAGGTTATTGTAAAAAAATTGATAAGGACAAAAACATGAATTCGAAGTATAGGTAATTACCATTAATTTATACACACATATATTCGAAGTATAAAAATGGCCGTTAATATATACACATACATTCGAAGTATAAACAATAGCCGTTAATATATATGTAGACATTCAAAGTAAGAAATAGCCATTAATATATAAGCATACATTTGAAGAATAAAAATAGCCATTAATTTATACAAATATATTCGAAGTATAAATAATAGCTATTGGTATATACACATACATTGAAAGCATAAAAAATAGCTATTAATATGTACACATACATTTAAAGTATTAAAAATAGTGATTAATATATACACATACATTCGAAGTATAAAAAATAGCCATTAATATATACGCATACATTTTAAGTATTAAAAACGCTATTAATATATACACATACATTTGAAGCATAAAAGTAGTCATTAATATATACACATACATTCGAAGTATACAAATAGTCATTAATATATACACATACATTCAAAGTATAAAAAATAGCCATTAATATATACACATACATTTGAGGCATAAAAATAGCCATTAATATATACACATACATTCGAAGCATAAAAAAGCCATTAATATATACAGATACATTTGAAGAATGAAACTAGCCATTAATATATATACACATACATTCGAAGCATAAAAAAGCCATTAATATATGCAGATACATTTGAAGAATAAAACTAGCCATTAATATATACACATACATTTAAAGTATAAAAATAGCCATTAATATATACGCATACATTCGAAGTATAAAAATAGCCATTGATATATACACATACATTCAAAGTATAAAAATAGTCATTAATATATACACATACATACGAAGCATATTACATAGCCATTAATATACACAATACATTCAAAGTAGAAAAAATATCCATTAGTATATACGTATCCATTTGAAGCATGAAATTGCTATTAATATACACACATACATTTGATGCATAAAAATAGCTATTAATATACACACATACATTCAAAGAAGAAAAAAATATCCATTAGTATATACACATACATTTGAAGCATAAAAATAGCCATTAATATATACACATACATTTGAAGTATACAAATCATTATTAATATATACACATATATTTGAAGTATAACAAATAGCCAATAATATATACGCATACATTTTTATCTTAAAAATAGCTATTTATATATAAACATACATTTGAAGCATAATAGTAGTAATTAATATATACACATACATTAAAAGATATAAACAATGGACATAAATATATATATATATATACATACATTCGAAGTATAAAAAATTGACATGATTATATACACATACATTTGAAGTATAAAAAATAGCCATTAATATATACAGATACTTTTGAAGTATAAAAATAGCCATTAATATATACACATACATTCAAAGTACAAAAAATAACCATTTATATATACACATACATTTAAAGTATAAAAAGTAACCATTGATATATACACATACATTTGAAGTATAAAATAACCATATCTATTATTATCTATTGTATTTTATTTTTATTACATTTTATTTAATGCATCTAAAAGTTATAATTGTTCATAGAAATGTTTCTAATAATGTAGTCATTATACATTCTACAATTTTTTAAATCCTATATTCAAAATAGCTATTAACATATACACATACATTGGAAGTATAAAAAATGGCCATGAATATATACGCATACATTCAAAGTATGAAAAATAGCAATTAGTATATACACATACACTAGAAGTATAAATAATATCCATTTATATATACACACACATAGGAAGTATATAAAAAGCTATAAATATATATACACATACATTCAAAGTATAAAAATAGCCATTAATATATACACATACATTCGAAGTATAAAAATAGCCATTGATATATACACATACATTCAAAGTATAAAAATAGTCATTAATATATACACATACATTCAAAGTATAAAAAATAACCATTTATATATACACATACATTTGAAGTATAAAATAACCATATACTCTGTATTTTATTTTCATTACATTTTATTTAACGCATCTAAAGAGTCATAATTGTTTATAGAAATGTTTCAATAATGTCGTCATCATATATTTTACAATTTGTTCTATCCTAAAAGAAAATCAAACTTTCACACTATTTAAATGTATCATTTGTCACTTTTTATTTTATTCCACTTGTTCTTTCTTGTTATTGTATGCAGTTTATTTCATAATCGTTTAGCAGATTCCTGCGGATGCTTTAGCTAGTTAATCCTTATATTCGTGAAGTTGTGTGACCATTTTAAAGATATCTGTGTATGCGTGTTTATAACATCTACGTGACTTATTATTTTATTTATATACTATTAATCGATGATTAATTAAAATACTAAATTCAATCGCGTTTATTCAGAAGCAAGTCAGCCACTTTAATATTTTGTTAATATTTGAATGAATGGAATCACTTACTCCGTGACCCATTCGAAATTTGAAAGGGATTTGGAAGAATTTAAACTGAATAGAAAATAATTTCTGACTTGCAACTTTACTATGTGTGGCTTCCCTCGGAAGCATTTAAAATTCTTAGCAAATCTGTTAAAAAATTGAAGGTTTGAAAACTATTTACAACCAATAATTTTTTTAAATAGAGATTAAAAGAACATCACATTAACAACAATTAACTATAATTTTATAACATTTGGTTCAATAAAAAAATTAATGAACAAACGATATTGCAAAAATTAAATTTAACTTTTAAAATTCTATTTAATAAAAATGATAATTTGATAAAAAAAAACCAGCATAGTTTTAAAATGCCAACCAAAAAGCGAAGTAAAAAGACTCCCGAGGAACGTCGGGTAGGTACAGCCAATATATAATAAGGACATGCTTCATTTTGCTTAACGACATATCAACCTTTTCGGTCATTTAATGCTAAGGAACAGTTTTGTAAACGAATGTATTTCTGTTGTAAATGAATTGTTAGAAGTTGTACTATTCAACACATAAATAGCCTTAATGAGGGATTCTGAGGAGAGTCTGAATTAGCTACTAAACACCACCCTCGAGGGTCTTCGGTTTCTCTGTACAAGTGTTCGTAAGGAGAACATGACATGAGGATACGTCACCCTTGAAAAATAAACCCTAAACAAATATTTAAAATAATATACAGGGTGATTCATAAGTCACTTAGCTATTTATTTTTGAAATTCTAAAGTTAAAAAATACGGTAATACAAAACAGAAAGTTTATTCAACAAATTCATTCATGGGAGTTTTAAATTACAGCAAATTTTCAAAATTTCCACCTTCGTTCTGCATGCATAGCTTCATTCTTTTTTGCAAGGAATTTACGACTCTTTGTAGCCTTTTTGATTGATTGAGTGTTGTACGAAGGAGGCTTTCTGTTCACATCACGTTTCCATTGCCTTTCAACAAGTATGGGAGATTCATCAAATTTGGCCATATGAATAACAATAAAAATTCGCTCTTCAATTGTAAATGACATACTGCCTGAAAAAAAGCACATATGATGATTTACACAAATTTAAATAAATAAAATTAAATATATATAGAAACAAATATATAAACGAACAAATTTAAAATAACAAATAGCAGCAAGTAGAGAGTAAGATAACAATTATCAAAAGTTCATAGTATGTTTGTGCTTCATATGGTAATCATTTTAAATAGCTAAGTGACTTATGAATCACCCTGTAGTATTCGAAGCTCAAATAAGATCTCCTCAACCCGGCTATGCACTGGCTCACACGAGAAATGGTGCACCTTCTCCTTATAATATTACCTCATGTAACAACACTTAGCTGGATACTCTACCAGACTAGATGAATTCTTGACCTCGAATTCGTTAAGACCAAAAGACAACATAAAGATATACTATAAATATTTAACTGGTCAATTGGGGAGAGGAAAATTAGTGTTCTTCACTGCTGCTATACTAACTCAACGTTTGAGAGGTAAAGGAGAACTTTAGATGAACTCTCGGATATCTATTTATCTCTATATATAGAGATCAAGTGTTTGGCTCAAGAAGGGAACACTTGATTTCTGAGACTTTACACCGAAGTATTTTTAAAAGAAGTGAATTCACACCTTTTCAAAGTAGTATTACATATTTTCAACATATTTGATATCCAAAGAACGCTCGGTAAATCCGATAAATGTTGCATGTGTTGCTGCAACCAGCATAGGCATTAAGAATATTAATGGAATGATTGAAGTTGTATAAAGTTTATATTTCCCTCTAGTGTCTTATGGAGTACTGTTGTCATATTTGGGCTGGTGAATCTCTGTCCCATTTGAGGGTTCTCAATAAGGTGCAGAAACGTATCTGTGATTTGATTGGCCCTACCCTTTCTTCTCTTCATCCTCTCTCCTCTCACAGACGTGATGTTGCTAGTCTCAGTCTTTTCTATAAATACTATTATGGCATATGTTCTTCAGAATTATGTGATCTATTCCCCGCGTCTTTTGTTCCAGCTCGTTTGACTCGTTGGTCGAGTGGTCTTAATAAATTCGCTGTTTTTATACTTCATTGTAATACAGCTTCTTATTCCAGTAGCTTCTTTCCATGAACCGCAGGCTTGTGGAACTCTCTTCTTGCTGACTGTTTTCCTCCTACCTATAATCTTTGTCTCTTCAAGACTAAGGCCAATAGGCATGCTGTCTTTGCGATAATCATACCTTGTTCTTGTTAGCTCCTTACATCAAGTGGCTTCATGCCTTGTCTGGAGCGATTTCCATAAAAAAAATCCAGTAAAACGATGAAAACTATATTATATTCCATGAGACATCTTTTACTCTATCATTCCACTCACTTTTTCTTTAGGTTGTCAAAATACATTACGGCTTTATTTTGTCGGGTCCCTTTGCGAACGATAACTCAGCAAAACACTGATTTCCTGCGGTAATATAAGTCAAATACAAAAATAGATTATCTTTCGTGGCGTCAAAGCACAGCCATTGAAGTAATAGCCGTTTTGTCATTTCCCATTGATAACGCACTGTAAGCCATACGCTGTACGGAAGAAGGGACGCCAAGACAGAGACATTTCCTTCAGCGACATCACAGTTGTCATGTGAGTGTATTGAAACCTTTTATGGTCGTTTTTTGTTTGCATTCATGCTATTTGAAAAGCGGAAATGAATTGGCTTAAGCATTGTCTCCTGTTGGAATGAGAAATCCGAGGCGCGAAAAGGAAAGCGGCAATAACGGTTTTCTTGAAGCTACAGTTTTACAAATCACATACGAACGAAATAGGGTTGGGGTGTGAGAACCAATCATATGAGAACACATAAAAAGTGCGTGTTATATTAATTAACCTTTTATTCCGTATAACAGGTCGGAATGGGAGTGAGTCGTTTACAGATAAATTGTTTATGTCAAACCTGTAATATAATAATAGAATAGGACACATACAAATGTATTTGATTATTTATTAAGAAATTGTCATTCTAATTAGATTAAGACTATTTTAAAAAAAATATTTAGTTATAGTTTTAGCGGGAATCGTGTGATTGGTTATGTTATCAATACAGTATTAGTATTAAAGGCTAAAGTAATCACGAAACATTAAAAGATACATGTTATTTTTACTAGATACCTATCTCTTAAGAATGCACCCGGAATGAACCGAAAGTACTAGGGTACCCAACGAGTACGGCAAATTCATCTGCCAGTTCCCGCCTGAAACTCGAACATTAATCAGGCATCTAGAGAGGATCAACGAAAAAATATGCAGTCATCTGTACTATTTAACGAAATATGTCTTCAATATAAAAGAGTTACGCTCATATAGAAAATGCATCTGCTATATCGATATTTAATTCTGACTAGCACATGTTTCTTGTTCAGCCTTTCCCTAATATTCTTTAAAATTAATTAAAAAAATGTTTTTACTTTAGTTTCATTTCAAAAATACTTATTCCGCATAGAAAAATCGTTAGGATAAAGAATTGTTTATACTGAGCTCAATAACACCATAATCTTGTGTCATTAATAAAAACAGCCTGCATTCCTATATCTAGAAGAGAGAGAGAGAGAGAGAGAGAGAGAGAGAGAAAGAGAGAGAGAGAGAAAGCGATGAAAAGAAAGCAAAAGAAGCACAAAGGAACCAATTTTGGATTTTGTCTTTTTATTTTTGTATATTTATCTGGTTTTGCAAATTCACTTTTTTCTGATTCAAACAATCTAACCCGAGCTAAATAGGTGATCCAGCGGGTCACATTTTCTAGTAATATATATTGTACTTTTAAAGTATATTTTTGTAAGCATATATTTATAAAAAAGGTTACCAATAACGCCGCTAAAATATTGATCCTCCAAAGTTTTGCAATGCGACATGACATGTGACGAACACCCTGTCTCATTTACTGAAATATGTTATCATAACAGGTCAAGTAATTTTAAGAATTTCATTGATTCCAACAAGTTGACAGTGAGGAAACACATTTTTAAAACACGGATGGTAAAACCAGACATTTTAATGTTTGTAAAAAAGGTTGTTTTTTTTAAATTACAGAAAGGATAAAGTGTTCTGGCAAGATCGTATCGTCACCAGGAGAATCGAACGCCTGATATACATGGTTCGGGGTCTGAAGTTGGAAATTAAGTGTCATATAAATCAGTTGAGACGCAGATATGTGGAAAAACAAACCTAGTATGAGGAACCCATGGAGGTAGTTTATGATGTTTTTGATGTACCGATTCCTGAAACCCTTACTGCTACTCCTGCTACTGAAGTAAGACGTTCAACGAAAAGAAAGAGAAATTCAACAGAACATCTAGAGATTGACCCAAAGAGGAAAACATATATTTCAAGGAAGAAATAAATCTTAAGGGAGAAGTGTTGTGGACTGATCCGGATTTACCTATAGTGACAGGATGGATTCGTCGTGTCACTATAAAGTCGACACCTTTGCTTAACCAAAGGAGAACCGCTTAGCGCGCCGCTTATAGCACGTCTGCCTAGAGTTTGTATTTGCGACTGACTCATTGTATGTAATTAAGTATTCTATTCCTTCTATAGCTGTCTTGTGTTCTTATGTATTGATTGTTATTACTACGATATAACAGTTTTCTTCCTGTTGTAACTTCCATGTGATTAGTTACCATTCGTAGCTTATGCGGGTTGGTTTTCGCATTCAAGGATTTTCCTTAAGATTGCAGCTGTTTTGATCATTGCCGTTCTTTGTATGCTCTCAGTGATCCCTTTGATCCCAATTTCTCTCAGTCTTTTCTCTAGGTTTATTGCGACTGTTCTTAGTGTTTCTACGATTATTGGTATTATATTTACTTTCTTCATGCTCCATATTCCTTTCAGTTCTCTGGCAAGTTCCGTGTATTTGCTTCGTTTTTTCCGTCTCCTTGATCTTCACACGGTAGTCTGCTATAACGGCGAAGTCTACGATTTGGCAGGACTTTTCTTTATGTAGATTATTATAACATCCGGTCTCCTTGCTTGTATGAGTTTATCTTTTTGTACATCCATATCCCAGAGGATTTTGTGTTTTTCGTTATCGAGTACTGTCTTTAGTTTCTGTTTTTACCATTTTTCTGCGTGTTCGAAATTCAATCGTTTGCACAGTTCCCAGTGTACTGCTTTTCCCATGTCTGTTCTTGTATTCTTTTGGGCTAGTTTCCTGCATTCACTTATTATGTGATTTACTGTTTCGTCCCTCTGTTCACATAGTCTGCATTTACTGTTTTCCTGGGTTCTATCTATTTTAGCTTTAATGTAGTTTGTTCTAATCGAATTGTTCTGTGCAGCGGCCAGTAAAGATTATGTTTCTCTATTCAAGTGTCCTTTTCTAAGCCATACCCAGCTATTTTCGTGTGTCTCTTCTCTTGTCAGTCTTATGAAGCGCACATTGAGTTGTTTTTCTTCACACTTTTCTTTTCTTGTCTTTTTGTTTCCGGTTACGGTGCTACCCGAGTTGTTCGTTGGGACGGTGTCTCTTGCTACGATGATTAACCTGTCCTTGTACTGGGTTATGTATTTCTCCAGCTCTTTTTTGGTGTATTCCACACAATCTTTTATACTTACCAGTCTTCTCCCCCACTTCGTTTATTTTGATGTAGAGTCTGTCCGTATCGTCTTTTGTGTGTAGTGCGTTGTGCATATTCATGCATTTTCTAGTCCACTGATTTCTTCTTTAGTCCAGTCTATGAATGGTCCAGAGTATCTTATTTGTGATACTGCTGA
Organism: Sepiola atlantica; assembly: GCA_963556195.1. Classification (NCBI taxonomy): domain Eukaryota; kingdom Metazoa; phylum Mollusca; class Cephalopoda; order Sepiida; family Sepiolidae; genus Sepiola; species Sepiola atlantica. The sequence goes on along the minus strand of OY744515.1, from coordinate 204,999,068 downwards.
AAATTCTGGTCGTATTTATTTTCTTATCTAGTTCCTTGTTGCTTTTCGCAAATAGTTTCAGGTTGTCGATGTACATGAGGTGGTTTATTCTTTGTTCTGTGTTTGTAAACTGGTATCCGGCATCACATTTTCTAATTATGTAGTTGAGTTGCATCATGACTATTATAAACAGTAGTGGTCATAGAGAGTCTTTTTTGGAAAATGCCTCTTTGATATTTATCTCAGTCAGATGTTGTCCCCCAGCTGTCAGTTTTAGTCTCCATGTTTCCATTGCTTCCTTAATAATATTAATAATCATGTCTGGAATCTTGTATATTTTTAAACATTCAATTATCCATGCCTGAGGGATTCTGTTCGTAAACTTTCTTGAAATCAATCCATGCCATGGATATATTCTGTTTTTCTGTTTTTTACCCCCTTCAAGATCTTTAGATCTATATATAGTAGATCATGCGTCTCATTTTCTCGTTACGGCTTCCTTTTTGTTCCTCGGGCAAATGTCCACGATTGTTCAGAGATTGTAGATTTGTTCTCTCAGTTGTGCCGTTAGGATTTTCCACATTGTTGGTAAACAGGTTGTTGGTCTGTAGTGGCTTAGGATCGTTCTATTTTTGGCATGTTTTTGTATTAGTGTTATCCTTCCTTTGGTCATTCACTCTGGATACATGCTCCAAGTTTCTGCGCTAGCTTTTCATGTCGGGTCGTGAATTTATTTTTAACAAGTATGCATATATTCCGTCGTGGCCTGGTTCTTTTCAGTTTTCCATTTTACTTAAGGCTTCTTAATCGTTTCTTCATTAATTTCTATTTCTGTTCCTTCTTCAATTTCCTTTAGTTAATCTTTCATGTTATTCAGCCACTTGGTATTTTGTCGTGTTTTTAGGCTTTTCCCATATCTTGTTCCAGAAGTGTTTTGTCTCTTTCAGGTCTTGTGGTTTTGTTGTTTTTCGTTACCCGTTTACGTTTTTGTAAATCTAGCTTTCATTATTTTCAAAGGTCCTGTTCTGTTTTTGCTGTTTCGATTTGTATCTATATCGTCTCAGTTTTTCTTCTAGTGCTTCTATCTTTTCTTTTACTTCCTCCTGTTTCTTATTCAGTCTTTCCTTAGATTCAGATTTCTTCTCTTCCATCGTTTCATCTTCTCTTTCACCCTGTTTACGGTTTTTGCTTCCTTTTGAAATTTGGTAATCTGGGTTTCCAGTCTGATTTCCCATCCAGGATTTGTCGGTCCATTCTTTTGGCCACTCTTTTTTTTCTCTTTTTAGTTTCATACTTATTGATTTTGCCCCCGCATATATAAATTGTTTAGGTCTGTGATAGTGTCTGTTGAGATGTATGCGAGGAGTCTGTTTACTTTATCTGTTTCTACTTTTAACTTCTTCCAATCTTCGTTCATTAGGGATAGGGAGTTTTGTGTTGTTCTCGGACATGAACCGTTTCATGTTTTCCACTTCTCTTGCTTCTCTTTCAGTGAGTTCTGTGGTTTCGTAGTCTTCGCCATCTTCAGTTTCAGTGTTTATGTTTTGCCCGTCTTCTTCGTGGGAGTTTTGTCAAGTGGTGTTTCTTGATCTGTCACAGTCTTTCCACCTTCTCTGACCCTTCAGGAATATTTTACTTCTTTACATTGCCATAGTCTAAATAATTTTTATTTTAGATCTTGATATTTATTTATTTTTTCGTGTTCTTGCTCATGCACTCTGGTATCGAAGGGACAGACTATATCAATGATTAAGCAAGTTGTTTTGTTTTTGTTTAGAAAGATTAAGTCGGATTTTGAATGTTCAAAAACCTTATCAGTCTGTATGCACATGTCCCAAAGAAGTTAAACATTGTCGTTCTCCTGTACCACTTCTTGCGTATGCTCATACCACTTCTAATTCATAAAGTTTTCATATATTCCAGTGAAGTATCCGAGCGATTTTATCGTGTCTCCATTTTTTATACTGGTGTTGTGCTAGCATTGAGCATTCAGATACAATATGTGCTAAGATTTCTTCCCTTTCATTACACAATCGGCATATCGATGATTCTGCAGTTTTTTTTAATGTAATGTTTGATGGACTTGTGCGGGTTGCTTGTTCCTGGGCTGCCATTAAGGTGCCCTCAGTAGATTTTTTGAGATCACCCCATGACCAACCAATTCCAATCTTTGAATGCAGTATTCTTAAAGAATACACTATGTAGTTTCTTTCCAAATAATTTTAACCCCCTCTCTTCTAACCTGTGACTTTTTTTACGCCAGTTCTTCGTATTTCCTCTCTTTTCACTTAACGAAAAATAATCTCATTACTTTAAGAAATATATTTATATAGACAACCTTCTTCTATATTCACATCTTCAATACTAAGTAGACTTCGACCACTCTAATTTCTAGGTAGATACAATCTATCTGCATATCCTTACTTTGCAAAAGCTCCTTAAAGTGTAAGCATTTTCCGTGTTTTGGTATTCAAACATTTTAGTTCATCTACATTCCAGTCAAGTATATCGGCAGTATATCGAATGATAGCTACTGCTCTGGCATTGATAGCATAGATTGTATTTCGACTGTGGAGGTATGATTTAAGAATACTACTTATTCTTCTGCTGTACTCAGGTGTGACCTGATTTTTCATTTCCTTTGTTTTTAATCTTATCCGCCTCGAGAATTCTCAACTATTTGTAGCCCCTCTCACTGTCTGCATTCTTTATCATATCTGTTGTTCGGACAAGTTTACTCCTTTTAATAACAGGAATGGCACATTTAGTGATGCCAAATTCCATTCGTATGTCGTCATGAAATAATTTAACCGTATTTGTTAGGGTATCAAGTTGGGTTTCATTCTTTCCAAAAACATTAAGATCATCTATGAATGGTAAGTTGTTGACAAGTCCATATCCTGCCTTCACATTACGTAGGAGAAGTGTCATTGGAATCAAACTAATGACAAACAGCAAAGGAGAAAGACTATCGCCCTGGAAAATCTCTCTCCTGATTTTCACTTTACCAAATGCAAAACCTTCTAAAGTTAAATTGGTTTTCCAATTCTTCATGCTGTTCTTTAAAGCTGTTTGAATGTTGAGGGCTATTCCAAAAATCTCCAGGCATGTGTGTATCCATGAATGAGGCACCATGTCAAATGCTTTCTTATAATCAACCCACTCCATGGCAAGGTTAGTAGTTCTTCGTTTGCAGTTTCTCAGAGTCATTTTATCGATCAGAAGCTCATCTTTGGTGCCATGTAATCTTTTTTGGCAGTCTTCATGTTCCTCAGGCAGCAAATTGTTTTGGTCCAAATGACCATAAATACTTGCAGACAATATGCCAGTGAAAAATTTCCACATAATTGAGAGACAAGTGATCGGTCTAAAGTTTGTCACTTCACCCCCTTTTGTTCTATCTTGTATTATCAAGACTGTAGTGCCTTTTGTCAGCCATTTAAGTAAGCTACCTGTCGCCAAACAGTCATTTATCATTTCTGAAAGACGTGAGTGAAGAGCCGAAAGGTTTTTAAACTAGTATCCCTGGACTCCGTCAGGTCCAGGTGTTTTCCAATTTGAAAGCTTTTTACCCTCTCCTTCAGCATATCAAAAGTGACTGTTATATTCGTTTGTCTTCCTACTCTAGAGGACACCTCTCTTTCAATATCTTTGATCCATTCTGCATTATCTTGATGCTTTACTTCCTTTTCCAAAATGTCTTTCCAGAATACACTAAATTGGTCAGCATCAGATATAACGTCATTTCCTCTTTCATGTCCTTTTAGTTGTTCAAAAAGAAGTTTCTGGTTGTTTTCAAACAGTCTGTTTTGTCGATACTGCCCAATTCTGTCGCTGTAAAGTTTAACTTTGGCAATCCTCGCTACGACACGCTGGTTTAGTTCTTCAATTACGCACTTGAAACCTTTTCGGTGTATGAAAAACTTACGGATTAGTTTCCACTGACTTTTGAGTTCGCCATTTTCGACAGCTTGCACTTTACGTAAAACCTTTAATATGATTATTATTATAATTGTAAGTATTATTATTATACTTATTATAATTATTATTTATGTTAAATATATAACTTCTCTACCTACTTCACTTACGTGTCTATTAAATTGTAAAATCAACCAATAAGAGATGATTTGAGTTCCATTCATAGAACTTTGTTTGTATCATATGTCGACAGAGTTGGCAGTGGAAGAAGTAAATTTATTCTTACTCCAGATAGAAAAACAATAAATCCGCTTGCATTGTTTTAAATAATCTACTTAGATTTTAAGTTAACTCTTTAATTTTAATTACGTTTTATTTATTTATTTATATTTTATTTTATTTTCTCTCACTTAGCACAATATTATTTATAATCACAAGTTTGAAATATCTAAAGAGACAGTGAAAATTATAATATTCTCTTTAATTTTTTTATATCCTTTCATTTCGTTTTATTAGCAGATGATACGGCTGTAATGCTGTTTACACAGTGATTTTTATTAGACCATCGAGGTTAAGCGAAGTTGTGTCCTGCCACTACTAAATGGGAGACAATTTGGGAAGATTAGATGCTGTATGTAAAAAAATCTCTTCAAATTCAAATTAGCTACAATTACATCGGAGACAAAAACAAACAATTTCGACATAAAATGATCCAAGGATGGCTGACATGGCGCAAAACATTAATAACCAATGACATTAATTACAAATTACCGAAATGCATATAATAAAAAACGATAACATGTAAAGATCTGAAAGGATCATGGAAGTAATATGTTTTCTCAGATTATAAAAATGTTAATTACTCTCTTTATATAAAACAAATATTTATATGTGTTTTCAACGGTTGATCTGTTCGTTTTTTTCTTACTTAGGGCTACTGTGAATTAGGGGTCAGATTTATAGAGGTATCCTATACGAGATGCTTGTTTACATTACATTTAAATTTCTGCATGTTGGGACAGTCGAAGAAATAGGTAACAGAGAGAGAATTCCAAATGCCAGCGGATCGAGGAAAGAAGCTGTTAGAGTAGAAAGTCTTCCGACATCTGTGGAACCATACAGTGAAGGGTGTGATTTTTTTGCTTGTCGGGCTAGTCGGGAGTATTTATTGTGAAGGGGCACTAACGCAACAAGTTTTCGGAGCACATTCCGTTTTAACAAGCACAGAGACGCAACATTCCAGCGATGGGGCAGAAGCCGGAGCTTGGTAGACAGTGTGGGACCTGTTAGGTTTGATATTCTTTTTTGGACCCTGCCCAAGAAAGAGAGACAAGTGGTTGGTGCACCGGCCCAGATGTGCAACAGTGCTCCATGCATGGGCTAATAATGGTATCTTTGTAGAGATATAGGATACTGGCAGGCGTGAGAAGTTTTCTTACTCGGTAGTTTTCTTTGCAGCAGAATTGGCAGTTTCTTCTATGTATTTATTCCAATTCATGTTACCTGTCAATATTAGGCCGAGGAGTTTGAATGCTGGACTCTCTGGAATTTTGTTATCAACCATGGTAATTTTTGGTTGAAAAAGAAAAGGAGCTTTGTCTTGGTAGCATTAAATGAAACCATCCATTTTTCGCACCTTTCTACCACTGTTCTAATAATCAGTGACATATTTATAATCAGCAACTGGGGATGTTTTGTATGTGGTTGGATTAATTTTAATGGTTTAGGAGTGATAGAAGTTACACAACAAACTGCTGAAAATTCAATGTCTCCAATTTGCATAAAATGTCAACTATCGGTATTGGAAACAAATTAAAGAAGGTTCCCAAAATGTCTAGGACCATGTGGATATGTAAAATGTTGTTAGGGGACATAAAAAGGGACAAAAGACACCATTTGAAAATTGCAATCTGTTGTTTTTTTCTTTCTTTTCACTTTCTTTCTGATGCAGTTTCAAGTTTGTGTAGGGTAAACACATATACTAATTAAGCGATCATTATGAATTTTGAACATAGCTCATAGGCGTAATGGTAGACAATGTGGGCTATATTTAGTCTAGATATATAATCAGTCCTAGAAGTTACTGGAAAAATGATTCAATCATTCTATCGCCCCAGAAAGTAGATAACTCCTGATGCATCCTCGTAACTCTCGTTTCCTTTATTTTGTCCTTTAGTCCTCACATTCCATGAGCGATTCTTCTGACAAAGGGGTAAGAATTTCTGTTTTCTGTGACGGAATCTTTCCATATAACACTTATTGTTGGCAAGTATTTGACCTTGAAATATTTAATAACATTTTGATTTATTTTTATCTCTTTACATCAAGTGACTTCATGCCTTTTCTGGAGTGAATTCCATAAAAAATCTTCTACCCGTCTACGACAGAGACTTGGTCCAAAATGGAGTACTGCTGCCACCTTCCTGGGGTAATGCTGCTCAGAGCATTGTTTCTTACCTCGACATAGTACAAAATAAACTTCGCAGCCCCCTTCTCTTCCATATATCCCCTTTCTCACAGAAGAAACGCTGCTACTTTCTCCCTACTCTTTTGATATTTCCATCGTAGGTGCTCGACTGAGCGTCAAGCTTTGCCCCTTCAGAATAACCTTGCCAAAACAACCCTGAAACAACGCCGCTTTCTTCTTCTGTGCACCTAAAATCAAACAGAACTTCCATAAACTAAGTTTCTTTCCAAGAACTTCCAACCTATGGAAAACGTTATAACAGGAATGTTTCCTACATACTACAATATGATTGGTTTCAAGTCCAATGTCAACAAATTTCTACTATGTCGCCCTGTGAATTAATCACAGGTCTCAATCCTTTCATAGTACTGTTTCATAATCCAATAGACAATCCCACTAACCATTATCCTCTAGTGGCTTTTAGTCTTGGTAAGTGGTGAACCATTAGTATTAAAAAACCTAAAACGACCATTTTATAACGTATGTAATTATGTATATGCAGAACAGTAGAGAATGAGTTTTAGCTAAATTACCGGTGAGTTAGAGTTTTCATTTGATTTAGACTAAAATTCGCTCTCTGGTGTGAACGATGCGCCCATTGTTCTTTTATCGCGTCAAGTTTTTCTGTGCAGTCTAATTTTTTATCATCGCACTAAATGTGGTCCTGTGTGCAATCGTATCCTGAGTGACTCAGCACTACATGTAGTCCTCAGCCACGAAGACCGCATGCGCTCTGACTGGTTCCTCTTTCAATAATTTTACGCCACCGCTGTATTTAAAAGATCCACAGAATATTCGTGTTAACGCAACTTAGTCGCGAACTTGGGTAGGTGGTCAGTTCTGTCAGCAACCTCAAAACAAGAAACCCTTGCCGTGAACAATAACCAATATTTATTGGAAGAAAAGGGTGTAACAATAATAAAAAGAAACACATATGTTGCTCTTGTTGGGGGAAAAAGATAAGTTGAAAAATTTGACTGGTGCTAAATCATGTTAGAGGCTTTGGAGTTTGTTTCATGCTTTTGTTTATTTGGAAAGAAATCTTTTTCGTCTATAGAATTTTTATTTAAAATCGACCGACGAATTCGGCCCCTCTCTAAGTCTATCTATTTCTCAGAATTACAGACTATCTTCTACTGAGCTGACCGGCGGTTGTCGGGTGAATCATCTGAGTTCAAGTTCTTCTATTGCGAACTTTTACTTAAGACAAATTTTGTGATTGCCTACCTTATTACAATTGTTGCTGCATTTTCTGCTTTTAAATGCTAGGTCAGACAATGCACGTCTTTGTTTCACCTAAAACAGCGGGCTTTAAATTAATCCACAATATAGGAAGCTGGGTCTTATTTCGAAATAAGCACTGCTTAGTATTCATTGACACGTAACTATATTCATCAAATATGGCAAGTTTACTCTCGTGACCTTTTTAATTTGTCAACATAAATTGTTTTTCTGAAAACTATTTATTGGTAATTCAGTTATCAATTCCCCCATTGTCGATTTTAACTCAGACATAACCTTTGAAATTATAAGCATAATTCGGTTTGAGTACTTCCACTTAGCTGTGATATTAGACATGGAAATATCATCTATGAAAATTATAAGTTGGAAATGACCTGTCAGCTTTCGTTATGTATGATAAAATCTGGTGTTCTTTGAGTGTCACTCAACACAAGAATATGACCATTTTTAATTAAATCTTTGATGAAAATAATATTTGGCGATATTGTAATAACTTATTCTATAATTAATTTAACTTAATCAATTTTATATTTGTACCAGCAAACTTATTATTGTGTCATATTTGAATACATCCGTAAGTAATATCTGTTTTCTTTTGTTGTTTTACTATGAATGTAATCTTAATCATATATATTGGATGGAAAGAAGCTACATTAGTAATTTTATTATAGCTTTGACCACAGCTCGAGACAAATCTTCATATATGTTCTAACTATGTTGCGAGGATATGCACTCTCAACCACGAATAAGATAAAGAATTGGGCGCGTGGCAACCACGAGGAAAAGAAAAGGCAAAGAAAAGGGATATGTTTTCTTTCTTTCTTCTTAATATCGCGATTTGAAACATCCGGGCCTGTACTCTCGGTTTCTCAACTATCTATTGTTACCCGTGCTTGTCTCGCATCACACTGAGTATAAGAAGTCATTTGACATTTTCAACTGGCAAAGAAAACATCGTTTGTTGCGTTTGATTTTCCTCATTTTCTACGCCATTTTGTCTCTTCCATTTACATGCGATACAATGCGACGAGAGGTATTACGTAGCTCTATATAACTAGGCTCCATTGTATTCTGCAAAACAATACATAGAAGTATGTATACAAAGCTTCACTAGATGTAGAGAGTAAGTTCTTTTTCGAAACTGGTAACTCTTCAACATGTTTGTATTAGCATACTATTTTCCTGCACCAGCTACTTCATGGCATAAATATATAATAAAGCAATCAAAGTGTAAGTAATTTGTTTTGTTGATTCAACCAAAATTTACCCCTGATTGAAAAAAATTCAGAGAATTTCCCAGTCTTAATAACATTTTCGGTATTTATTATCTAACAACTGAATGTTAATATGAAGTATTTATTTTATTTAAAAACTTATTGATTTTTTTAGGTCGCTTAGATTACTGTACCCCCTTCATTTTAAGGACGAACCATGTCTTATTATTCAAATAGTTGAAACTCTATGGCAACCAGGTGACATTTTTACATGCAACTAGTATTTAAAGCTCTTAAAGTATTTACATTTTTTACATTTAGATTTCCAATTTTTGAGTATTATTTTTTGATAGAGAGCTGCCTCCAAATTCAGGGAGTTAGCTCATTGCAAAAGTTGTCATTTTGTTTCAACTATGGGTACAATAAGACGTATTTTGTCAATTAAAATAACACGTGGAGGTTAACTAAGGAAAATTCTATGAGCTTTTTTGTGGATTTTGTCAAATGAGGGGTATTTATTTTTTGATTAAAAAGCAGTTACTCAAATCTTCATTACCGACCCTACATAAATAGTCATAATTATATATATATATATATATATATACATATATATATAGAGATAGAAGAAAAAAGATTGATAAATATGCGACGATTGTCCAAATTTATTTCAAAATTCAATTGTTCAATGCAAGGTTGTCAGTAATAAACTAGTGTTTATTTTCCTTTCCTTAAGCCAAGGCTTTTCAAAGATCGAAATCTTATCATCAGAGGAGAAATACAGATGGATAAGTTGGCTTTCGAAAAAACCAAAGTTCAAATATTTGAAAAATATGAGAATTATTTTTAAAAATTATTAAAATAATTTTTGTCAAAAAATGTACTGAATGAAAAGAAAATTTCGTGAAAAAAATTTCGTGAAAAAGAAATACAATTGTCCGGGTGGTAAGTTTCCGTTGAAAAGGTTCGGTGAAATTGTAGAAAGTGAATAAAAACACTTTGCATGGGAGCAGGTTGGAAAAGGTGCTCAAAAGTAGTTAAGTCCAGATGTACTTAAAAGAGGCTTTGAAGAGGAAAACAGGCCATTTTATGATTTTCTTCCGGGCCTAGAAAAAACGGTAGGATCTCATACAAGGATTAACTCAGAATGAGAAAAACCAAAGTTGATGAAAGTTTCAGATTTGGGGTCAGGATGGGGGGGGGGGGTTAGGAGGTGCGGGGTAGTTTAAAAAGTCGCTTTGTGAATTTGGGGGAAAAAATAAAAGTAGGACGGGTTGGCATGGGGATGTAGATAAAGTGACAGGTGGGTTAAGGGTGCGGGCTAGCGGTAGGGTGTAGGTTTTGGGGGTGGGGTTAATCTTAAGTGGTGAATAGGTATAGAAAAAGTTGATTCTAAAAATAGAAGTAAAATGTGAGCATCCAAATATATCAGGCGGCTAAGGGCAGGTTAAATTGTAGTTATCAGATATGGTTTCAGTGTGTTTAAGGAATAAAGTAGTGAGAGCATTGAATAATATAAGATTAAATTTAAATTTAAAAAGCTAGGGAATAGTTAATAAAGAATTTATTTATTTATTTTTAATTTAAAACCAAATTAAGGGTTAGATGAATAATTTGGAGGGACATTAAATGGCCAAAGAGATAAGGGGGGGGGAAATAATGGGGGGGGGGGAATAACGGGGAGGGGGGAAATAAATTAATGGGAAAAGGGTTAGTGAAATTAAAGGTCAAGTCTGTTCTACTCAGGTATATTGAAATTTAGGAGAGGGGAACAATGTAAGGGATAAGGAAAGATTTGTTTCGATATCTAGTAATAGGGGTGGAGTTGGGTTGGTTCAATCAAAAATTTGAGTGCAGTGTCAATTTTATAATCTGTGGTTTAAATGGTGAGTGAGTCGTAACAGGGTAACAATAACAGTTACAGTTTAAATTTAATTAGATATATAAGGGAAACTTGCAAGGGGTTTCCAAGTAGTATGAACATATGATTTGGGGGGGGGGGTGAAATTGGTCAAAGATAAGATAAGTTGAACAAAGAGAGAAAGGGCCGATAGAAAGTGGCTCGCGAGTATTTAGAGGGATTAGGATTATTCAAGAAAAGGCCAAAATAAGTAGTTATGTAACTAGCTCGAATCAATCAAAATAGTTAAAAAGATTACACAAAGGGGGTTATATACATATATATATATATATATATCAAATATACAGTGGTAAACGACGAAATGTATCTCCATGGATAATTATATTTCATCAATAATATATATATATATATAGAGAGAGATTGTATCTTGTATGTAATTGTTTTTATCGTTGATTGCAACGTTCGTTGTTTTTTTTTGCTTACTACTATTTCGATTCTTTCACTTCCTAAGTGATTAAGATGCAGAAAATTGCATTATTAGTTGCACTTAACTTTATAGGACGTATTTTTCGTTAACACATATATTTTTTTATTAATTTTATACGTAAATAAAAGTATATATATATATATATGTATATATATATATATATATATATATATATATATATATATATATATATATATATAAGTTATGTTGTTCTTTGTTTCGAAAGCATTGTTTATATGGTAATATGAATTATTAAAATAATAATGAGTAATTAGAACGCCATTTTAGTTTTATTACCTTATTTTCCAATGTAATCTTCAAAGATATACTTCCTCATCAGAATTTCAAGTAAAGATATATTAAAATACCCTTTTTTTCTTCATCTCGGTTTTGGTGTGTTATCAATCCGTGTGATGTCGAAACGAATTTGGGATGAGGGTCTCTTTAGTCAAGAACGGCGCGTGGCTATGCACATTGTAATAAGAAATGTTGTTCTTGGTTTAGAAAGCATTGTTTATATAGTAATATGAAATATTAAAAATAATAATGAGCAATTAGAACGCCATATAATGCATTCTACTTTTATTAACTTTTATTTATGTTTTTCAATTTAATTTTCGGAGATATACTTTCTCGTCAGAATTTCAAGTAAAGATATATCAAAATACCTTTTTTTTTCCTACTCTAAAAACGGCGAAATAAAAATTAAGATTGTGTACCGCGGTCACTTCTGGAAAGTCTCTGTTTCGAGCATTTTTCCTTACCTTGACATGGTTCAAAATCGATTACGTGATAGAGAGGGGGTTTATCTTTTCCGTTTTCTACATACCCTTTACTCACCGAAGTTACATTGTTAGTCTTTTGCTTCTCTGTCGTAATATGCATGGAAAGTATTCGACTAAGCTTCAATCTCTGGTACGTCATTGTAAAACTTTCAAAGCAAGAACGCGTCATTCGACGACCACTTCAAAGAACCTCCCACCTTTCTCCCCTCAGTGTGCTTAACATAAAAAAAAATCCCACCTGTGGAAATCTAATGTCAATAAACGGGTATCATAAGTCATCACGGTTTATTAACTTATTCATCATTTCTAATGTAATCATGATATTCATTAGCATTCAAATGTTAATATAACTCTTTATTAACTAAATCTATTCTTCTCACTTTAGCAGCGGAGGATGCGAGGAGACTTGATTCTGACATACAACATCATCAACAGGAATGTAAATCTACCTTTCAAAGAGGGTTTCCACCCAGCACCAAGCTTTGGTCTCTGCGGTCCTCCACAAAAGATGTACTACCGTCGCTTTCGACTCTATAGAAAAAAAAGGCAACATTGTCTGTCCGTGTTTCTGCTCCGCGGAACAACCTGTCATGGTAGTCATGTTTGAAGCGGCATTGGACAAACATTCACTCTGAATGTGGATGTAGATAACTTCCACCTCTCTCTTTACGCTATGCTATTTTTTTTAGCCAAATAAATTTCATTTGATGCTTATCCTCGAGTGGTTTTGAGTCTTGATAAATTATGACAAAAAAAAAACAGGACAATATTAGAACATTATGGGATGCTTGGTTATCATTCAAAAAAATATACGAGCCTATGATTCTACAGAAATTCCCCTATCAAAGGGCTACAAAATGCTCGGATGCAGCATGAATATCAATTTCAATTTTCTGCATGACCAGCTACCCAATCTCCCTGAGAATTGTGGTGAAATCAACCATAAACACCTTGAGCGATTTCTTTATTTTCGTCGAGTAAAAGTATCAGTGTAAATCGGCGTTAAATAGGATGGATTACTATCTGAGCATACAGTGAAATTGTCCACAAACTGCCTCCCCTCTGAAAAATCTATAAGCGTACATTTCTATGAAAGCACGAGGTAGCCCATTTAAAAATAGCCCACAATCTCAGCTATGATATTTTGTGTGTAATATGTTTTATCTTGATATCTTGGAGAAATTTAACGATCAACTGACACCGCAGTTTGATACTGAAACACGAGCAGTTGTTTGTTTTTTTATTAAATATATGCAAGAAACAAAGATGTATTTAAATCTCCTGTAGCCGTAATCAGGTCACAATGACGGTCCAAAATTCAGAAGGAACTCTTGCTCGTACAACACCGAAACAAAACTGAAAAAAACTACAAAAGTACCAACGATTAATCTCACATGTCAAAAGTCGTACTGCCCGTCTGCGTTTAAGGCTCCTTTTAAAGTCGGTTGGTCTTCACACATGCAAATCAGTTACACACACATCCAAATCAGTTGCACACACATGCAACTCAGTTGCACACACATCCAAATCAGTTACACACATATGCAAATCAGTTGAAACACATGCAAATCAGTTGCACACACATGCAAAATAGTTTCAACTATAAAAATCCACAATTATGAGCCCGAGTTTTTTTTTTCTCTAGAAAGTTGCCGTCCGACACGCAAAATATCTGACACGCTTTGGGGATGGTAAGTTTTCATCTCTGTTGTTTCGATATCCTTGATAACAGGCTTTTAAATATCGGACAAATCGATAGAATCAAACGTGTAATATAATCGGCAATCAATCTTTCGCTAAACGACAATGGTATGCGACATCTATGTCTAAAAAGTTAACAGTCGTTGGCAAAAAGATTGATGGGGGCGAATACAAATAAAAAGAGGTTTTATTCAGGACACAGATTTAAAGTAAATAATATAACCATGCCATACCTTGCCAGACGAAAAGAGTTTAAATCTATTAAGGATTTGATAAATGTATGTATGCATTTTATGTTTGCAGTTGTATATGAAGTTAAATCAGCTTATTATAGTTATATACAACTTAATCCTAGGTAAAAGTACATCTGTGAAAAAATAAAACAATAACGTTCTATTATATGTGTACTTGTGTCTAGACATCTGGCGTTGGATTATTTAGTGAACACACTTATATATATATATGTATAGGAGAGTTTGAATTACCTACTAGACACCATCCTCAAATGTCTTAGGTCTTACTGTACAAGGGTTTGTCAGGACTAGCTGATATGAGGATACTTCACCCTAGAAGCAAACTCTGGCCAAATATTCAAAATAACATAGTATTCGAAGCCCAAATAAGATCCCATTGACACGGCTATACACTGGCCCATACGAGGAATGTTGCACCTTCTCCAAGTAATGTTACCTCAAGTAAAAGCACTAAGCTGGATACTCCACCAGACTATATAAATTCCTGTCATAGAATTTAGTAAGACCAAAAGACTACAAGAAAGATATACTATACCATAGTTAACTGGCCAATTGGGTAGAGGAAGATTAATGTTCTTAACTTCTTTACTGACTCAACGTTTGACGGGTAAAGGAATACTTTAATAGAATATTCGAATATCTATGTATCTCATATAGAGATCAAGTGTTAGCTCCAGAAAGGGGCCCCTTGATTTCTGAGAACTTCGACTGAAGTAAAATGTAACAAAATATAGAGTTTGAATTACCTACAGGAGAGTTTGAATTACTTACTAGACACCATCCTCGAGTGTCTTCGGTGGGAGGACGGCTTTATGACTACAGAACCGATACTACACTAACAAGCCCCATTAAAAGATATTCCGATTAAATCGAGTTTTTTTTTTTTTTTATTCATTTAGAAATGCGTCGTCACAAAAAACATTATTTTTTAGAGTTTCTTTGCCTTTTGGCTACGACTAAAGTAAAGTATCTGTTCTCCACATCTTAGCGACATTTAATATTTTACTAATGCCGGAGATTTTCATGTAAATTATCTCCCTTGAAAATGAAATTCTAAAAAAGTTATTAAAACGCTATCCTATTTTGATAAAATCTCTTTAATTAATTTTATTAATGATTATAATAATAGTACTATCGATAAAACGATTGCATATACGAGACCTGTCTAAAAAGTATGCGACCATTATTTTCTCCGTGCAAAATAGAGACGATAGGGCGGCGCAACTCTACACAGTGAAGGAAGACACCTTCATGCGAATGTGTGAATTTTATCACCGCCTTCCTGCGCGTTAGTCGCCGCCTGTCGGTCGCTGAGTGAGGTGCTACATAACGTGTTCGTCGGATTACTGATTCTCTCAAGATGAGTGAACGTGTTGAGCAAAAATACTGCATCACATTTTGTCAAAAGCTTGGTGATTCTCAAAGCAAAACAATTCGTAAGACTCATCAGGTGTTTCGAGAAGATGCGATGGGTGTAACACAAATTAAGGAGTGGTTTAACCGATTCAAAAATGGCCGCACATCAGTGGCGAGTCACCAGCGTTCTGGCAGGTTCAAAACTGCGCGAAGTGTAGCTGTTGTTGAGAGGGTGTGAAATTTGGTGATGGAAGATGGTCGGTCAACCGTGCGGGAGGTCTCCCAAGAGGTTGGAGTGAGTAATGATTCTGCACATGCAATTTTGCGTGATGATTTGAACATGCACAGAGTGGCTGCGAAATTTGTGCCCAAGTTGTTGTTGCAGGAACAAAAGGACCTCTGTTTTCAAGTTGCACAGGACCTTCTGGAAACTACCAACACTGATCCTGGGTTTCTGAACACTGTGATAACTTTAGATGAATCATGGGTGTACGGGTACGACCAGAAACAAAAATACATTAATCGCAATGGAATCATCCCGAGTCTCCAAGGCCCCCAAAAGCGCAACAGGTGCGAAGCAAAATCAAGGTGATGCTGACACTCTTCTTTGATATCTGTGGAATTGTGCATCACAGATACGCACCGGAAGGACAAACAGTGACAAAGGAGTACTATCAAGATGTTCTCCGGCGTATCCGGGACGCAGTTCGACGCAAATAACCATACATGTGGACGGCGAAAAACTGACAACTGCATTACGACAACGCCTCACGCACATTCATCCCAATTGATTCAACATTTCTTGGCCAAACATGGAATTCCAGTCGTTCGCCAACCTCTCTACTCTCCAGACATGGCTCCTTGCGACTTCTGGTTATTTCGAAGATTCAAGACGCCACTGAAAGGTTCCCGTTTTGAGACAAGAGAGGAGAGATAATGCGGAACGCGACGGCGGAGATGAACACCATTCCAAAAGAAGACTTCCATAGATGTTTCCGGCAGTGGATGGATCGTTGGACTCGGTGTGCGCAAGCCCGTCAGGTATTTGAAATATTTTTAGGCCTAAGGTCGGATACTTTTTAGACAGGCCTCGTATAGAAAAAAAATTCAATACAAATTAGAAATGTATATTACAGAATATTAATATTTTAGAAACTTAAAATACATATGCAAATGAGGAGTATCGAGATTTGTTTGAGGGAGTTTGGAGATTACTATATAAACGGCATCAAATTATACTTGTATCATCAGAATGAAATCAGCCTAACCAGTTTTGGTGTGAATAAAGTTAGGATAGATGGAAAAAAAAACTTTCGCATTTATTCATTTCGATTACGTAGAACATATAGTGCACATGTATGAAAATCTACTTCTTTTAATTAAAGGTATGTATATTTTTTATGTAGTCTTCGCAACCTACTTCAAAACTAGTTTATATTCGTACATAAATTGTTGTTCTTTGTAGAAAAGTCTTTCGGTAAATTTGTTACAGATATAATTTGGTTTCAGCCGAGTTTGGGAAAAAATCGATGTTTAGTCTATCTTCAAAACGTTGTTTTTCTTTTCTAGAACCCAAATGTCTTCTGCATCCTAGTTAATTGCAGTGTTATATTTTCACTTACCAATGCGTGTATAAACCATTATACACAAGTGTCGTTGTCGAGAACGAAGATTATATTCATCTGCTGATAAACCCAATCGAACGCCGATGTTTATAAATAAAATGAGAGAAGAAAGTTGACCTTGGATTTACTTTCGGCAGGCTCGTAACTTTCGCTTCCATTACTTTGTCCTTTAGTCCTCACATTTCATGAGCGATTTTTCTGATAAAAGGGAAAGAATTGCTGTTTTTTGGTCAGAATCTATCCATATAACATTTATCGTTGGCTGGGATTTGACCTCCTTTATATCAAGTGGCTTCATGCCTAGTCTGGATCGATTTCTATAAAAATAAAATTTAAAAAAGTGTATCATAAAAATGAAGACCAATCACAGAAAACATCAGAGGGATGGCTTATTTTCGTACGCGTGGGAGAGAGAGAAAGAGAGAGAGAGAGAGAGAGAGAGAGAGAGAGAGAGAGAGAAGGAAATAGCTGATCTCGCTACACCCACTCACACTGTGCGCGGTGCCCCACATTTGGGTACAGCACCCTTGATACGTCTCTCATGTTTGAAGTATCGAGACCAAGAGACAGAAAATATCCGCCCGAAATCATGTGGTCTTGTGACTTTCATCTGAGGTCACCTCTGACCCTGAAAAGTGTCATTCAAAAGTTTCCATTCAAACACAGCCCTCGTTCAGTAACAGCAAAAAGCTGTCATTGTTGATAGACAATACGAAGCAATAATAATCACCAGACAAAAACATGAATAAGACAAATCAATACAATTATATATTAAAGCTAGAAGAATACCCATCCCAGGACAGGTAAAATGAATTCTCCGAACAGAAGTGTTTTGCACCACTTTTATGTCACCTTACAAAGATTAAAATCAAGATAGAATGGTACTAAACTTCATGTCTAGAATCCTTATTAAAATTATGATAAGAATCCACTACACTATTTTAAAATTAGAAAATGTCTAGAATTTAAGGCTTAAGGGTCAAAGGAAGAAATCGAAATCCAGGAACTCTTGTTTAATCAGGCGGTACCGACTGAGGAGAAGTGTGGTCAGGATTGCGTAACCCTTGCTTCACAACTACACGCGCTGCCACACTTACAGGGGATATCCATTGTCTTTCGAGACTAAACGGAGGCCATCAATAGGGTAACACTAATAAAAAAAACACCAACGACATGCTGTATGACATCATATTGTTTTGTTACTTTACTTTTTATACCAATTTCTACGTCACTGAATCGTACTCATTTATAAGGTGCTTCATTTAGTGGCATCATTTCCAGTTCTTACACCTTCTTGAAATAACTACCTTTTCTTTTGTTTTGCATATTGTAATTTCTGCAATGTAACTATTCGCGCCTTTTTAAATAAAAAGGCGCGAATAGTTGCATTGTGGTCTTTATTAGTGATATAGAAGCGTCAAGATCGGTCAATTCTTTTAGCCACATTAAAGATCTGGTCGGCGTTGTGTTATTGATAGAAACAGCTGGAATCTTGCTGAAACGTTGTAGGTAGTCGGCTCAACACCTCTCTCCCTTTCTCTTCTTTTCCGTTGCTATTAACAGCCATCGCCATAGTCGTAGTAAATATATAGTAGCAAGAGTTTCCCTGTCTTCCTTTTTCCTTTCCTTCTGTAATAATGCAACAATAAAAAACCGCCAACAACATTCTTGCTCGATGGCATCGTGTTCTTTGTTGCTTTATTTTTTGTATAGAACTGTCATGTCACACATGAATCACATGCGTCTCTACTCGCTCGCTTCCCGGGAGAAAGGCGGAGATAAAGGTTCGTAAAAGACGTCTAAATAAGATCAATCCTGTCAGCTAAAAAGAAAGCTCTTGCTAACTTGTTTACCACATATCACTACGGACATCCTGTCCATAACGTCATATCCTGACACATAACGTAATTGTAATCTTTAACTTCAAATGGAAATTTTGCTGTTCTACTTAATCTAATCAATTGGTGAAAAAATCCGTTTTTAAGAAACCCTCGACTAAATATTGCTATATAGTAAACGTATATTTAACTTCTAAGCATTAACGCAACTAGTATAATTCTTTTCTTTGGCTACGAGCAACGTGTAGTATCTGTTCTGATGCTGTACTTAGTCTTTTCTGTCCTCGTTCAGTGAAGGAGAAGCCCTTTCTAGACTGAGGCAATTTTAATTTTTGTCTCAATCGAGAGTCTCTCTTTTTGGGGAGCTAGAGTTTCCTCACATTAAAAACCGACTATTTGTCGAACTCTGTCCTTCTGGGAGGCAAGTAAATAGGAACTAATATAATTACAATTTTACAGACTACAGATAAATATCCAAAAACAAATATTTTATGCAGTCCGTATAAAACTAATAACCTAAACGAAACAATATCCATTGTTTTATGCCCTCTACCTGTCCTTGGGCAGCACGAACACTAAGCGAGCTCAGCCGGCTTCCTTCAAAGGAGAACTTTACAATGAATATCAAATTAAGAAGAGGTCTCTCGCTCTAGAACGAATTTCTTTTTGAAGTCTAAACATTTTTTTTTATAGAAGTCGCTCTAGGCAAGGCATGAAGCCACTTGATGTAAAGAGCTAAAAAAATACCATTTCAAGGTAAAAAAAACTAGCCAACGATAACTTTTAGGTGGATGGATTACGATCCATAAAACAGCAATTCTTCTCCCTTTGTCAGACACATTGTTCATGAAATGTGAGAACTAAAGGACAAAATAAGGGAAGCGAGAGTTACGAGGCTGCCGAAAGTAAACCTAAGGTCCACTTTCTACTCCCCTTATTTCAAGGAAGTGTCGCCGTCCTCCTACATAAAACACCTGGTCTTCCGAAATGGTCACCCATTTTAATACTGACCAGGCTCAACGACGCTTAACGTCGGTGATCTAGCATTAACCAGTGTGTCAGCGTGATTTTGCCATACGCTTTTATGTGTTTCACGTTTTGTCGAGGTAATTTGCAGTGTGATTTTTCTACATGCCTGCAATAATAATGCGGATCTGAATCGATAATCTTTCGTTAGTGACTCTTTGTAATGGCAGCTAACAGTTTGTCATCGACGTTTCACACATTTGCAGTGACTCAAGCTGAAGATCGATTTATGGAGTAAATATGCTTGCATGAATGTATCAGCATATACGAAGCTTTCGCTATTTTCTGTTATTCTTTCTGAAAAAAAGAGTCAGATAGATAGATATTATTAAAGGTAGACAAAGAGACAAACAGGAACATTTTTACGGACATATACAAACTTATTACCTAGCAATAAGCCTAAACCCACCCTAATAATTATATATATATATATATATATATATATATATATATATATATATATATATATATATATATATATATATATCAATATATATATATATATATAAATATATATATTGATATATATATGTATATATATATAAATATATATATATTGATATATATATATATAAATATATATATTGATATATATATATATTATATCTTATATATTGATATATATTTATATCAATAGATAGCGATGTGATAGATTTGTACTCTTTAAGAGAAAGATAGAAATGAAAAAAGTAGTAAAAATGAAGAAAAGAAGAGGGAAAATGAGAAAAATGGTTAAATAAAGACAATAACGGTTGGTGTGAATTATATATTCTTTTATGTGTGCTTTTTACCATTTATTTTTATCACAAGAATATGCACATTTTAATGGAGTAGAAAAAAGTAAATATGGTAGACATAATATATCATGAACTCTTAAATGCAAAAAAAAAACACAGAGCCAAAGGAATTTTTACTCTTCGATTGGAGTGATAAAAAAGAAAGAAAAAAACGAATATAGAAAAAAAATGTGTACATTGAATGAATATTGGACGCATCTTGATTTTTCAGCATGAATGTGGTGTGTTATACACTAATGAAGCATTTTCGTGAATGTTTGGTAAATTTTGTATACGATAAATATGTATATTTTCGAAATGGGCAGAAACAATTGTTTGTTAATAAAATGTTTTTCGATGAAATATGGAATGTTTTTCTTAATAACTTTGGGGCAAAAACACTGTAAAAAGTACAGGTTTAAAAAACATATTTATGTGTGTGTGTGTATTTGCGTGCGTGTAAATTGATCAGAGTGCTTAATTACCGGATTAAGAGCCATATATATATATATATATATATATATATATATATATATGTTTGTGTGCATATATAAATGGTGGCTATATATATATATATATATATATATATATATATATATATACACAATTATATTTTTATAAATAAATATTAATTATTTAAATACCTAGAGACATCGATGTTTCATGCTAACGCAATCTTCAGTCTAGGAACTAATTCTCAACGGTCGGTAGACGCGAACCCCGAAAATATATATATATATATATATATATATATATATATCACGCATTGGGAACTGCTGAAGTTAAATACTAAAAAAATTATATGCCTAACATATATTTTTTATAATATAAGTGTATATTTTATATAGTTTGTAATGCGAATCAAATAGTACAAAAATTATATATATCCAATTAATTATCATTAATAAATACTGTCAAATCTGCAGACATATTAAAAAAGAAAATGCAGAAAAAGTGAGAAAAATAAAAATATGGAAATTAGTTAGAAAATCTGTTCTCGATCAGTGAAGGGGAAATCCTTCTAGACTGAGAGAATGTTTATTTTTCCATAATCCAAAGTGCCGGTTTCGTGGATAGCTGGGGTTTACCCACATTTAAAAACCGATTCTGTGTCCAACTGTGCTCTCGCGGTGGGGAAAGTAAATATGGACACACAGAACAAAATAAAGAATAAAAGAACAACTTAGAGGAAAAGAAAAATTGCAACGATAGAAAGAAAAATATGAGGAAAAGAAAGAAAGAAAGAAAAGAAAAACAATGACAGAAGACAAATTCGCTAGAAAGAAAACAAATGCCTTCAATATTCCGTCTGTTTTATGAGATAAACAACCGGAAGTGACATGAACTTCCTCTTATCGAAATAGACTTTGTAAAAGGTGTAATCGAAATTCATATTTTCATTGGTTGAGCAGATGCACACGATTCCATGCCATTAGTTTAATTATTAATTCTATGCAAATGTGATGCACTCACCTATACGTCTCCACTGTTAGTATGTATGATTCGAGACATCAGCATATATACCGACATTAAAAGAAGTAAATACACACCCGTATTATAATGAATAATGAACACCGCTGTAAGAGATTCTTCATAGACCTAAGCAAGATAATATTGATTATTTTCCCTTGCTGATGAATTGAAAAATCACTCGGTTAACTGGAATTTGCGGCAATTTGACACTGATTAAGTCCACGTTCATATTAACCTATAATATGGCCGCTCTGAAACTATGAGACTTCTAATGCTTCTTTGGCCCGTGCCATCATTAAATGGTGATATATAATAGGTCTATTCATATCTGAAACACAAGAAAATGACAATTAGCATAACATATCGATATTTTAAACTTTTACTGCGGCTTTGTAGTGTTGAGAGTACTAGCCGTCGACGAAGGAAGCAGACACTTTAAACATGTATGAATTATTTTTGTTGGCTGTCCATTTACTTCTTTCATGTCTGTGTAAAGTAATCTAAACTTGGGCCCAAATAGCATTTAAGCTGACATATAAAACTTTGATTCTGACTAGCTAATCCTTTGTTGTATTTGTCGTACCAGATTATGATAATACTATAATAATGTACTTAGCTAAAGTTTATTTAGTAGACAACTGGGAAAATGGAAACATATTTCAATTACTGTTAAATATGGGTCCAGTAAACCCACTAGTATATAAGATGGATAGTTGAGAAAAACAGGAAATGAAAGTTCAGTCGGGGACTGAAATGACTCGAGGTTAACTTTTATCTGCTGTAGGAATTTATAGAAACGGATGTGACGTCACATGGCTCAATGAGAGAATCAGCGAGTAAAGTTGGCAACTCGTTGAGAGAACAGCACGCGTGAATACCTAGCCAAGGTTTGTCTACTTTTTTCTCCTGTCTTCTGTGAAGTGTTCCCGCGACAGATAAAGTTCAGCTTTGGTAATGCGTAATTGTACTGAGGAATAGTCTATATAAAGAAAGAAACAAAAAAGTTAAAAAAACATCTTGTCTTAACTTTACAATGGAATATAACTCCGAAATATTGTTAATAGAAAATATATAATTTGTTACCGGGTTTTATTTTATTTTTAATGTATACGTTTTTAAAACATATATGATTCATATTTCAACAATGCTTCTGATGTACGTAACATTTTATCACACACACACACACACACACACACACACACACACACACACACACACACACACACACACACACACACACACACACACACACACACACACACACACACACGCGCGCGCACACATGTATATTTCTTAGTTTTCTGTTTCTTGCTACGTCTCACTATACTATATCATTTCCGGAATACGACTTCCATTCGCTAACCTATATTTAGCGTAACCTACTTATCTGACGTTACATATCTTATAAGACTAACTACAATAAACCATGCGTTGCTAATATGTACTTTCACTATTGTAATGTTTTAAAAACTATACAGTTTGCTTTTTTTTTCAATTCTTTTAAAAGTTGGATTATGAAAGTAAAATTACGGCATCATTTTGTCATTAAAGCACGATCTACTGCAGATATCCTAATGGTCATCTCTGAACGCATATACCATACACTGGACAAGGCAGATGAAGCTAGGGCGGTAGCGCTTGATATATCCAAGGCCTTTGATAAGGTATGGCATGTAGGGCTCATCCTAAAACTGTACTCATATGTATCACTGGACAAATATTTAATGTAATTAAATCCTTCCTAACAAAAAGAAAGACCCAGGTTGTCCTCGATGGCCGTTCATCTAAGCAACATTACATAAATGCTGGTATACCCCAAAGATCCATCATTGGACCTCTACTTTTCCTGATGTTCATAAACGACCTCCCTGGTGACATTGATACTGAGATAGGAATATTTGCTGACGACACCACGCTCTACTCTCGTCATGTGGGCAAAACCGAAACGCACATATCTGAGGCAATGGCTGAATCCTTAGAAAATACCCTCCAGTCTGTAGTGGAATGGAGTAAAAAATGGATGGTAACTTTTAATGCTGCAAAGACAAAGCTACTTTCCTTCAATAACTACAAGAAACCTCTTCAACCACCGATTGTCATGGCAAATAACACCCTAGCTGAGAGTTCATTATTCAAACTCCTCGGCCTAACTTTCACAGAAAACATAAATTGGAATAAATACATTGAAGACATTGTTAGGGCTGCTGAAAAGAAGGTGGGCTCCCTCTAGCGTGCCAGTAAACTTCTCACACCTGACATTATCCTATATCTCTACAATGCCACCATCCGCCCATGCATGGAGTATTGTTACCACATCTGGGCTGGGCATCATCCACTAGTCTCTCTCTCTCTTAGACAAGGTCAAAAAAGAGTTGCTAACTTGATAGGTCCCTCAGTATCCACCAAGCTCCAGACCCTGTCCCATCGCCGCAATGGTGCTTCCTTGTGCCTGTTTTACAAGTACTTCAATGGATTGTGCTCTGATGAGCTTGCGGCTCTGGTGCCCTCACGACGTAAATTCACTAGACCAACCCGACATTCTGCCAAATCCCATCCATTCATTATGGAGGACCACAGATGCCGAAGAGCTTTCTACTCCAAAAGCTTCTTTCCTCATGCTACTGGACTCTGGAGCTCCCTCCCTTCTCTCTTTTTTTCTGACGGTACTGAGATGCAGAAATTTAAAACTAATGTAAACAGACATCTCGCTGCGCAGCTCCCAATTTAGGTTGACCCCCCAAAAAACTTTCACCCTTTTTCTCAGTAGCCCCTTACGTCTACAGTGGCGGCATGCCTTGTTTGGGGTGAACTATGTTAAAATAAAAAATTAAAAAAATTATTACATGATCCAAAATCTTATAAAACTATAACTATTTTTGTTATGGTGATGTTGTTTTAATCGCTACAAAATTATTATTTCATTTTTTTAAATGGGTGTGGAAAGTATTAAGATATTAGAGTTATGGCGTTTAAATGTTATGCCGCATCCTCATATTACGTTCTGATCAGCTTGATTTATCATTCGCTCAGTCGAGCCGGTCTCCGATGAATTGTGGACGTTTCTTTCTCGTCTGTTCTCTGTTGATTTATGTTTCTCATTGGAATTGAAGCAAGCGATAATGCCATAACAACTCGGGCGAGCAATTACACAGGATAAATCATACAGACAATCACATCTTCGATACTAGCATGTTTCATCCGGGAGACTATGACACAAACATAGATACACATTCGTACGATTGTAATAAAAGCGAATTCATGAAAACACGTGAAACTCTTGGATGATCAGAGCTGAATCACGCAATAAATAAGTCAAGCATGATCGGTAAATAAATTCATAAACTATTCACATAATCAAAACCATAATGAAATACATTTATTTATTTTTTTTTTTTTTAATATATTATTATTATTATTATTATTATTATTATTATTATTATTATTATTATTATTATAATAATAATAATAATAATAATAATAATAATAATAATAACAACAACAATAATAACAATAATAATAATACGTTTATTCACGGCTATGAATTTAAAAAAATCAACAATAATTTTATAAAGATAAAACAACGTTACCATAATTAGTTAGTTATAGTCTTGTCTTAATTTAGTTCAATAAATAATTTAATGACAAAATGATACTGTACAAATTAAATCCTACTCTCAAGATTCTATTCAAAATAAAAAGCAAACTTAAAACAAACGTAACAATAATGAAAGTAAAGAATACTCATTTGCAACGTCGGGTAGGTAAAGCTAGTATTGTAACACCATGTAACGTGAGATAAGTAGGTTACGCAAAATACAGGTTAGCGAATGGGAGTATTCCGGAAGTGGCGTAGTATAAGTGAAACGTGGAACAAAAAGAAAGAGTATATTCTCTCTTCGATTCTGTCTGCGAGACGAGGCAGACGTGTTTCGAAGCACTTCTCCCCCAATACGGGAGGTGTGTTAGAAAACTGAAAATGTGTAACACTCTACGATAAATATTAAAACTCAAAAGGATCATGAATGGCTATTGTTATTACACATTGCTGATTACTACAAAGAGAGACATGGACACTCTATACTCGCTGCTACTACGATTAACACCCAATGCTAAATCATGGAGACACGCGTTGCTACCAGCGATACCAGACGACGTTCATCGACACGTGCCGGCCATGTTTGTTATGTGGAGAAAATTTGTCCGCTGTGTTTCAGATGACACTTTTGGAGCCATGATCGCCCTAGAGAGATATAAACGTTATTTTACAGTCAACCTGTCAAAGGACTGCCATAATTCAGTTGCTATTAAACGAAATAAGATGTAGCTTATCTCATGTTGTGAGGGGAGAAGAATGTTGGCGATAATTGATGTTAGTAGAGAAAAGTAGTTCAAGAAACTTGCCAACTTAAGTATCGTTTGGTATGTTATTTTTCACCCCCTGGCTAAAGTGACCAATGAGAAGTCTCGTTTTGGAAATAAAAAAAGATATGTTTTTTTAAAGTAAAAGTTAGTGCGATTTTTGTTTTGGGGTGTAATAGTATGTCAGTAGATAGTTGGATTTGTGACTCTGATTGCTGAAGATATTTTGCTTTTTGGAATCACGAAGTTTTAACTGCTTGCTGCCGTAGTTGATTTTTTTTAACCGACCCTATAAGTCAATAGAATCACATACTATTTAAATTAAATCGAACAACCATGTCCTCCGTCAGTGAAGGAGAAGTCCTTCTAGACTGAGGTAATTTAAGTTTTTGTTTCAATTCAGAGTGCCCCTTTTTGGGGAGCTGGATTTTCCCCACATTAAAAACAACCTTTGGCTAACTTTGCCCTCGCGGGAAGGCAAGTTAATAGGAACACGTGTTATTTGATGTTCACTCACGTATCAGTTTTATACTACATTCATTCAACCCAAACGAGGTATATTGCAACTTGGACGTAAGGAGCTACTGTGATATGGGCCATATTTATAGGGGAAATTTGAGCGGAGAGTTGGGCAGCAAGATGTTTGTTCACATTACATTTAAATTTCTGCATGTTGGTACGGTTGGGGAAACAGGGAGCAGGGAGAAATTCCAAATGTAAGCGGTCCGAGGAAATAAGCTATTAGAGTAGAAAATCGTGTAGAATCTAGGGACCTCTACAGATAGGGGCGTGGTTTTGCTGCTAGTTGGGTGGATCGGAGCTATTTTCGTCGAAGGGGTGCAAATGCAATAAGTTGATCGAAGCACATACTGTGGAAGTACTTGTGAAACAAGAACAGGGATGCGACACTGAAGCGATGAAACAGAGACTGGAGCAGTTGATCTAGAATCCGTCGAAGGTACATTTCAATAACTAGAGATACTAATGAATGCAGCGACTTTATCTGTACGTCTTTCTTCCATACCGAGTTTATAGTTGACCTTCTTTCGTCAGAAATTGGCGATTCTGTCATATCCGACTATGTATATTTCAAATATTCTTTATTCGAAACTAAAAACGCGCCACAAAATATTCTTTAATCTTCGAAAATTACTTGATTTGATTCCGAATAAAGATTTGCATATACCATAATTTATTCATTAAAAATTATCTTTCGTTTATTGGGTTTTTCAAGACATTCCAATTTCCTAACTTTTCTATTTATCGAATGAGACGTAATTATTGAATTATGTAATCACGTTTATCGAAATTGCTTCTAAATTTTATCTTGTTGAATATTTCTTTCTGCGAAGGCGAAATTCTTATTTATAACTAGTAGAAAGCCCCGACGTTGTTCGGAATTGAATGAAGAACACTACTATGTATTTTAGCACTATGCTCATAGCATGACACATTTTTTTTACTACTTTCCGTTTCGCCCCTAATATACTCGGAATAATTGAAATTTCGGAAAACTACCTGAATTAGTGTCTTATACATATTGTTTACATTTTATTAGAATCGGATATACGTATTTGAAGCTTTAAAAGGGTTCTGTCCTCATAGCTTCCTTAGTGGGGCACGTAGATATTTGGAACACAGAAGGGGCACGTAAATATTCGAGACAGCTTCCATTTTTTTTTCCGGAGTATTTTTTATATATGATGTAAATTTGATACAAGTTGGATACATTTGAAGTTTTAAGGGGCCCTCATAGCTCCCTTAAGGACGCACTTAGAGATTCGGGACAACTTCCATTGTCTTCCCCGTGAAAATTTAATATATCAATATAATTTTACTTTTTATGTAGATTCTTTAATCTTTCTTTCTATAGGGAACACACACATTGCCATGGATAGCTCAAAATAAGAGTTAAAAAGTACGTGCAATATGTATCGAGAACATCAAACATTAATTCACGTTCCCAATAGTAAAGGAAAGAAAAAATGTCACAACAACAAAAACAATCGAAATGCAATATGTCTACACTCTAATACATTGTTTTTGATTAATGCATATTCATATTGTGCAAAAGAAATGAACGTTGCATTGATTGTCCTTAGTTATTCTACGCGCGTCTTCTTCCTTGTGCGTTTTTGAAGCGTGTGGACATACGGCAGTTTCCCACTTCTTTATGCAGTTCTTTTCATCATCGTTGAAGTCTGCGAGATCTGTAAAGCTACACTGATTGGATAGTAGAGGGCAGAAAATGCGGTGCTGCATCACATGGTTTTGTTCTCTACATCCACAGGTGGTTTGGTCGGTTTAGTAGTCCAATTGTGCCATATCAGCTTTTAATTACCCCATTTCAGTTTTTAGGGCGGTTGAGTATCCTCCACTCGACTGGCAGTGCTTCTCAGCCAGCAGATATTGCAGAACGGAGACTCCATATCGGAAGGACGAAAGCATTCTCTATCCCTCTGCTCAACAGTTGTGGTATGGTATCTTCTTTACATGTTGTTGTTAGAGACTGGACATAGCTGAGGAAGTTTCTCCTTAGCTTCAGTCGTTTAAGGAGACGTGAACCAAACACCCTTGGTTTTACATCCTCGGCAGGAAGCGGTGGTAAAATATAAAACGACATGGACTGATGACTAGGTTCGAATCCAATCAGCTCCATAACACAATTTTCATTTATGGATGTTTGCAACCTTCACTTGGTGTCTAATGTAAGTACCTGACTCTAGAAAGAATTGAGCAAGCAGTGCCAACAATAGAATCGAGCCGGTCAAAAAAGTCGCACCATGTTGATTCATACGAGCTTACTTTTTAATACATCCCCAGTTTCGTTAGATTTGAAGATACTTCTTATTTTGAAAAAAAAAGGAAACTGGACGATTAATTTATTATCCTTAATAAACAGGTATCCAGTCTCGTTACTGTTTAAATAAAACTCGTAGTTAAAAAAGCGTTTAATTAATTTTCCTTGATTAATACATCCAAAGTATCGTTATTCTTTTTATAAACACCTCGTAGTTTTGTCGGTAGTCAATATATCCTCACACCTCGTAATTTGAAATTTATTAAAAAGAATGGTCCATTCATTGTACTTGGTTGAAATATCTGCAGTCCCGATATTTTTCAACACACCTCGTATTTTGAAAACGAAAACGAAAACAAGAGTATAAGTCAGTCGTGAAACTGTATACTTCCGCTGACAAGATAAGGATGGAACAAAGTCTTATTTAGGCCTTACTTTTCCATCTTGCATGAAATATTCCCAAAGTTATTCCATGGAATTTTGCAATCAGATCCATACATCACATTTGGAATAATCTGAAGTTTAAATTGCGTAAAAATATCTACCGAACTTTTCAATGTCAAAGGTCAAGTTCATAAAAGATTCAATACTTCATTGGCTACAATATGGGCCAAGTTGCATGGATATATGATGAACAGAACCGAATTTATCGCCAAAAGTGTGACTTTCACCTTTTCTGTGACCTTGCCCTTTGACCTAAATATCCTAAAATTAGATCAGTTCTCAGTCAGACCATGACCGATATTTGGACCAAGTTTGGTGATAATTGATCAAGCAATGTAGACGCTCGGCTGTAAACTTGGGTATAATATTGCCCTTGTGTGGAGGCAAGTAAGTAAAAACAATATTCGGCGTTACATTCTCTTTTCTGGGGGGGGGGAGTTATTGCATTTCGTCTGTGGAGCCCTCATTGATGAGGGAATGCCAACGGGATCAGAGAACTATTTATTTCCAATCTGTAGTACTTCTTTTGGAGGAGCTGAATTTTCTTTCCATAAAATAACGACCTTGTGTCCAACTTTCCCTTGTGGAGAGGCAAATGAATATAAGGAATATTCGATGTAACTTCCACCTTTTTGAGGGGATGTATTTAATGCCTTTCACCCGAGGCGCCCCCTATCGTATGGGAGTGCTGACTGAATTATACAGAATCTTTTGCTCCATACTAGTGTGGTTCTTTTATATGAGCTGGATTTTCCCCACATTAAAACCTGTGCTCTCTTTAGGGAAGAAATTTATTACCGATCGTTTACGCCCTTGTGGGCAAACTACTCATCAAACTCGATCTTGTATCACACCCAGTCTTCGTGGGGAGGCAGATAAATATCTTCGTGTCCCTATCATTTTTTGTCTGTCTCTATCTCTTCATATCCCTATCTCTTTCTTTCTCTGCCCTTATCTCTCTCCGTCCCTCTTTTTCTGTCACTCTCCCTCTCTCTCTATCTCCCTCTTTCTCTCATTTATACATAAATTTTGCCAACCACTTTAATATAATAGTAGGAAGGAACTCAAAGAAACAATAAACAAAACAAGTAAGAAAGAACAAGATACAACACACAAGAAATCATTAATGTTAGAAAACGCCAGTCATCGCAGCTAACTTTTAGAAGACCCTTTTTAGGGTTCCAGTTTTCGGGGAAGATTTTTTAGGAAAACCGAGTTCTAGAGAATTTTTTTTTAAGAAAACCGTTTTATGTAAATACTCAAATGTGAGAGATCGAGAAATATGTTATATAATAAACACAGACAAATTAAAGAGTACAAAAGCATAACTTCACGAAGGAGATCTTTTATTGATGTTTAAAATGTTAAGTTTACATAGATAAGTAAACATAGAATATTTGTTCATATTTCAGGCAACCTTGGGTCTGCAAGGGTGGCTCATTAGTTGAGATATCGAGGAAGTCTTAGTCGATAATTTAAGGGCTGTGAATCATCCACGGGTCTGAAAAATCATAGTCTAAACTTCCTCACTCAATTATAAAATATTCATTTGATTGAAAGTTATTAATAAGAGTCATTTGTGTCCATTGTAGAAAGTTTATTGAGAAATGTTAGAAGCATTAAAATGAAGATTCAATAAGTTTATACAAACGGTGATGTAAAAGAGTTAATGTATTGTGTATAATGCGTTATTGTCAGATTGGCTGTGTGTGTGTTAGTGGAGAAATGCATTTTTAGCCTTCTCATCACCTGACAAGGCGGGGAGGGGCTAGTGAAAGTTCGATGTTAGGTTTGTCGTGGATTTGAGCTAAACATATCTGTTAAAGGAAAACCCTGTCTTTTTATGCATTCGGGGTGGATCAAAACAGCAAATTTGATAAATTCAGAGAAATGCCTCTGATTGACTTAAAATGCTTTTATTTGTTTTTATTAATTCAGGCGATTGTGTGCGTCGAGCCGTTAGCGCAGAAACGAGTTTAAGCATTTTCATTTTGGTTATCGAAGGGTAAACGTCGTCTCTACAGTCTCTCTGACGTCATGTTCGATCTCTTTCAAGTGTTTTTTTTTAAAAAACATTTTAAAATAACGATGACGGAAATGAATTTTTCCTTGAATGGAAAAAAGTTGTTAATTGACGACGAATAAATAAACATTACTGCATGTTTGTTACCAGCAGAATATGTATAGGGTACCCCCCCCCCTTCGAAAAAATACCACTCATAGAATTGTTAATAAAATTCCAAATTATTTCTGTAATCAAACCACATTTGATACAAATCAATTTCTGTCTATGCCTGACTTGTCCACCAAGTTTCAGTCATGAATACCCAACAGTCTTTGTTTTATCACCATTCAATAATAAGCCCACTGTGATACGACGTGCAAAATTGCCAATAACTCTGACGTCACACTCCTCTCTTGACACTGCCCTGGTTTTGGCTGCGATGGCCCTCTTCAGTTCAGAAATAATCTAGGGATTGTTTTGATATACATTATCTTTGAGATAATAGCACAGATAAAACTCTAGGGGTTGATCGTTCGGTGAGTGTAAAGCCTATCCAGAATAACTCCTTCTACTGATGAAACGATAACTAAAGTGTCCCCGTATATAATTGAACAAATACTACCGGATATTTATGACTGACATTTGGTGCACAAGTCAGGGATTGACTGAAGTTCATTTGTACCAAATATGGTTGCATTGCAGAAAAGATTAAAAAAAATTTACTAACAATTACATTGGCGGTATATTTTTGGGGTGTGGTTAGTAAGTGTATCATTTGTAGTTCCTGAATTTTGAGTGGACATACAAACAGACAGGTATACAGACAAACGCTCTTTATATGAAAACTAATTCGAAAAAGCATTTATATCTGTAATTGTTAGAAGTAGCAGCGGCAGCGAATATTGTTATTATGTATCGATTTTTGATTGGACAAAATCTCTAATCAGCAGTTTCTTTCAACAAATAAAAGAATTCCAGCGCATACTCTAACAAACCAAATACAACTTTTTTGATGTTATTTTTCAGACATCACACGTGCGTACGTCGCAATCTAGCCTAACCTCTTTGAGGACGTGCAAAGAGCCACTCATCAAGCAGCACACACATATCGAGAGATTTTCACGGACTTCTAAACATAACGCCCAGCGAAGCACACACACATACCGCTCATCGAGCTCATATACGCAAGTTAGAGCATACACTCTCTCACTAACAAAACACACATACACAAATCTACATGCCTACCTCATCTATACACACGTAAATACCATTAGAAACAAACATGTGTACTTAATTTCTCATTACAGATAAACACGTTAATTTCTCTAGAACGTTAACGGACCCTTTGGACTCTCATTCTTTTACCTAACTTTATTTTCATTGTCTACTAACAAGTTGTCTATACTAAATTCTTATATTTTAATCCATTTCCAATCCAGTATACAACATACTAGATAGATAATTCAAGACGTCACCGAAACAAAAAAAAAACGTGCCTCTACAAAATTTGGTGACTCCACTTACGAACATCTTTTTGAAGACGAAATTTGGATACCCTGGCGTAGGAGAAGACACAAAACGAAAAGAAAAACAATTTTACGACAACCCTATGAATCGATTTTGTTCTGCTAAACACTCGGGTATTCTTATCCATCCAACCGCAGAGCCACTTGACCTTTGTTTTAATGGATGACGTCACGAAACTACGACGTCATGCAGTGCGTACGAGGGGGGGGGGACAAACAAACAAACAACCAAGTTAACAAGATAACATATTTGTTTCTCCATGTTAGAAAGAGATCTTCTCGACATCCTTTGCAACGCCTTTCATATTTGTTTCTCGTTTGTTGCGTTCAGACAATGTTGAATGCGAGCGCAATCGTCTGTTCCGATTCAATCGTGTGGAAAGGATAAATACGGACAGTGAATTATACCAAGGTGCAAAGAGACGGACTTGTAGCGGTCGGACATAGGACCTATTTCTTCTTGTCCCCTGTGAGCAAATTGATCATACACTGACCAATCGGCTTGCAGGGCGTATGATTTTCTAGCTGTCCCCAAACGGACTATTTTGACAGTTTAGTCTAAGGACGACATCGGCAGAGAGAAACAAAACGCGATCGAGGAAACATCATCTCTCTCTTGCATGACCATCGTTCCAGCTGCAGCCACAACGTTGACGCTTCTTTGATTTTCCTTTCTGGACACTGTCCAATATTTTGTTACTTTACCAAATAGTAAAGTAACCCTTTTAAATAAATTATATTTTGTATGTTGTTATACAGTGTTTGTTTGCTTGATTCAATTGCGTGCATATAGATATAAGAAGCATTTCTACAGACTTATTTTAGCCGATTTGTTCAAAAGAATCATTCCTTAAGGGTATTGAAAAAAGGAGTTTGATAAGAACGACAATGTAAAAAGGATTTAATAAGCAAGTCGTACAGATTGTTTGTATGGCACTATATAGAGCAGATGTGTTTCGTCCCCTGGCAAGAGTTGGAGCCAGTACACCGTGCAGAGCAGATGTATTTCGCCCCGCCCCCGGCAAGAGCCAGTATACCGTGCAGAGCAGACATATTAAATTTTCCTGACAAGAGTTGGAGCCATTACATTGTTCAGAGCAGACGTATTTTTGTTCCCCTAACAAGAGTTTGAGCCAGTACACTGTTTAGAGCAGATGTATTTCATTTCCCTAGCAAGAGTTGGAGAGAATAAACCGTGCAGAGCAGACATATTTTGGTTCTCTGGCAAGAGTTGGAGCCAGTATACAGTGCAGAGCAGGTGTATTCCGTTTATCTGGCAATATATAGAGCCAGTTCACTGTGCAGAGCGGACGTATTTCGTTTCCATGGCAAAAGTTGGAGCCAGTACACCGTGCAGAGCAGACATATTTCGACTGCCTGGCAAGAATTGGAGCCAGTACACTATGCAGAGCAGACGTATTTTGATTTCCTTGGCCATAGTTTGAGATAGTGAACTGTGAAGAGCAGACGTATTTTTATTTCCATGGCAAGAGTTGGAGCCAGTGCACTGTGAAGAGCAGACTATCTTTGTTTCAATGGCAAGAGTTGGAGCCAGTACACCGCGCAGAGCAAACTATTTCATTGGTTTCTTCAAATCGCCAACCATATGGTAAAACTACCATCAGTCGTCTGTTGATTAACTCTTGAAGTCATATGAACTTTCTATTTACGCCTACAATTACTTTGATTATAATGAAGACAAATAAACCTCATTATAAATGTTTAAGTTAGTTATGATGATATAGATTGTCAGCATTAGTTTTTCTGAATTTAAAAAAGTCTTTTCAAATTGCAATTAATTTTAAACCCAACTTCGCGTGTGTGTGATTTATTCGCGTGGAAATATATTTTATCTATTAAAATCAAATAGATAAAAAGACGAATATTTTTTATCTTTCAATGACAATTTTGAACGGACAACGTTTATTCCTAGAATCGAATATTTCGAAATGTGTCATGTGGCATTTTTTCATGAACATGTTTTGTGTAAAACAAAGAAAATATATGAATTAAAATTCCAGTTTTGAATTTGTGAATAACATTGCTTTTCTCCAGAAAAAAAAAACAGAAACAAAAAATCAGCATTCAATGTTTGAAAGAATTGCATTTGAATGATCTCCTTTGAAAAAAAAAATGTAAACTAACAAAATAGCACGAAGAAAAAGAATGATAGAAAGGAAGAGAATACCCGACATGGTTAAAGTGAGGATACAATATGCTAAGCAAAGTCATCCATCGAAAGACTGTATCACGGCTTCTCAATGTGGTTAAACAGATTTTTCAAACACTTCATATGGAGTTACAAAATAATGCATGCAAACATAAGGCTCGCGGGAAAAATCCGACTCGCGAAGACTTTACCTGTGATCCGCATAGACCTTTGATAATGACGATTTTGTAAAGGGAATTATAAAACAACTATGTTATTCAATAAATTGTTTTAGTGTTTTTATATACAGAATTTTTAAATTGATAACCACAGAATAATAAATTAATGAAAATCAATAGTTAAATATATATCTATATATGAATGTATAAGTATATATGCATAGTCTATAACAAGGGCCCTGGGCTGAGAAAACCTCATGTGGTCCACATATGAACAAAGGTTGGCCATGCATACACTAAAACTAATCAATATGGACACACGTTACCTTATACTATTTTAGCTTTACTCACTGCCTCTTTCTCTTTATTTTTCTCTTTCCTTCTTTTTATTCCCGTCTTTCTATCTCTCGAGGGGCGGTAGCCGAAGGTCCTAATCTACTTTTAAATGTAGATTTTATTTAATCTTTATTTGACAAACTTATTGCTTCTTTTTATACGTTATATCAAAGATTTTTAT
Organism: Sepiola atlantica; assembly: GCA_963556195.1. NCBI lineage: Eukaryota > Metazoa > Mollusca > Cephalopoda > Sepiida > Sepiolidae > Sepiola > Sepiola atlantica. Next base: position 204,963,090 of record OY744515.1, on the reverse strand, counting down.
AACTTCTTTATTAGATTTTAATCTATTTTTTCCTTGCGCCATTTTTGGTCTATTTATCAAATTGTTACATTTCTACCGGTGTCACTTTTACATATATATATATATATATATATATATACATAATTTTAACAATTTCATCGGAATACTACATTTTGGATTATTTATTTGCGAAAAAATATATACATTTTAATAAAGTAGGAACAAGGCCATCAAAAGTGAGGGATATAATGAGTGTCCTTGGTTATCTTTTGTCTACTCTATTTGTCTAACCTACTTTTAGAGAAGATTCGTTTCAGTCACCACAATACCACATTTACTTAAGAGGATCATACTACTCAAAAAATCTCTAAAATGTTGATAAATTTAATTTCATTTATAACTCTAGAGCTACACTTTGATTCCTGCTCAAAGACCGAGAACAATCTTTGTGTCATTATACAGACAAATGTTTCTATTAACCGGAGATATTTGGAAAGTCTTTAAAAGATACCAAGTATAATTATCAAATTTTTATGAAACTTTAGGGACTTATTCAGAAAAAGATACTTTAAAACACATATTTTCAAATACAACTGGGTAATTTTATCTCATAAAACCAGGACGCCTAGTAAAAATAGCTATTCAAGAGATAGTTTAGAAGTCATAAGTTTTCAAATTTTAATTTTAAAGCACTAGGCTTGAAGAAGTTAAAATGAAAAAATACAGATATTAAATATTTCTGAGGAGATAAACGATTAAGGTGCCAGAAATAAAAATAAAAACTGTCCCCTTGCTGTTAAATATATTTAGCCGGAAACTCCCGAGAGGTGTCAATAGGTAAGAAAAAGATTTGAAACATTTCAAATGCGTGAGCTTTGGAGACTTGGTTACACCAGAGGGCGTTTTGCAGCCCTTATTATTGGTGCACGGGACCCGGGACCCGCCACCCTTTGGTCCGCCACTGCTGAACACGGAGGTTACACAATAAATGTAAAAAAAAAAAAAAAAACGAAACCCACAGTTAGAATAGGTTTTACTGCTTTGTATCCTTTTTCAACACATACACGCATATTATTATTATTATTATTATTATTATTATTATTATTATTATTATTATTATTATTATTATTATTATTAAAATTAAAAACCTACAATTGTTACATTATGAAGGGCTCTATTTTGAAAAGGTGTACATCAGCTAGTGTGAATTGTGAATTAATGGAAATTAAGAATTAAGTGCGAAGTTAAGCTGACAAAGTTTGGATAAATAAAACTGTTTTCCCACGAGTCAAAATAGACAAGTTGAACTTGGAATCAGGAGAACAGAGATTGGGGTCAGTAAGGGTCAAATACAAAGAGCTTATGGGTTGATAGTGCGATGACATGTTTGTTGCGGACAAAGGAAGTGACGTAACGAGTATACGTGACGTCACTGGTTTTTGTTGAGACGAGAGACAGGACAGTTCGTGAAAGAAATCGACGCCACATGGACGCCCCTTCCCCAAATGGTCTGAATGCTTTAAGTAAATTCTCTAATGCAACGAGAATGAGCTAACCTTCTCCCCCTTCGCCTAAGTCAGGAATTGTTAGGAATTAGCTAAGTCAGAAACTCAGAAGAATAGACCAATTAATCTAGAAAACGGCAATCTGCCTTCTAGTCTTTTCTTTTGTCATATGTAACAAGATTATTCCCAGAAACCAGATACTCCACACTAGATGGTGAGAGAACAAAAACCACGGCGCAAACCGTAAGGGACGAAGACGATCACCCGGTGAACCACAACGAATCCGCAGAAACGACGAAGCTAGACGCGGTCACAATAAAAGAAACACATGTACATTTCTCTCTTACTATTACTTTTGTACAGCGCAAAGGAAACATCAGACTAAATGTTACCACGGCACAAGAGGCATTAGAACATTTTAAAAACGTTTAAAAGAATTTACGGGAGTACATTTATAACCATGTACACGTTAAAAGAACAAACGATTGAACGCCGGCACGCATTACGAAACACGTACCCACGAAAACATTATGAAGTAAAATACGCGAAAAGGCGCACTGGCTATAAATAACACAGATTAGTATGTTACAATAAATAACATTACGTATGAAACTAGAAACAACATTTTGAAATAGTTAATGGAGATACAATTTACCCTGTAACGCTAATTCTGACGTTCCGGAATTTAATTTGTTTACGTTCTTCTGGAGCTATACCGGTTTGTTGTTTTGACGTTTAACAACTGCAAATGTTCTCGTTAGATCACCGAAGTTAAGCGACGTTGACCCTTATCAGTACCAGATGGGTAGCCATTTGCGAATGTTTGATGCTGTCGTAGTCATGATGTGTCGATTGTAGCAGGAGCAGAAATAAGTGCGTCTATGGAGTTGATTTGCCTATCTCTTTCTTCTTTTTTGGTAGATGTCGTCATGATGTGTGTAAAGTTGTTTACTTTCTTATTCGAAACATCGGTTGCATGCCTGCCCCTCTAATTTTTTTTTTATTGTAGCAGTATCTGTAATAATTGTTAATAACAACAGCACACATTCTGAGTTTTACTATTTTTCCGTATTTATTTATTTTATGTCCTTAGTTTACAGTAATATTACATTCTTCATAGTCTCCCTAGTCACCCTGGGACAGGGAGAAGATCTCCGTAACACGCGTGTTCTCTCTAGGCTAGACTCGACTAAATCTATTGCCACTTTCTCTATCTCGACTTCCTGTTCGTGACAATACTGCCTATCGAGACTGACAAAAGACAATATATATATATATTGTCTTTATATATATATATATATATATATATATATATATATATATATATATATATATATATATATATATATTAAGTCTTCCCTTATTTTGTACTTTAGCTCTCACATTCCATGAGCGATGTTTCTGACAAAAGGGGGAAGAATTGCTGTTTTTGGGGTCAGAATGTTTCCATATAACACTTATCGTTGTTTAGTTTTTGACCTGGAAGTAGTATTTATTTACATCAAGTGGGTTCATGCCTTGTCTGGAGAGACTTCCATAAAAAAAGAAAAAAACTAAAATCAAAATTCTTAAGCCATTTGTACTATAATTTATTTCGCCCTAAAACGGGAATACAAATAGTTTTAAAATGTCCCTTTTAACTTTATTTTTGCTCTGCATTGCATTTAAATCACTTAGCCAACGTCTCCTACCAAACTACTCCATATTTCACTCATTAAACATACTATATATATATATATATATATATATATATATATATATATATATATTATGATTTAGAACGGCTTACGCAAAGGAAATTACATTTCAACAACCTTGTGCTTCGTCAGGACCGAAATATAATAATGGATATAAAATCTTACAATAGCTACAAAACAAACAAAATTAAGAAATCTGAAATAATAAATAAATTTATTTTATTATTTTATATATATTTTATATTATTTTATTTATTATTTTATATATTTTATATTATTTATTTTATATATTTTTATATTATTTTAATTATTATATTATACAATATATTTGGTCTTGTTTAATCGATTAATTCGTATATATATATATATATATATATATATATATATATAATTACAGAAGATTAAGCCAACATCGGTACCGTCGGTTTTAAATCCAAACAAAGCGAATGTATAGATGGCATCTTGTACCGGACTTTCTGCAGCCTCTCTTTTTGTCTGTCTCTTCGGAATAATGGCGTTCCGCATGTTGTGTGAATTCTTCCACGATCTATTAATCTTAAATTCTATTAATTCTTTTCTTCCCTCTCCCACTTCCCTCCTTTTTTATTTACTTTAGGTCGTGTTATGTCTGAACGCTCTCCTTTCATTTCCTGCGTAAGTTAGATTTCAAATTTAAAAACTAAACGTCAAACGGCAAAAATTAAAAAGTTCCAGAAAAGAAACATTGACAAAGAAATCGTTTCATAACTTATCGTGGATTTATTGACACCAAATATAATTTCACAATTATAATTTTTCTCTTTTTTTAAATTTTCAAACCAGATAGTTTTTTAGCATTTTAACTTTTTTATTTTTAATGTTTGCTTTTAATGTTTGTTTTCTGGAACTACATACGATACATATTTAAAAGTATATAAATTATTTTGGACTATTAAAATAATTTTAGTTTAAGTTTACCCTATTTATTTATCAGTTTTTAAAAATTATTATGGCTTATATTTGAATTCTTTTTTTGAAACATGACGTAAATCATAAATCTATTACGTTACACCAAAGTTGTAATTATTTTGTTAAAGGGAACGTTTTAAGATCTAGTTATAAGAATGTGCAAATAGGTCAGTTGGTAGAACAGCTGGCTGAAGATCTCAATGTTTCGGTTTCGATTTCGGGCCATGTCATCCGCTTTATTTGTTGGGAATTTATTATTCACTGCTCATGCAATGTTTTCTATTTCAAAAAAGTATTTCGAAATCTGACATTCTGCAGTTTATGTATTACGTTAAAATAATGATGACTGACAGACTGACGAACGGACAAACTCCCTATTTATATAAGAATTGCCAACATTGTAAAAGGTATAAAAATATAAAAGAAAATAAGAGATTATAGAGGATGTAGACAAAGATTCGCAGTTAAACATGCATGAAGATTTCGTACGATCAGATTCGAAGATTCCGGTGTATGATAAGATCCAGGTCTTGTGTTTTAAATGAGTTTAGGCGGTCAAAGTTGTAGAGAAATCTGCTTCTTAAAGCTAAGATTACTATAGATCAGATTACATCTCTGAAAAGCTAAGATTTATAAAAAGAATAATAAAATAATGTTCTCATATAAATCCCTTGTTTTGAACAATCGATGATATAATAGATATTGTATTATACACAAGTTTTATTCTCATCATCAACTTATTCATATTATTTCACTATATCGTATATCGAGCATTAACTCTTCATGACAGGTGATATTTTAAATATATATTTTATATCTTTATTTTCCTATTTTACTATATATATATATATATATATATATCTATATATCTATATATATATATATATATATATATATATATATTGTTTTTAATATTTGTTTTCTGGAACTACATGCGATACATATTTAAAGGGATATAAATTATTTGGAAACTTTCTGACAAATCAAAATTAATATTCTGTATGATTTTTCTACATTGCTTTCTTCATCCTGAGGAAGTCTTTTAATAAAGACGAAACGTTGATGAATACATAAATCACATTGTTTTTTGCTTTCCTTTTTTCATTTTAGATTACATCGGATCATTTTATCCCCACTTTTCTTCATATATATATATATATATATATATATATATATATATATATATATATATATATATATATAAAAGAAACAAGAGAATTATGATATAGTGTATATCTTTAAAAAAGAACTCATCATGAAAAATTTATGCTCGATATTCGAGATAGAGCAATTATATAATCAAATAAAGGATGGAAATAAAAATTGTATAAATACAATATCTATTAAGTCATCAGTTGTTCAAAATAAGGGGTTTCAAATAAAAAATAGAATTAAATAAATTATATTATTCCTTGGTCAAGTCATGGCTTTTCAAATAATGATGCATGATCGTCAGAGGAGTGCAAACAGATAAGTTGGCAAAGGGAAATTACCAAAAGTCACAATTTGAAAAGATATAAAAATAAAGATAATATAAAATAAAAATATACAATGTAAAAAGAAAAGGTTGAAAATATAGGACAACATTCACCGTAGAAGGCTCTATGAAAGTTCGTAGCAGCAGGTTCGAAGTAAGATAAACTCCAGTCATATTTGAGAAAAAATGGCATCTGACGTTGTAAAAATCCGTTGAAGTTGTGGAAAGGCAAACAACATTACGTGACCCAGATGAACCATTTCGAAAAAGTTTCGAGTGTGTGAAAGTTTAATATGTAAGTGGTGTATTAAAAGCCATTACAAAAACTTCTATGAATTTTTTATGTAGGTATTCAATTCAAAGTTAAAAAATGATAGATAATTTCAATCCAAAAAGCTAGCTGTAAGAAAAGCCAGCATTGAGATGAAAATAAAATACAAATATGAGTGAACGGTTACAAAACTAGAATTTGAAATAAAAACAGGCAGCAGTAAATAAAATAGGAGGCAGCAAGGTGGGAGTGGCAGGAGGGAGTAGACGGGTAAAGTAAAAGGGTAGTGGAGGGGGGCGGCAAAGATAAACGTAAGAGTCAGACGTCGAAAATAGATTTTAAAACAAAATAGGAAGCAGTGAGCGAGTAAGTAGGGCAGTAATGTGGGAATGGTGGGAAGGTAGAAAGGTGAAGCGGTTGTGTGAACGGGTTGGTTGGCAACAGAAGTTGTGTCTATAGAGAGGGGGAGCGAAAGTAAAAGTAGAGACTAATTCAAAAGGTTTAGAGTTAATATTTGATGAATTAATATTAGGATAGACAAGAGTTAAGACTAGGTTCACAGGTTAAGAGAAAAAACTAAAGGCAACATAATTATGAGAATAAAATTTAAGTTAAAAATTGAAAATAAAAATAAAAATATTGTCGAACGTTTTTAAACATATGAAAAAGATGAAAAGACATAATGCTAATATTGGAAAAACCGTAAGAAAAACAGGACATATAAAAGTATTAAAATAGTTAGAAGGAGGTTATTAGCCACATTTTGATAGGGAGATAGATGTACAGGGGTCAGGGTTAGGACGATCACGAGTGAGTACTTAAATGGAAGGGATTAGCTTCCAATTATATGAACTGATCTTAATTAGAGTGATTAATTGAAAAGAGAAAGATAACGGAAAATAGAGCTATTAAAAGTTGACAGTTGATTGTAAATACTAAAACTGCAAAATCTGTAGAGTATGCTTTGCGGAAAAAGATAGGAGTTAAGTAAATAGATTCTAAAAAGAATAAGAAAAATTAAAAACTAGGGATGGAGAAGCTGTATGAAAGTAGTAAAGTTTACGATTATTAAGGGTACATAAATTTTAAGAAATAGGGGGTCTAAGGTGTACGGTACTAAAAGAGAAGGTACGTAAGGGTCATATGTTTAAGCTAAAAGATCAAAGATTGAAATTAACAAGTTCAAGATTAGATCTGAGGATGAAAAGAGGGAGGGGAATGTACTTTTAGTTAAAGACTGGTATCAAATTTAATGGAAGAAATAATAAAATTTCTTCTATTTGAAACCCTTTTTTGAACAACTGATGACTTAATAGATATTGTATTTCAGACATTTTTTATTTTCATCCTTTATTTGTTTATATATATATATATATATATATATATATATATATATATATATATATATAGGCGTCGGGGTTTCGAATCGTATGACCGGTAGTGAATAGTCATATCTCTATGCTGATGAGTCCCGATTATTAAGGACGAAACGTATACGTACATAGATAATAAAAAATAACAAATATTTATTATTATTT
>OY744515.1:204900675-204950675 GCA_963556195.1 Sepiola atlantica | reverse complement strand
AAATAAGTCCCTATTTACTTTCCTCCCCACTGCTGGATAAAAACAGCCCTCCGCTCCTTGGCTGCAGAAAAAAAGAGCACGTTTTTTTCTGTTGACAGATGTTGGGCATTTACTTCCTTCCCATCGCAAGAAGATGTGGCACAACGTCGGAACGTGGGGAGAATCAAGCCAGCGCCCCTAAGAAAGGGACACTTTGGCCTATTCAAAATTACCTATGCAGCGCCGTTGGACTTCTCTGGTCAGGGCGCCTCAGGCAGTCAGCAATAAACTAACTCTTCTCCAAATAGGGATGGCAAGGACTGGAAGGTGGACCTCCTAGGACCACCCAGGGCTAATACCTCAGTCAGACAGATAAAAACCATCGAAATGAGCAAGTTTTTGCCGGACTGATTGCCGAGAACGTATCCTCGACTCGTATGTTCCAGTCAAAAGTCTCTGAGCAACTGAAGTTGACAGATACTGTATCGTCGGTGTTATAAGTTGAGATGTTTATAGTCTAAAAGGAAAAGAATCCTTATCGCGACTCGATACTCATTTAACGAGTACCTTATCTGAGTGATTTTATTTAGACAAAATATAAAAGTTACAACAAATATGTTTTAAGAAAAAACAATGCACATAAAAATTTACATTTGTCTTGGAAATAAAGCTCAAATCGTAAGGGAGGTCGTTGGTCATACAATTTGTCATAACATTTGGACTTACCCTACGCTAGACACTCTCAACAAAATACCTCATTCACTCTATGTGTTGGTCCTACTTAGGTGATCCCAAATTTGTTTAAAAAATATTTTATTTGCAAAATTCAGCGTGGGGGAGTGGGACAATATTTACGATCGTTCTGTACAAGGTTAGTAATGCCCTCCCAACCCTCTGCTAAGTGATAGATTACACACTGTTTTCCGGGTGATTCGAAAATAAGTAGGTCAGTCTCTAATTGGAAGTGGGAACTACGAGGGTATACAAGATAAAGTGAGTCTGGATGGGATGTGAAGTAGATAGTGTTCTCCAAGGTATAGAGTGACCTATGGCAAACCAAAGTGTGGGGAATGCGCATATTTGGAGGCTCTCTAGTACAAAACAAAACAGGGTCAGAACATTTACTCTACTAGCTTAGGGTCTTTGTTAAAGAGAGATTGAGGTTGGGTTCCGTAGAACCCAGAACCATGTGTGCCATGCCTAAGCAAGGAACATGAGCTCATACATACCGGATTCACAAACTAGTGTCGTGCACCCACCTCCATGCGATGTAATCTCCTCCAATCGCATCTGATCTTTACTTTAAGCTGATGTTTAAAGTAGAGGACCAGATTCTGATCGGAAACAGATCCCACCCCATGGATCTCGTACAGGAGGTGAAACCTACGTCACCATTATCGCTACAGCTAGGATGGTTAGAAAAAAACATTATTTTCCTCCTAGGCCACGACGGAGCTACGTTGTGGCCGACCAATGCTACATTCAGGGCCATCGGATGCTCGGCGTCGATGCGAGCCGTTACCTCGCCGACATACTCCTAGAGTCGCCGAAGTTTTCTGCAAGTGAAAAAGATGTGCTCGGTCGTTTCTCTTTTACGATCGTGGCCGCGTGGGCAGTAAGGATCCGTCCCCACTCCATCTTTGGTAAGCCTGTCATAAAGAGGCAACGCGTTCCGGACCAGTCGTCAGGTCAGAGAGTATTCAAAATTGTTGAGGTATCTCTGGTCAAGCGCCCAGAGAGAATCACTTCCCTCGACTATTCCAGCCGCTCCCAAAGCGCATCCGAAGCAGACCCCTTCACTAACTCCCGATACAGTCTTTTCCTTGGTTGTGTAAGAGCTCTGGGCCCCAGCAACGCCTTAAGCGCGGCTCAGTATTCGGCGAGGAATTTTGGTTCCCCCCTCAGTCTACGGCGGGATTCGACCGAGGGGTCGGGTATGAGGTTGCGAAAGGCTTTCCCAACAGCAGGAAACCAAGGAACATCCTTTGTGAAAGAGCGACCCAGAAAAGCCAATCTGTCAGCATGTCTATGATTTGCCAGATTCGACATTCCCAAGCCCCCCCCCCTCGCTCGGACGTTGAGTACAAACCGGTCTGCGGACATATGACTTCTCTTTTTTCCAAAGAAACGAGAAGAGCAGGCGGGTGAAACTAAAAAGCGATCCACAGCCAGTCGGTAAAGGATGAGAGGAAAGACGTAAGTGGCCCACACCTCAGCTCTACGCTTTAAGGAAAGTTTCCTTCGAATCCAAATCGCGACCGACGAATCGACTTTTTACTGTACCTCCGACCAATTTTTATCCAAGCCGAACCAAATGCCAAAGATCCGAACCAAACCATCCGACAAGCTGAAAATACCTGGTATGCGGCTTCGCTGGTCCAGTCACTTGGTCACTTGGACTTGCTACGGTTGATTACGGTCCCTGTAACTTATTTGTACGGAGCGAGCGCATTAATCTCCGTTTGAATGTCAGTGCGGCTCGACACGAAAACGTTGACATCATCGACGAACGCAGAAACCCTGGTACGCCGCCCCGTACCTTGATTTGCGGAGGAAGGGCTTCAACACCAGGACGTGAAGCAGGAGAGACAGCGGACAACCTTGGCTCACCGACTAAAAGTCAACAAACGACTCCGAAAGCTTACCGTTTACCTACACCGTTACCGTCGGCAGACGATAAAGGATGTAGATCCACTTGCGGAAGTCCGGATTAAAACCGGTGGTCTCCAGTACAGATTCCAGGAAACGGTGGTTGACTCTATCGAAAGCCTTGGATTGATCCAAATTGATCAGCGCGGATTCAGTGTCGTCTTCTACTACCTCTATGATCGTGCGAATTAGATGCAAGCCGTTTTGAATTGATCTCTTCACAGCAAAATGCTGATCTGGTTCTATCAAGTCCGCGACAACAGTCTGCAAGCGATTCGTTTAGCAGAGTTATGGGCCTATATTCATCAAAGTCCTCTCCACCATGCCGATATTTCTTCTTCAGCAATGTGATCACTCCCTTGGTAACCTATCCAGAGATCGAGCCCTGAACAAACCAATGGTTGAACACATTCTTCAGAAGAGGAACCAACATGGGCAACAGCCTTAAGTAGAATTCGTAGGGAAGACCATAAAGTCCCAGAGATTTGTTCCGGCCGACCTACTTGAACGCAGTAATGATCTCGCGCTCCGTAACCATGCCATCACAGCCAGTCGCTCGGGCCGATCCAGGTAAGTACTTGAATGGGAAGACACACTACTAGACCACGTCCACATCTCCCACCTTGGGTGATCGACACAGAATCTGTCGACAAGATCGCACGAAGCCATCAAGTCAGACAGGCGGTTTTCACACCAACCCAATCCGTTACTCCACCCGACCTTGTCTATCTTGGGTTCGAGGATGGCATTCTATCCCCTATTTAAACTACCCGCTCTGGACCCTTCAGGACCCTCCAACTGCCGATAAAAGGAACTCCTCTCACCAGAGGTGTTAAACACATAAACCGCAACGATTCGTAACTTGCTGTTATAAACGGCAACATCGAGCACAACCAACCTACCTTCTGCACCAGTATGCACAACACTAATCAGCGCAGACAGGATGCGTCTCGCTAGCACAGAGATGCCACGACTGTGGATATTGCCGTATGCTGAGAAGATGTCAAACTTGTCAGCCAGTACATGACACTCCCCACTGAAATCGAAGTGGGTCTCCTGTAACGCAGCTATATCTACCTTAAGGGCCACCAGATCCCTCAGCAGGCGAGCAACTATGCTTCGGGATCTCATGCCCCTCATATTCCATATAGTAAAGTTCAGACTCATGATCATTGCTATTCAATGTCCTTGAGGGTGAGGACGCCTAAGGATTGGTTGACATTACCAGTTAGCAGTTAGCGGTTCGGGCGTAAGCCACCCGACTCGCACAATACCTCTGACGTCAATTGGGAAAGTTCGTTTAAGAGCCCTGTAAAATGAGGGGTGGACATAAACTGGGACCCTACCTTCACATGATTGCATGATTTTTGTCAAAGAGAGGTGATCAACCTCTATGATCTCAAGTTCTTGAAATGCCCCCTTACAGCCTTGACCATATGCCAAAGACTCTTTGGGGTCTAAAGAAACGTCAGTAACTTTGAGGGCATTGGGAAAGTTTTGTGGGTCTGTAATTTCCAACCTTCTTACCGTATGGGTTTCAATTTCTTCCTTTGTACAGGTGTGAGGTCGGCCATTGCATGTAATGGGTCGGCCTCACAAATCCGGACTCCTGGTAAGAAGGGCAGTTTCCTTGTTCTACCTGTTTCACAGAGAGAGGAGGAGGTGGTGCAGGGTTGGGAACGTTTTCATGAGACTGAGAGCGAGAACGGGGATGACTTGCTCAATCGAAGTGGAGTGGATAGGTGTTGAGGAGGCTGTGAAACGTGAGTTGTGTTCATGTCTTGGAGATGATGGCTTGCTCAACCGAAGTGGAGGGGATTGGGTACTGGGGTTGAGGAGGCTGTGCAGAGGGAGTAGTGTTCCTGTCCTGAAGGGATGTCCTGCTCTGCTGAAGTGGAGGGAGTTGAGGGTTAGGGTTAGGGGCCTGTGAAGGGTGAGTAATGCTAATTTTTTCTTTTACTTGGTGGAGGGGTTGAAGCTCAGACCCTATCTGAGTGATACATTTGATTCTGATGATAACGTAATACAGGTTGGTTTTTAGTAGTTCCGCTTCGCTTGCTGTTCAGTCATATGTCTTCTGACAGACGTCTTTTAACAAAACACTGACTGGCCATGAAAGCCGCGACAGAAGAGAGATCTCGGCATTCTTTTAAATTATATTTTATTTTATTATATTTTATTTTTATACTAATAAGTTACCTCTTATCAATGCTCAAATCGAGGATAATGGTTAATAAGATTGTCAATTAGATGTCGACTGGGCGAGAGGCTGACAGGTGCAATGGAGTATTATTTGGGTGTAGGTGTATAAAAATAATGTTAAAACGGTATTTTCCATTAGGATAAATTTAGTAGAAAGTGGAAAATTCTATTAGAAGTTTAAAACACGAACTACATTGTAGGATATTGTTAAATTACCTCCGCTCTCAGGGGAGGTCTAATGTCTTACAAGTCACAAGTAAATAGAATACATGGATGCTCAAAAACATACCTAGTGTCTCTCACGTTCAACGACAGCAGTCCTCCGTGACTGTGACAGTCATTCCACGATCGTTTCCAGAGGTAAATTCTCGCTGGAATTAAAGTGGGACACAACAATATAAAGAAAAAGGGAGTTCGAAGAAAGGACCTTTTATTAGGCTGTCATATTTGCCTTCTTTTCTGCCACCGACGAAGGTGCGTTTCGACCATATATTTTTTACTGTTGCCCTCCTAATTTATTGTTGATGTTAAGACATCTCCACTCGTGGTGTTTGTTTGAAAAACTTCCAAACGACTGCCTACACATCTTATCCCGCCTCCTCGTCGAGCTATGTGACGTCTCGTTCGATTCTGGTTACCAGGTTGTGATATTTGAGTGCATACTCGCTGATTCCATAATCCCGATACGTGTGTATGTGTGAAAACCACCCTGGAAACCCAAAATCATTGTTGTATACCGTCCCGGAATGGACCGTGGCAGTTCTTGTTTTGTATACTCGTCCCGGAACGGGTCGTGGCAGTTCTCGTTTAAACAACTGGTCATTTTTACACCAAAAAGGAATATGTTGCATACCTTTAATTTCTCGTACCTTCTCTCTTTCCTCGTCGCGTGGAAGGGTGTGTCGTCTAGTGGTTGAATTCTTTCTTCTTTCTTTCTCTCGTGAACATCGCCGCTACAACAAAAAGCTTCATGACCGACCCAGGAGACAAACAATCTTTTAAACTTTTAATTCTGTTTTATTTCAGGCGTTAGTTATCCGTCGGCTTGGAGATATTCACTAACGTCGAGGGAGAGACCAAATTACTGCTTTATCGTAGTTACTTTCTAATAAAGTCCTTAGCCATTCAAGGAGGGGGAAAAGAGATCTCACGCCTGTATTTTCTCAGGGAATTTAATTCCCCTAATCATGTTGCAGACTACATAGTGAATCACGTCCGTTCGGCTCGCCCCCAAACCCCAGACTTAAAACTCTGTTTCCCACGCAAAAGCCCGTGACGTCACAGAGCCCCCATGCGCAGGTGCACATTAACCCTTGATCTGAGGTCTCGTCAACGTGGTGACCCTGTCACGTCTGTGATCTCCGACTGTGAGAACCAGTTTATTCTGCACTCGACTGTACGGGTCCACCCTCACTAAATCGTGCAAACCAAATCAAACGATTTCCAACAGATACGCCCACCTCAAGATGCGTCCGTTCCCATAGGGCCATTATCCAACATCATCAGCTATATACTAGCAACGTATCTAGTACTATTTTACAATATTACGTCACAAATGAAGTCGCTTTTTACTGAACTATGATAGAGAGCAGTCGGGTTTTAGATAGCTGGTCTCTCCCGCCGTGGGAGATAATTGGGGGTATTATGTATGGATACATGTATACTGCAAAGAAAAATGCCCCTCCCCCTTTTTGTTAAACCCTAAATGATTTTATGTTATTAGTATTTAATCCACGCGCATCACAAAAGAACAACCACGAAAAACTGTATAGGTTCATAAATGACGGAAGTTTTTTTTACTCTGATAGCTTTTATCTCGGCCCGCTTGCCTTTGTAATTCACTCCCTTTTCTCTGTTTCCGCGACAGTACCAACATGCAAAAAATTAAATGCAATGTGAACACACATCTTACTGCCCATCTCCTAACCAAGTTTGCCCCACTCCAAATCGGACTCCTATCACAGTCACCCCTTACGTACTGGTGCCAATATGTAATTTTTAGGGCAAATAAAAGTAAAAATAACAAATAGTGGTTTTATTTGACTTCAAAGATAAATGAAAAAAAAATGATATCAAAGTTTAGCATAAAATACCTTTTATTTGGCTGTGTTGAAAAAGGAATTCAAATAGTCTTTAGAAAATGCGCTATGCGACCGCTCTGAACGGTTTACTCTTTCTAACTGCCGCAAGCACGAAACAAAATCGCGTTAATGCCGTAAGAAGTACCCTGACGATCTATATTCCTACGCCAGGGCTTCTGATTGGCTGGTAGGCCAATCACTGTACACCTTTATATTTACATCAAAAGAGACACAGAACTTAATACAATTAGAATATGTGACTGCTACACTGTCTACGTGATGAGTCGCCGTCCGAATAATCTGTGTCGATTAAAGAATCGGTCGCCGTAGAGCAACAATAAGACGGATAGTAAAGTGGTACGAAATAAATGCATTGCATTTTTGGTTGCTGTCTTTCTAGACTCCTTGAGAACAGCGAATGCCATTCACGTTCATGTTCAATTGTTTTCAAATCATTTAAAGAACAAAGAAAAAAGCGAGGATTTCCAAACGCTGCTTGTATCGATTCTGCGCTTGCTGGTAAGACTGTGAGATAACGCATAACAGAAGAAAACAGTTCAGCGTATGCGTGACTCGCATTCTTTGTTGTCAAGGAGACGGATAAGCGTTTGATTCGTTCGTTTCTCGACAGATAACACACTGATAATTATTTTAATTCTAACGCGTGTCTCGTTCTGTATTTAATGACAAAGGAACTCCTCTAAAAAAAGAGGCACCAGTGCGAGATGTTCATAACAAAAAGAAGACTTACATCCAATCTGTTACTTAGGTCGCTTGAAAAATGGTTGGATCATTCTACTGCTCCTACCTGGCCCATGACGCAATTCTAAACCTATTTACAAGTCAGATACTTTCTAAGATGAAGTACTGCTGCCACATCTGAAGATTTCCCCGGAGATGAAACGCGGGAGCCTTTGTGTAGCTTAATTGCCATAAATATATTTTCATAACTTATTCTCTTTCTCTCTCTCTTTCTCTCTCTCTCCCTCTCTCTCTCTCTCTCTATATATATATATATATATAAATATATATATATATGTATTTATTAATTAATTTTCATTGAGAAGACATGCATTATGCATGTATGGGAAATGAAAAAGGAAAAACCAAAAGATGTTTTTTTATGTATTCATCAACGTTTCGTCTTTATTTGTAAGACTTCCTCAGGATGATAATTTTAAGAAAAATGTCATGCAAGTACATGAAAATATTGGGTTGACATGATGGGTTAATGCGAAGAAGTAGTAGCAACTACTGGGACCGCAGGACCGAGGTCCGGGCTGAGAGAAGTCGGTGGCAGGGAATGAAATTAATGTGGATGGCTGTGAGTGAAACAGTGGAGAGGTGTGAGTGAATGAAATGAATGTGGATGGCTGTGAGTGAAAAAGTGGAGGGGTGGGGAAAGAGGAGAGGAGGGGGAGGCTCTGTGTTTTTGTTGTGTAGGTAGTGTCATAGTTTTAGAAAAGATTTGAAGAAATGAAGGTGATTTGAAAGTGGGAGGGTGGGTGGGTAAGAGTGTGAAAGAAGTAGTCAAAAGGTTGAAATGGGTGAGGGGGAGGTGAGATTTTGTTGTGGTTAGGTGTAAAATTTTTGGAGAGTAGGAGTATTTGACCAGCTGGCTATGTCAGGAATGTGTGGATATAAGTAAGTTAGAAGGAAAGCGTTGAAATGTGCTGAGAATATGACAATGAGAGGAAGGAAAAAAAAGAAAAAGAAACAGAAGGAGAAAAGTGATATTAATTTTGGTGAGAAATAGGTGAAATGTAGTTTTGTGCAAGCAGTGTTCTTAAAATTACTATCCTGAGGAAGTCTTACAAATAAAGACAGAACGTTGATGAATACATAAAAAAAAATCTTTTTGTTTTTCCTTTTTCATTTCCCATTACGTCGGATTCCTTTCTCATTATGCATCTATGTGTGTCCATGTGACAGTTTTGCATGTATGCGGCTATGTATTGCAGTTTTTAGATATCATTTTTCTTTGACTATTAGTTATTTAAAAAGTAAATATTTTACACGTGTCGAAAGATTTGATCATTATATTAACCAGAGGTTTTTTTTAACCATTTTCCCGTTAAGTACCCCCTGAGTTATGAAACCATCTTCCCGAACCCCCAATAATGTGACAATGAACATACTGGTTATTTATTTATACTTCAATAATTATGCAAAGGATATATATCTATCATATCTTCGAACACATTTCAGTGCTCCGTTACATATAGGTTAGAGTTCTCGGTAACACACTTCGAAGAGTGCTTGTTCGAATCACTAACGTTTCTTTGTCATTTAATTTTCTATCATTAATATAATATATTTACTTTTCTCTTTCTGAATTATTACTTATATATTGATATATGTCTTTTTCTAATCCATAATAAAAGCAACTATACGAAAGCACAGGCACATTCCATAATCCACAACTATTACTATTTTAAATACCTCTTTCACTAGCCATCTAAGTACCTCTAAAAATCTTATTGTGAACCATTGGGGGTTCGCGAACCCCAGGTTGAGAACTACTGACTTAAACAATGAAATTAGTATTTACAAATCGGTCTGTGTTGCCACAGTTCGACAAGCTGTCGCCCACGTGACACTCTCTGTGCGGACTCAGTTGAAGGCATCATCACGTTATAAAAACTAAGACTGCTTCTGTCAATCGTCCATAAACGTTGACTGTGTGAATAAAAATAACATGGTCATCATTTAACAGCGAGCACAAATGGCTTCCATCATCGAATGTTTATGCAAAGTAAACTTTTACGAATGTGTTTATTCACATTTTTATATTAGTAAAATGGTGAGACCACTTCTCATGTGAATATGTGTGTGTGTTTGCCCTCACGTGATTTACACATTATTATTTTTATATATTTATTATAAATCGATTATTTATTGAAGAAGAAAATACAAAAATCCTATTTAAAAACTAATTTAATTACAAAATTAAATCTACTATATAATGCATTTTATTAGTAAGAAGTTAGCCATTTTTATATTTTTTAATGTTGAAAAATAAGATTTCTCACAGAAGAGACGCGGCTAGTCTTTCTCTATTCTATCGTTATTTTCATGGTAGATGTTCGACTGAGCTCCAATCTGTTGTCTCCCTATAAAACATTCAAAATAAAAAACTAGTTTAGCTACAACCACTGTAAATAATTTTACTTTCTTCCTCTGTGTACCTAAAACTAAACGGAACTATCCGTCTGTGGTAAACAATACCGTGGGACTGCTTTCCAGTTAACTACAACATGGTCGTTTTCACGTCCAATATTAACAAATTCTTGTTGAGCCATCCTCTTAAATAATTAGATTCTGCCCAGTTTCAATCATCGTTGCCAATCGTCATGGTGTTGTCCTACCGTCCATCTATCAACCCCATTAACCCGAATCGACCTTGAGGCTTGACTTGATAAGCGCTGACTCGTTAGTACATTAAAAATAAAAATAATGAAGATTTCGTGACCCTTCAAAATTTGAACGAAATTTGGAAGAAATAAGGAGAGTAGAAAGTGGACCGTTGATTTACTTTCGGCAGCCTCATGACTCTCGCTTCACTTATTTTGTCATTTAGTCCTCACATTCCATAAGCGATGTTTCTGACAAAGGGGGAATAATTGCTGTTTTCTGGGTCGGAATCTATCTATCTAACACTTATTGTTGGCTGGTTTTTAACCTTGAAGTAATATTCTTTTGTACTTATGCAGTTTACAGACCGCTCAAAAACCGACGACGTGTCGGCATATTCCGGCAGGTTACATAAACCGCCGGAAGGTGCCGAAACGCTTAGCCAGTGAAATCGAAGCAACTGACAATTGACAAACGCAATAAAAATATTGCGAAAAATTCACCATTTAAAAAAAAATGGTCAGCATGAATCTAATCGCGTTGGGACAGATGCTTCAGTCTCCTGTATTGATTTACTCCTCTCCAGGAGTTAGGCACAAGGCCAGTTTTTATCTTACTCCCACAAGTAAAATGTGACCCAAGGTCGGGTCGGGAAAGTGGGGTTTAAAAATTGCCTGGGAAGCCCTGTCGGCATTCCCCGGTAGGGGCGCCTCAGGCAGTAAGCAATAAACTTACTTCTCCCCAAAGAGGGGAGGCGAAGCCTGGGAGGGTGGACCTCCTAGAACTGCACAGGACAGACCCATAGACCGGCGTAAATCAAGCCCCGAAGGCCAAGACAATACCAGTCTATGGGGTGCAGTATCCATCGGAACAGATACTACACTTTGATCTTAGCCATTTTGTCAAAAAAAAGGAAACTGCCAGGCGAAAATAAAGAGTTGACGAACGTGTGTTCATACATGCAAATTGAAAAGTAAAAATAATTTGAGGGACAAGTATTCTTGGAGGGGCACAGTTTTCTCCCACTTCCTCTAGCCCTTCTTCTTTTCTATCGTCTGCGCTTATTTGCTAACAAAACACCCTCACCCAAACAGAAAAAACACCCTACCCCTAACAGAAAAACAACCTAACCCTAACAGAAACCTGCTAACAAAACACTCTAATCATAACAGAAAAAAACCCTAACCCTAACAGGAAAACTACTTAACTTTAACCTAACCCTAACCCAGTCAGTAGGGTTGAAAAAGAATTGGCAAGAAAAAATAAATCAAACAAACTGTTTGTTAGCAGTTGTTCACTATATTTTCTTTGCTAAAAAATGAATATTTATTCATGAAACTGACCATAAGACGAATGTTATTTTTCCATGAATTGAACTCTATTTTCTTAAGTTTTAAAGTTTCTCACAAAATTACATATTTTCCCATTATATTCATTGTATTTTCTTCGTAACAACAAAAACAGTTTTATTTAAATGTTTTTTCCCTTAATATCACCGATGGCTAGCGTTTTAACATTGGCTAGCGTTTTAACATTGGCCAGCGTTTTCGCCCCCAAAACACAAAGTTTTCGTTCGGCACCTTCCGGCGGTTTACGTAACCTGTCGAAATGTGCCGACTATAACGCGATCCGTGAACTGCATGAATACCAAAACTTATTAAAAGATTGACAATTTTAGAAGCTACTTACATACACTCATTTTATGAATAGAAATAAAAATAACAGTAATTTTAAGAAATGTGGTTATACTTTTATAAATGAATCCGTGCTGTGTGTGGGAAAGGGCATATCGTAATGTCAATTGCCCGACGAAATATCCCTCTATATAAAACTCAACTTTTGTGTATGTGTGTATTTGTATGATGTTTGTGTGTTCCGTATAGAAATAAAGCTTAGAGAATTCGCATAAAATCTAAAAGTATGAAATTTAGGTGCACCTCTAAGGGAGGCTATTAGAACACAACTCCCTTAAAACTTAAAATATACCCCATTTTTGTGAAATTGAAATCATATGTATAACATTTTCTGAGGAAGACAATGCAAGTGGTTCCGAATCGTCAAGTGCCTCTCTAATCTAAGGGAGCTATAGGAGTCGAACCCTTCTTGAAAACTTCAAATATATCCTATTCTGGTGAAATTTATATCATATGTATACCATTCTCCAGAGTAGACAATGGAAGTGTTATTAAATCACTACGTTACTTTCGATGTGTCGAATATCTACGTGCCCTCACCTCTTAGTGATTTATTTGGCCAGAACCCCCTGAAAACTTCAAATACGTATATCCGATTTTAATGAAATTTAAACCATATGTATAAAAATCGCTAATTTAGAGAATTTTCAA
This sequence comes from Sepiola atlantica, assembly GCA_963556195.1. NCBI lineage: Eukaryota > Metazoa > Mollusca > Cephalopoda > Sepiida > Sepiolidae > Sepiola > Sepiola atlantica. The sequence continues at coordinate 204,938,065 of OY744515.1, read as the reverse complement.
CATTTCAACTTCTTCCAACTATATTATGGGGTGAAACGGGAGAATAAGGCAGTAAAAACAACAAAAAAAGTAATATGGTTTTATGAGCACAGTGAATAAAATAAAGAGCAGTGATCATCATTCAATCCCGAGCAACGTCGAGTCTTCCTGCTAGTATATATAATAAAACGTGTCTTCTTATTCAGAAAATAAGGGATAGAAAAGGAAAAGAAAATCTGCCTCATTCGATAGCCTTATACCAATCCGAATACAAATGCTATTTTCCTATTCGGGCAAATGACAAAAGAAGGCGGTGATGAATGTGGTATAAGGAAGGCAGAGGTGCCTTCTTTTTTGTGCAACCTTGAATCAAAAGTGAGCAAAGGAAACACAGTCAAAATATATTTTCGCCTCATCGCTGATAAAAGGGGCGAACTACTATGGAGGCATCGGCTTTGATTTGCATAGATACCCGAAGAACTGCTCCCTCTCGGTCATGTATTGAAGAAACTCATCAGTCTTGGTTTGAAACAATTAAGGGTCACGAAGTGCAACATGTTACATGTCGTCAACCAATGGTTAAAACATCGGTATGTACGGAGAAGTAGAGGTGGGTTCCATGATTGACAGTATGTGGTTAAATTATTTCCTTTTTTATGGAATTTTTTGTTGCTTTCTTACTTTCTTTGGTGAAGTTTTATTTTTTTATTTTTCTGTCTGACTTCGCTATGAAAGCTGCAAATAATGCATAAAAACTCCCGTATTTAACTTAGCGAGAAATAAGATGGGTTTTTAATAAATAAACTATATATAAAAAAAGCATGATAACAATCTTAATTCTTATTTAGTATTCCATTTTCAGCGGTAACTGAAATTAAGTCAAGACAGTTAATTCTCTAATCAGGCAGGGAATTAATGGTTAATATCTAGTGCAACCGGTTTACGCCGTTAGTTCTGACATAACTGAAGAAAAAACACTAGTTCCGTAGATTTTCAACACAACGGGGAAGTGGAACAATTCATGGAGTAGTTAGTCGGAACGCATGCGACATTCGTGGCATCGGATTATATTCAGTATCGAGTGACTCAAAATATAAGACTGAGTGACTCTTCAGGCCAGGATAGTATCACATTGCCCAACTGATACTATAATAACAATTTATCTTTCAAAATATTATTTACATTAAAAAATTGGTATAATCAAACAGACGACATAGTTTAAAAAACGAAACAAAAATGAAGATAAAAAATACTCCCGGACAATGTTGGGTAGGTATAATAACACGCCCATTGCTTCTACAAGTAAATTAAATGGACATAAATTACTGATTCTCTATCACTAACATATCTATATGCTGTGAAATGAGTGTATATTTGTAGAATTAAATATAATTAGATATTCTTACACATAATTCAATAGAAGTTTAGATGTGGAAAACAAAATACAAAAGTGAAAATAAAAAGGATTATTTATTAAATAAAAATATTTATTGAACAGAATTTATTGAGTATTACCTTCTACTCTCTCTTTATATTAATAAGAAGAAATGAAATTTTGACCCAGATAAAACATATTTTCAATAAAATTGATTCGAAATACATTTTTCTAATTTAAAAACAGTTGGGTATTAACGAGATGTTAAAAGCGAATCAGAATATTTAATTTATCGATAAGGGAACGGATAATATAATGCGCTGACTGGCCCACAAAAAAGTCCGCGTTACTTTATACAGGGTGGCCCAGAAGTACCTGAGGGATTTTTAATTTGAATAGATTCTTTATTTTCATGTTACCTTAATAATATTTTAACATAATATGACGAAGACAATGGAGATGTGTTTTAAATAAGAACAACAATGAAAAATAATTTTTTCATGTACAGTTTCATTTTTCAGTTTCACAAATTTGTGCCCTTTCCCAACCATTATCCATGACGAATTGCAGGATCACTCAATCACAATGTTATTCCTCAACTTTATCCATGATGTTCTCCTTCAATTTCTGTAGAGTTTCAGGTTTGCTTATGTAAACCTTTTTCTTTGAGATACCCCCACAAGAAAAAATCAGAGCTAGTCAAGTTTGGGGAACGTAAAGGCCATTTAACATTACCAACGTTTTCATTTTTGTTCTTCTTTTGCAAACAAATCTCCATTGCCTTCATCATATTATGTTAAAATTCCATTAAGGTACCATCAAAAATAAAGAATCTCATAAAGTTAAAAATCCCTCAGTGATCCCTAGTAAACTTCTTGGCCACCCTGTATATTATGATGACAGTATCGCTTGATACCAACTATTATTTTACACCTACCTACCTAGTACTAAGTAACTTATAGTCTAAGCGTTCACAGACATTATTATCAGATTAATTAAGTTTAGCTCCTTATATACAGGTGACTTCATGCCTTTCTTGAGCGATTTCTATTAAATCTTCACATTAAGTAAATATAGTAGATGCCATTGATTGGTATTGTGACATATAAAACAGAGGGGTCGAGTCTGATATTTCGAGTTTGGGGAGAATCCATAACTCTATGTTTGCAGACCTGGCAGCGAAGTTTATTGCATGGCAGATTACCTAGGTGTTTGGCAAATTCTGGTTTGTTGTTAGGCGATGTGAGGAGTGACGATAGATTAGTTATTTACCTTCTGACATTAATTGCATTTATGTAGCCATTCATATGGTATAAACACATGAGCACACCGGTTCCCATTAGATCACCGAAGTTAAGCGACGTTGAGCGTTGTCAGTACTAAATGGGTGACATTTGGGAATACCAGATGCTCTATGTGCTCTCCGCTTATCTCGGCATTGTTTCAAGTCGTCCTGGACTTCTTGTCACGGTGCCGACCCAACGTGCGCAGCCCTTGCTTCACAATTACACGCGTATGTAGCCTTACAGGGGGTATCTATTGTCTTCCAAAACTGAACAGAAGCCATCAATCATTCAGTATTATTTCTTCTTATTTTTTTGAAACTATATTAATTCGTATTGTCTGTATTATTTGGACTACTATTCTCATCTTGGATTATATTGTTACAACTTTTCGACCGATGTAACCTCCAACGTTCTTCGCGTGCATCTTGTCGGACTCGGGAATCTTTATGTCGAACCGACGGGTGTAAGTTCTTCTTTATCCGTTGCGGACGCGTAGGAAATGGATAAAGGTGCTAAGTAGCAATCAGTTCTAAATTAAAGTCTGCTAGCGGTTGAATATTCAAACAACACTACAGGAGATACTAAATAAGAATTTAAAAAAATACTTAGTTAACACTTCTACTTAATGGATGACGGAACGAGAACAATCTACCCCGAGGATAAAATAAAATATTCAGTTTGAAATTACATATAGATTCCCGAGTTCAATATGTAGATTTTCGAATTTGACATGATGTACTTGAAAAATGTGGGAGATTACATCGGCTAAAACGTGAGAATAACATCCAAGATGAGAATAGTAGTCCGAATAACCCAAATAATACAAATTATCAATCCTCATTTAACAAAAAAGTTCGAAACAGCTCTATTATTTTGCATTTATAGAAATGAATACCGGAAAATTCCCCTAAAAATATTTGCATATTTTGTTTAGAATATCTATTAATAATGGCATCAGCCCTACTGCAAGTGTAAACTATAAGCATTTACGTTACCCCTATTTATATAAAGTTAGATACGTGCATATATGTGTATGTACAGGATTTACTCCTAAACTAATTAACCGATCATTATGAATTTTGAAACATCAGCTAGGCGTAACGGGTCGTAAAGCGGACTAAGTTTAGTTTAATTTAGTTGCAAGCAAAGGGGGTAAAACGGGATCGAAACCCTTTGTGAACATTCAGATACCTCCGATTTTTGTGAAATGTTAACAATAAGTATTAAACATCAATTAATAAATAGTCCCCAAATTTTTTGTAGTATTTAAAAGAGTTTTTTTTAATTAAAATATTTTAGATTTTAATTAAATTTGATCCATAGTCATTAGACACCAATTAAGCAAGATTTTCTGAATTTTAATTTCGTCTTAAGACCCCTTAACCAAAAGCCTTGAATTTAGGACATTTTCTAGTATCAAACTCATGTAATATATTTTGATGAAAATTGGAATAAAGATTCTAGAGATACAATTTAGTATCATTATATCTTGATTTTAATATTTGTAAAGGAATATAAAAATCGTGAAAAATGTTCTTTTTGCGAAATTAATTTTACTAGACCTGGGGCGGGTATTCTTCTAGTAATGATATAAATATAATTTAAGAATAATTATTACTTTTTAAGAATTAAAGAAGATAATTTAATGACGTAATATAAATATATTACGTCATTCAATTATCTTCTTTAATTCTAATAAAATAAGAGTTGTTACAGTTACAGACACTAAATATCCATTATAATAAGATACAGAGATGAAAACTGCATATTTCCGTTTAGAATAAGTTCAAATGAGATCCCTAACAAGTATAAAAATCACTATTTCCACCAAGCAATGAAAAATAAATAACATAATGAAATTAGTGTCTTTTACAAGTTTAAACAGACCCCAGTTGGTTATATTTACAGTTTGCCCATAAATAATCGCAATTTGAATTGTATCGCCTGTTACAGTATTCGAGTTGCAAGCTGAGTGAACACAAACGAAAATAACCTGAATTGTGATAAGATCCATTTGAAGAATGCACTATTATTCCCTAACACATGCAGGGGTTAAATGTTATAGTTTTTGACTAAAACATGTTAATGCTCGTCTCTGGATCGTATTGTATTAGCTGTTCATTCGATACTGTGTTCTCTCACAGCACACTTGTTTATGAAAAGATGAAACTTAATTCAGATTTTACTGAGGTCAATTGGAAAAGTAGATACTGTGTTCTCCCACAGCACACTTGTTCATGAAAAGATGAAACTTAATTCAGATTTTACTGAGGTCAATTGGAAAAGTAGATACTGTGTTCTCCCACAGCGCACTTGTTCATGAAAAGATGAAACTTAATTCAGATTTTACTGAGGTCAATTGGAAAAGTAGATACTGTGTTCTCCCACAGCACACTTGTTCATGAAAAGATGAAAGTTAATTCAGATTTTACTGAGGTCAATTGGAAAAGTAGATACTGTGTTCTCCCACAGCACACTTGTTCATGAAAAGATGAAACTTAATTAAGATTTTACTGAGGTCAATTGGAAAAGTAGATATTGTGTTCTCACACAACATACTTGTTCATGAAAAGATGAAACTTAATTCAGATTTTACTGAGGTCAATTGGAAAAGTAGATACTGTGTTCTCCCACAGCACACTTGTTCATGAAAAGATGAAACTTAATTAAGATTTTACTGAGGTCAATTGGAAAAGTAGATATTGTGTTCTCACACAACATACTTGTTCATGAAAAGATGAAACTTAATTCAGATTTTACTGAGGTCAATTGGAAAAGTAGATACTGTGTTCTCCCACAGCACACTTGTTCATGAAAAGATGAAGCTTAATTAAGATTTTACTGAGGCCAATTGGAAAAGTAGATACTCTGTTCTCCCACAGCACACTTGTTCATGAAAAGATGAAACTTAATTCAGATTTTACTGAGGTCAATTGGAAAAGTAGATACTGTGTTCTCACACAGCGCACTTGTTCATGAAAAGATGAAACTTAATTTAGATTTTACTGAGGTCAATTGGAAAAGTAGATATTGTGTTCTCCCACAGCGCACTTGTTCATGAAAAGATGAAAGTTAATTCAGATTTTACTGAGGTCAATTGGAAAAGTAGATACTGTGTTCTCCCACAGCACACTTGTTCATGAAAAGATGAAACTTTATTCAGATTTTACTGAGGTCAATTGGAAAAGAAGATACTCTGTTCTCCCACAGCACACTTGTTCATGAAAAGATGAAACTTAATTCAGATTTTACTGAGGTCAATTGAAAAAGTAGATACTGTGTTCTCACACGACACACTTGTTTATGAAAAGATGAAACTTAATTCAGATTTTACTGAGGTCAATTGGAAAAGTAGATACTGTGTTCTCACACAGCACACTTGTTCATGAAAAGATGAAACTTAATTCAGATTTTACTGAGGTCAATTGGAAAAGTAGATACTGTGTTCTCCCACAGCGCACTTGTTCATGAAAAGATGAAACTTAATTCAGATTTTACTGAGGTCAATTGGAAAAGTAGATACTGTGTTCTCCCACAGCACACTTGTTCATGAAAAGATGAAAGTTAATTCAGATTTTACTGAGGTCAATTGGAAAAGTAGATACTGTGTTCTCCCACAGCACACTTGTTCATGAAAAGATGAAACTTAATTAAGATTTTACTGAGGTCAATTGGAAAAGTAGATGCTCTGTTCTCCCACAGCACACTTGTTCATGAAAAGATGAAACTTTATTCAGATTTTACTGAGGTCAATTGGAAAAGTAGATACTCTGTTCTCCCACAGCACACTTGTTCATGAAAAGATGAAACTTTATTCAGATTTTACTGAGGTCAATTGGAAAAGTAGATACTGTGTTCTCCCACAGCGCACTTGTTCATGAAAAGATGAAAGTTAATTCAGATTTTACTGAGGTCAATTGGAAAAGTAGATACTGTGTTCTCCCACAGCACACTTGTTCATGAAAAGATGAAACTTTATTCAGATTTTACTGAGGTCAATTGGAAAAGTAGATACTGTGTTCTCCCACAGCACACTTGTTCATGAAAAGATGAAACTTAATTCAGATTTTACTGAGGTCAATTGGAAAAGTAGATACTGTGTTCTCACACAGCGCACTTGTTCATGAAAAGATGAAACTTAATTTAGATTTTACTGAGGTCAATTGGAAAAGTAGATATTGTGTTCTCACACAACATACTTGTTCATGAAAAGATGAAAGTTAATTCAGATTTTACTGAGGTCAATTGGAAAAGTAGATACTGTGTTCTCCCACAGCACACTTGTTCATGAAAAGATGAAACTTTATTCAGATTTTACTGAGGTCAATTGGAAAAGTAGATACTGTGTTCTCCCACAGCGCACTTGTTCATGAAAAGATGAAAGTTAATTCAGATTTTACTGAGGTCAATTGGAAAAGTAGATACTGTGTTCTCCCACAGCACACTTGTTCATGAAAAGATGAAACTTTATTCAGATTTTACTGAGGTCAATTGGAAAAGTAGATACTCTGTTCTCCCACAGCACACTTGTTCATGAAAAGATGAAACTTAATTCAGATTTTACTGAGGTCAATTGAAAAAGTAGATACTGTGTTCTCACACGACACACTTGTTTATGAAAAGATGAAACTTAATTCAGATTTTACTGAGGTCAATTGGAAAAGTAGATACTGTGTTCTCACACAGCACACTTGTTCATGAAAAGATGAAACTTAATTCAGATTTTACTGAGGTCAATTGGAAAAGTAGATACTGTGTTCTCCCACAGCGCACTTGTTCATGAAAAGATGAAACTTAATTCAGATTTTACTGAGGTCAATTGGAAAAGTAGATACTGTGTTCTCCCACAGCACACTTGTTCATGAAAAGATGAAAGTTAATTCAGATTTTACTGAGGTCAATTGGAAAAGTAGATACTGTGTTCTCCCACAGCACACTTGTTCATGAAAAGATGAAACTTAATTAAGATTTTACTGAGGTCAATTGGAAAAGTAGATATTGTGTTCTCACACAACATACTTGTTCATGAAAAGATGAAACTTAATTCAGCTTTTACTGAGGTCAATTGGAAAAGTAGATACTGTGTTCTCCCACAGCACACTTGTTCATGAAAAGATGAAACTTAATTAAGATTTTACTGAGGTCAATTGGAAAAGTAGATATTGTGTTCTCACACAACATACTTGTTCATGAAAAGATGAAAGTTAATTCAGATTTTACTGAGGTCAATTGGAAAAGTAGATACTGTGTTCTCCCACAGCACACTTGTTCATGAAAAGATGAAGCTTAATTAAGATTTTACTGAGGTCAATTGGAAAAGTAGATACTCTGTTCTCCCACAGCACACTTGTTCATGAAAAGATGAAACTTTATTCAGATTTTACTGAGGTCAATTGGAAAAGTAGATACTGTGTTCTCCCACAGCGCACTTGTTCATGAAAAGATGAAAGTTAATTCAGATTTTACTGAGGTCAATTGGAAAAGTAGATACTGTGTTCTCCCACAGCACACTTGTTCATGAAAAGATGAAACTTTATTCAGATTTTACTGAGGTCAATTGGAAAAGTAGATACTCTGTTCTCCCACAGCACACTTGTTCATGAAAAGATGAAACTTAATTCAGATTTTACTGAGGTCAATTGGAAAAGTAGATACTGTGTTCTCACACGACACACTTGTTTATGAAAAGATGAAACTTTATTCAGATTTTACTGAGGTCAATTGGAAAAGTAGATACTGTGTTCTCCCACAGCACACTTGTTCATGAAAAGATGAAACTTAATTCAGATTTTACTGAGGTCAATTGGAAAAGTAGATACTGTGTTCTCACACAGCGCACTTGTTCATGAAAAGATGAAACTTAATTCAGATTTTACTGAGGTCAATTGGAAAAGTAGATATTGTGTTCTCACACAACATACTTGTTCATGAAAAGATGAAAGTTAATTCAGATTTTACTGAGGTCAATTGGAAAAGTAGATACTGTGTTCTCCCACAGCACACTTGTTCATGAAAAGATGAAACTTTATTCAGATTTTACTGAGGTCAATTGGAAAAGTAGATACTCTGTTCTCCCACAGCACACTTGTTCATGAAAAGATGAAACTTAATTCAGATTTTACTGAGGTCAATTGGAAAAGTAGATACTGTGTTCTCACACGACACACTTGTTTATGAAAAGATGAAACTTAATTCAGATTTTACTGAGGTCAATTGGAAAAGTAGATACTGTGTTCTCACACAGCGCACTTGTTCATGAAAAGATGAAAGTTAATTCAGATTTTACTGAGGTCAATTGGAAAAGTAGATACTGTGTTCTCACACGGCACACTTGTTCATGAAAAGATGAAAGTTAATTCAGATTTTACTGAGGTCAATTGGAAAAGTAGATACCGAAATCTTATGAACAGTACAACGAAAAAAGAATGTCCCCCACCCTTGGTGACTGTAGTTGGGAGAGAGGATATATCGCCTGTTAGACTGATTTAAATGAATACGAGTCCAAGATAAGAGTGTAATATCTGATCTGATACTCAACTTCATCTTTTCTGTCCTCGGTCATCGAAGGAGAAATCCTTATGGACTGAATCAAATTCTATTTTTTTTTTACAATATAGAGTTTTCCTTTTGGGGAGCTGGATTTCGACCACATTATAAATCGACCTTATGTCTAACTCTCCCCCCTTGATGAAGCAAGTAAATAGGGACTTGGACCTGTAGCCGCCGAGAATGTGAGATTGCGACAGAAGACTTTACGGTTTGTGAGGTTTTTAAAATTATTATTATTACGTCTTATCAAGGCCAAGAACCACTCGAGGATGAGGCGGAATGATTATCAGTGGAAAGATATAGAACACTATGGGAGTACTAATATTGATCAATGGTATAAATTACGTTTGGTTACTTATGGGGCGGTTTAGGACGAGAATTTGTTGACACTGAATTTAAGACGACCTATCCACAAAACACGCTAGTACGAACAACGTAACTCCCTTATCAGAAAATATAAATCTAATAATGAGATTATGAATTTGAATTACGCAAACAGTTTCCAGAATAACATTGTCCAGCAAAAGATCCCCGGGGAAATTCTAAGTAAACCTGGTCGTCCAACAGTTTAACACGTGTGACTGAATAACATTTTCTGTATTTATGTGATATCAAGCGGCGATTGTTTCAACACGTAATCTCATCAAACGCGTTTCAATAATACAATATGAAATTGCAACGATAAATATATATTTTGATTATGTGTATGATTCGGACTACTGTTCTTATTCTGGATTTTGTTCTCACAACGTTTCGGCCAATGTAACCTACAAGCTTCTTCAGGTGTATCGTGTCGAACTCGGCAATCTGCACGGAATTTCGAACGAAACCCTTTATTTAATCCACGCGGGTAGCATGCTCTTGTTCCGTCAGTCATAACTGAGAGAAATCTTCAGTAATTCGCAATTCTTGAACCTTCAATCTTAAGGTGACTATCACTTAGAACTGAATTTTACTTAGTACTATATCCGCTGCGCCACGGAGCCTTCCGTACAATTCTAGTATTGTTTGTTTTTGCAACAATGACTTACTAAGCAGACTTAGTATAAAATTTAATACAATATGGGAACCATTAATCATAAAGAATAGATAAGGTTATAATATATATATATATATATATATATATATATATATATATATATATATATATATATATATATATATATATATATATATAGTGATATGTAGAAATAAAAGTAGTGATATATAGTGATAAGTGACTACACATTAATAAAACAAAAAAAAAACAATAGTAGGTTTAAGGCTCTAAAAATTCGTACTAGAATTGTCCGCAAGGACCTGTGGCGCAGTGGATATAGTATAAAGTGATAGTCATCTGAAGTTCAACCCTCGGTGCGGGCAATACGAAGAATTGCGAATTACTGAAGACTTCTCCTAGTCATGGTTGATGAAACGAGAGCATGCTACCGCGTGGATTAAATAAAAGGGTTCCATTCGAAATTGCGTCCAGATTCCCGAGTTCGACAGAAATATTCCCGAGTTCGAAAAGATACACCTGAAACGAAAACGTTGTGATAATAACATTCAAGATGAGAAGAGTAGTTCGAATAATCCAAATTATACAAAGTAGACAGTTTCTTTAGAGATTTTTGTCAAATCTGAATGACACCAGTAAAACGATTGGTTTGAGTCATTAACATTGTCAGTTAACAAACATACTATACTAGAGAGTGTATGTCAAAGATGTTTCAAATATTAGGTCAATAAAATTGTGCATCAAATGTTTTGCTCATATTTTAGTGATGGGTTTTTACGCGGGAAAATACTCCCACCGTTTTTGAAATCCTTTGATAAAAGTCACCCAGAAGTGACCGCGCGTAAGAGGGGACACACTTCTTTCTAAAGAAAGTAATGAATAGCTGCACCCAACTGGGGTCTATTTTACTGTCTAAAATATAGTCTAATGGTACACCGTTCCTTTCTTTCCTTTGATGCCAGCTAATATTCCTATAAGAGAAGGATATGTCTAAGTGTATCTATATAAGTTGTTGGACTTTACAGAAAGGGAGAATATAGCTAGCCAACAGTATAGTGAGGTCCTAGTCGCTGGGATAGACAGACAAGTTGAGTTGTCAGGTTCGAGTTGATGAATTACGACCGAAATAAAAAGATTATTTTTTAACTCCTGGCTGGTGAATTTTGCTGTTCCACATTTTGGACAAGCATCATTCAATTTTATAAAATACAAACTCTACGGATTAAACTAATAAGTTGTTAATTTTCAATAGAACAGCGTTGTTACATTTAGATAAGAGCTTTTTTGTTCCACATCACCACGGTCTATTGAAATCGACTCCTTCTTGATTGTGAACAAGACACGCCCAACAATGACGATCACGGATTTTAATCGGATGCCTGTTTGCAAAGAAATTTCGAATAATTTTAAGTCGAGAACTGCTTTTCTCTCTTTTCGCTAGGAAAAATATACCTAGTATTCATAAAAGTTTGTTTTTTTACAAGTTTCATTGTTGGCGTGAAGTCGACTATGTCGGGCGTAAAACCGAGCGATTAAATGTGTGGATTTCTCAAAATGTTCCCAACGATATTCGTAATTTCAAATTGCATCTATCCAGGCGTTCCCAGACAAATAGCTCTGTCATAGGAGGACACTTATTGGAAAACGAGCCATGTGCAAAGATTACAGTGACGAGGAGTTCTCTATACTGCATCACCTAAACTATTAGAAGCTGTAGTTATTAATATGCGGCGACGGTCTTTGTGTAGGCAAAAAGTATATTCCCACAAGCTTGAGTTGATTGGAGTATATATATATATATATATATATATATATATATATATATATATATATATATATATATATATATATATATATATATATATATATATATATATATATATAGATAGATAGATATTCCTACTTATCTGCCCCACAGATATTCGTAGATTAAAAATACACGAAACGCTATCCCTTATTGGTGCGTTTTTCTAGCCGATCGGGTGTGGTTCGAATCGATTTAAACCCGAACGGGCATTGTGTCTTAGGAGTTCCTTTATAATCAAGTCAACCGACTCTCAGACATGGGCAAGCACCCAAAACACATTTTGTTCATAAATAGTAGTGAATCACCACAGGTAAGTACTACATAAGTACCTTTACATTTCTGTTTATTTTTTTAATTTGTCTCCTTAACCGCACGTGCATTTTGTTATTGTTCTTGAACGATCTATTCCCTACTTAGGAATTATTTTCTAGGTTAATTTCTTTGTGTATATTGTTGTCTGTAACATGCCTATCATGTACAGTCGGCGTTATTAATATAACGCCGGAAACTGTAAATGAACGTTAAGTGTATTCGGTAATCAATAGTGGCTTTTTAAATCTTTCTTTCCGGTTCTTGTACCGTCTATACAATAATAGAAATGGAGATTGTTGTAACAAATGCTGGAATAAAATATTCAGTCCACGTGCCCACCTATTTATCAATTAGATATCAAATATTCATAGTTCTACTACTGATGCTGATAAAGATACCACGTGAGACGCTATTCTAAAATGATTAACCTAATTGTATCTTTAATAACACCTGGCTCCAATAATTTTAATTCCTTAATGCTAATTGTTCTGAAAATTTTTTTTGGGGGGTATACTTTTTTCTCAGACAGCCTTGTAACACCTTACTTTATTATTATGTTCTTGAAAGACTTACCTGTTGGCTAGTTTGTTTGAAGTCCATGGGATTGAACGCTGGTGGTTGGGTCTCTTTCAGGTAGTTATGTATCCTTGGTAAAAGGCGAGGTCATAGTGCTTTTCTGGTCGCCACTTTCTCAGGTGATAGTACAGGAGACTGAACTCAGGTGTAGCTCCTTGAGAGACTTCTCTATCAGCACTCATATACATCTTACACATGGATATATGTTTTTTGAGGTATTTCCGGTGTGGATGACTGGATCTGTCACTATCACGACTTTAGGTCTGATTTTTTGCCTATGAATTTATCACCGTCAGTTAAAAGACTACCTTGTTTTTAATTGATTCTACATTCCTCTCCCTTTGTGTTATTATGCAACTTAATCATCTTTCGTTATTTTTAGCTCATTTCATCAAGTGGCTTCATGCCTTGTCTGGAACGAATTCCATAAAAATGTTGCCCGGTCTATTTGTAAAGGTACGTTTCATCGTTTACAACATCATCCATTTCTTAGTAATTATATATTTATTACTTAATAATAATCGTTTACTTTTGATGCGCTCTGACCATTTTTCTCTCCTATCTCCTTTCTTTATCGCCCCTGTCTTTTTCCAAACAAATATCTTAAAACATAACGGAATTTTACCGCTTGATTATACCTTTTTTATTTGTCATTTTTTTTTTAATATCTTTTTTGTGTCAAAATCAAAGGAATAAATGTATGTTCCATATATATCACGAACGTCTTCGATTATTTGTCAAATCATCTTCAGGTTGCAGAAACAAATGAACCAAAAGCTGAAGAGAAATATATCTTTTTCTTTTCGGGTCAATCTCTAGACGTTCTGTTGAATTTCTCTTTCTTTCCTTTGAACGTCTTGCTTCAGTAGCAGGAGTAGTAGTAAAGTTTCCAGGAATCGGTACATCAAATCCACTTTTTTCACCAACATTAAAATGCCTGGTCTTACTATCCGTGTTTTTAAAATGTTTTTTCTTCACTGGCAACAATTTGTCAAAAATGGTTTTCATTTTTCTTGCGAACATCATATCCGCTGGTGCAATGTTCGCCGCAATATTTCTGATCGGTGTGACTCTTAAGAATTGTTAGATCTTCCACTCCTCGTTTATTCCAACTCTAGCTTTTCTTAAAGCCTTTTTGAAGGTATCTACAAACTTGTCTGCCTGCTCGTTACTTCTCAGGTGATACGCAGGTGTAGCAATATGTTTTACCCCAAAGTTTTTGAAAAACATGTTAAACTTTCATGAGGTGAATTGGATCCCATTATCTGTTACAATTTCATCAGGTAATCCAAACCTGGCAAACAATTCATGCAAAAAATGTATTGTTATGGCAGATGTTGGCTTTTTGCATTGCAGAATCTGGCCATTTTGTTAAACTGTCAACCACAATCGAACAATATGCACCATTTAGCGGTTCAGCAAAATCTAGATATAGTCTAGACCATGGCGTGTCCGCTTTCGGCCATGATGCGATCATTATTGGTTGTGCTTTAGCTACTATCCTCTCAATGTCCTGGTCCATACCTGGCCAAAAAACGTATGAACGTATAAGCGATTTCATTTTGCACATTCCTGGGTGACCACAATGAAATTCCTTTAACAGTCTCTTTTGTAATGCCACTGGGATCACGACGCACTCGGCATACATTACAGTTTCGTCGCAAATTGAATAGTTATTGCTTACCAGCGAATTTATATTTCCACTTTGTTTGCACTTCACTTTATCTATCATGGTTTTAATAAAATTATCACTTTTAGATTTTATTTGTATTTCTTGCGCAGTCACTGGGAGTTCGCGTACGGTGCTAAGCAGTACTTCTTTTATTTCACTTTCAGCTTAGAATGATGCGATTACCGTATCTTCTATTCGTTCACAATATTTCGGAATTAATCGGGACAAGCCGTTCGCATGGCCTAACTTCTTTGAAAGAATATATTCCATTTTGAAATCATAATTTAGCAGAATAGTGCCCCATCGCTGTAATCTATTTGCTGTAGGAACTGAGATTATTTTCTTTGATCCAAAAATCAAAAGTAATGGACGATAGTCCGTTTGTAAAATAAATTACGGTCATGGATGAATTCGTGAAATTTTTTAATCCCGAAAATGATGGATAAACTTTCCTTCTCAATCTGGCTATAATTTTTTTTCAGCCGAGATTAAACCTTTGTTCGCATGAGCAATGGCTTTTGTGCCCCTTAAATTGTCTTCATGGAGTTGTGCGGCTCCGATACCGTAATTACTTGCATCAGTAGACACAATTATTTCTAATTGCTGGTCATAATGGGTAAAAAAACGTTCTGATCTAAGGACATTCTTAATCTTTTGTAAAAGCCTTCTGGCAATTTTCTGTCCATTGCCATTTTTAATCTTTTTTTTAACAATTCGTTCAACGGAGAACGTAAATCATTCATAGTATTTATATATATCTGATAATAATTAGCAAAACTTATAAATGCCTGCAATTCAGCAACATTTGTCGGGGCGGGCATATTTTTAATTGCCCTAGACCTTTCTGGGTCGGGTCTTCTGCCTTTTGTATCTATAATTCGTTCTGAATATTTTATTTCGGACATAAAAACTTCGCATTTATCCTCGCTAAGCTTCAACCCATATTCAGCGATTTAAAAAAAAACCCTCATTAACATGTTCAATCTGTTGTTCAACTGTCTCGCTCTTGATCAATATATCGTCTAAGTACGCCATAGCGTAATCCAAACCTGCTAACAAATTATCCATAATTTTTAGGAACAAACTTGGTGCCACTTTCACTCCGAATACAACCCTCTATTCGTATTGATAGTGAGCAATTTCGTACTCTCTTCCCCGACTTCTACTTGCAGATACGCATCTGATAGATCTAACTTCGAGAAAAATTTCCATTATTTAAACGGGCAAAAATGTCTTCTTCGCTCGGCAATGGATATTTATGCATTTTCAGGCACATATTTAAGTTTTTTAAGAAATCCCCGCACACACGAATATTCTTTTTTAAAATATGTAAACCGTGGATGACGCCCACTCTGAATATTGTACTTTTCTAAGTACCCCCATTTGTTCTAGGCGATCGAGCCCCTGGTCTATCGATTCTACAGCTGCATAGGGTACACTACGCTTTGGTTTGAAAACTGAGGTAGCATTTTCCATTACCTCCAATTTTACTTTCGTTTTTGTGCATCTGACCAAACCTTGTGAAACTATCCCAGAGAAATCTTTTTCAGAAGCTTCTTAAGTTTTTAACTTTTACGATTTGTGTTTGGAGAGGGGGGCTTTTGCCGAGTTGCAGAATGAGCTGATCGGTATATCCCACAAGTCAAATAAAGCCATATAATCGATACCGAATAAATCGGAAGTATTTTTCAGCACATAGACATACACGTCTTACCTCTAAAAGAAATGTTGCACAAAAATTCCCCAATACAATTCAGCTTTCTCAATGTTGGTTTTCCAATTTTTCCAGGAGTCTTCACTGATTATAGACAAGTAACTATCAGTGTCTATCTGAAAACGAATATTTTTGTTGTTCATTTTTATATCAACAACTTTTCTTCTATGATGGTCGTAGCCATTTTTAATGAAAATTACAGCATTTACAAAACTTTTAGCGCTTGATCTTTTTTCTCTACACAAATGCATTATGTGCCCAAACCTTCCACAAAAATATCACATTTTGTTTTTAAAGGTACACCTGCCTTTTATATGAAATCCTACACATGAAGGTCATGTTTCTGATTTTCGCTTCTGTGTGTTTTCCCATGTTTTTGGTTTCCACCTTTGTGTGTGTTTCTGCATAGCGATGAATAGGTTTCAAATGTCTATTTTTTAACCGTCTTTCTGACATATCGGACCCGAGGCACGTCTTTTTCTTTGATCTTCGACGAATCGCGTCGCATGCTTACGATTCTATTAAATTTGTCAACAATAGCTCTAACTTCGTCAAGATTCTCGCCCTTATCTTGGAATCTTTGCTTGCGGTTAAGCAAACATTAGACATCGGAATCCGTTTGCAGTCGGATTTTCCAGTTTAAACTGCTGGCATTCTCTATTTACGATTCCGGCATAGCTACAAAAATCCCCCTCGTCTCTTTTTGTTATGCTTAAACATTTCCAACGTAGGTTGAAACGGAACGACTTTTCGCCAAAAACATTTGTAACAATTTGCACAGTTTCATCAAATGAAATTTCGCCCGGTACCCTTGGTAGAATATATTTGCAGTACCTATCATGGCACGCTGGGTTCAATTTTTGAAGAAGTAAGCGAACCTTTTCTTCTTGCGACCATTCTGAACATTCTTCCTTGAAAAAATCCTGCTTGCTTTGGTTCTTGTGTTCGCTGGACAATAAATTCCAACATTATTTCAAACCTTTCTTCATTTCTTTGCTTTTTTTCGTCACTTCTTTGTTGTTGTTCAACTTGTATTTAAAAAAAATTGGATCATAGTTTGCTGCAATTCTTCCAATTTTAAAAATGTTTTGTTTTGTTTTTCCTCAGACAACAATTGCTAAAATACGCTGTAGCCTTTTATAAAAAGGAAACATATTACGTACAGTTCAAATACAATGAAAGCAAAATATCTTTTCTTTTCAAATACTTTCAAAAAGTCACTGTCAAATTGTAAAAAAACAATTTGGTTGGCCATTTCCCCTGGACAAGCAATAAATTGTTCTTACTTGAGAAGCGATTCCTTGTGTCTTTGTAATGTTACCGTCTAGGGTTCAAATCGATTGTTCGAGGAATTTTCTTTTAACAAACATCACTAATTTGTTATAGTAAAACAAATAATTTTTACCGTAAGTCCTGATTGAAGATCGTCAATTTGTCATGTGTTAACAAACGTGATTTTAAATCGTAATCTCTCGTCGCCAATTTGCTATATCGTAGTAATAACAATAAATAAACAAAAATACAAGACAGGAATAGAAGGAATAATACATTTATTAAGAATACTTAATTACATACAATAATTTAGTCGTAAATACAGGTTCTAGGCAGACGTGCTATAAACAGTATGCTAAGCGGTTCCTCTTTTGGTTAGGCAAAGGTGTCGACTTTATAGCTGACCTGACGAATCCATACTGTCACTATAGGTAAATCCGGATCAGTCCACACCACAACAAATGACAAATTCACGGTTATTACGTCTGTCCACATACACTCAACTATGTATGCAATGTACATTCATATATTTATATAAATTATTAGTTTATAGAAAAGCCTTGTTTTTCCTTTCTTCTATAAACACCGTCTTCTTGTTAATTATTATAAAAGAGAGTCTTATAAATAATTAACATGGAGATTAGCCCTTTTCCCACGATACAATAAAAATAAAAATTATTTGTTTTAACCAATCACATAATGCATCTATAAAAACAAATACTGGTTGAAGTTAATACATAAACTAATTCATACAATACTACATAATGTCTTTAACCAAAATAATGTTAAAATAAGTTACGCTTGCAACATTACTATAACGAAAATAACACAGACACACAGCATAAGAAATTACAATTATAGATTGTAACTGTTGAAACAAAAGCAACTGCTTCATAGGTGCTACAACGCTACAGTCAAAGAAAACAAAACAAACAAAACCCAGAAAAGTGTATTTCGGTGCAACTCGCACTGAATGCAAAACACGTAACAATAAACACACGTAAAGATTTTTAACAACATATAAAAATGCTATTCCACTAGCGACACACGTGTAGTACATTGAAAGCATAACTGGACATTTTAGAATAAAGTGGAAATGGTTTAAAGAACACCAGTTCAAAAAAGTAAGTGTGAGATATATAAGTTAGACATAGAAGAAAAGCTTTCCATATTTGAATACACTGATATCAATAATTTACTAAACAAAACGGCCGAACTAGTACCAAATATCAACACATTAATTAAATCATATGTAGCACTAGATGTCGAATAATAATAAAAATAACAATATTAAATAATAGTAAAAAGAGGAAATAATAACGGGTCTCTGTCTCTCTCTCTCTCTCTCTCTCTCTCTTTATATATATATATATATATATATATATATATATATAAGTTAAATACGTATATATACTTATATATTTCAATGTACAGAATTCACTCCTAAACTAGTTAACCGATCATTATGTATCTTTGGACATAGCTACTAGACATAAGGGTGAGTAATTAAGACATTTTCTAGAATCAAAATCACGTAATAGATTTTGATGCAAATTAGAATAAGGATTCTAGACGTAAGATTTAGTATCATTATATCTTCATAAGAGGACACTAAAGTGGTTCAAAATTGTTCTGCTTGGGGAATTCATTTCATTCGTACTGGGACAGGTATTTTACTAGTAATATATATATATATATATATATATATATATATATATATATATATATATATATATATATATATATATAGTAATCCAGGTAGAGTAAAAATCCACAGGGTAAACATCCAAAGGGAATCAAACCGGGCTTACAAAAGAGTGCTCAATATAGATATAGAGCTGTATTGTGAATGTTTTTATTCGAACATGTACAAGGTCTGCTACACTGGCATGTCGATGTTATCGATCTACAGCTATCGAGAGCTGAGGTCTCATCAGGCAGAAAGTTTTTTTTTCTTGATCCGACCCGGTCGATGAAGTCCAGGAAGAATGGAGTCCAGCAAAGAAGAAGAGGAAGAAATAAAAATCATGTGACCAATTTAATATATATATATATATATATATATATATATATATATATATATATATATATATATATATATATATATGCCGCCAGAAAAGTTTAATTTACAGTAATTCATAATTTTATTTTTACCCAACGCTGAGCTGAGGTAGAGAGGGGCCGGGGGAAGGAAAAGAAGAGAGCGAAAGAAAGAGAGGTATGGAGGGTGTTTGAGTGTGTCTGTAGCCATTTGACGGAACAACACCTGCCAAATATCGGTCGCGTGCCATGAATCCTAGCTAGACACATCAGATACGACAACTTCTCAAATAGCTACAGACACACACCTTTTAACGACCTACCTATCTACATCTCATTCTCTCCGCTGGACTTTTCGACACCGGACTTTTTAGCAATCGGACATTTGCTTGCATTCGGGCAGAATTTTGCCCTGTGTTTCTTTCCCTACAACTTTTATTTTATTTTTTCAAATTTTAAATCTTGGCCTTTGCCAACTTATCTATCCCAACGACTTCCTCTGATGATAAGATTTTGATCTTTGAAAAGCCTGGCTTAAGGAAAATTTAACTTGAATAAATTGCCTTTTTTTGCGGAATATACCTTGCTCTGAGCAATTGAATTGAATTTGGATTTGGCTTTTGCTTCTCTAATTCCTTTCCATTCTTCTTCATATCTACCTGCTCTATCCTGGATATTGAGCTGTATACTCTTCACAATAGGTTTTACCTTTCCTAAAAGTTCGCTTTTAGTACACCACTTTATATGTGTATGTGTATATATATATATATATATATATATATATATATATATATATATATATATATATATATATAGAGAGAGAGAGAGAGAGAGAAAGAGAGAGTTCTATCACTGCTTTGATAGAGAGTATAAACACAATCAATTCGATCGAGAGATAGCATGTATAAGAACTTCTTCTCCCTCTCCTTATGTATCTATGGAAATATGCTCACATGGCCGCATGTGCACACATTTTTATACCGCTTGATTGTTGCGTGTTTTTTTAATACTTATTATGCCAAGCGCCATCTTTGCCGCCATTAAACGGTGAGTCACTTTGAGCTGAACGCGCAGTTGTTTGTGAAGCTTGTAGCCATCTTGTCACATTTAATTGTTTACATGGGACGCTATAATGGAGTAATCGACAAGTAATATAGAATCATTTTGTTGCAGATAAACGAATGCTTTTGGCAAGAGGACGCAATGTGTTACCATGGACACGCTCTTCTAGCATCGTCAGAAACAGCAGCAGCATCGCTAATAGTAATAACGCAAACATTGCGTAATATATGAATTTGTGTTTTCCATTTTGCCCAGAAGTTTGCAATATAAACAACTTTAAAAGCTGGAACGATATAAGGATAATCGATTTGAATAATACGCCTGAGCTATATATATATATAAATGCCATTTTAACCTGAAGATCCCCCCCCCCCCGCAAATGAAATTCGGGAGCCTCTGTGTAGCTTAATTGCCATAAATATATTTTCATAGCTTACTACCTAGCTCTACTTACGGATCGAGCACTGTTGAAGCAAATACTGAAAATTGATGCATAAAAAATTATATCTCCTTATAAAGTTTTATGTGGATACATGAAATAGTAATATATATATATATATATATATATATATATATATATATATATATATGTTTGGAGGTACAAAATGTATATATGCTTTTGAAAATGATTCGCGGAAAACTCTTTAGAGCTCTTTCGACTCTCATCTCGTCAGGAGAAACCGAAAGTATAAATAAATCAATAATATTTGCGAATATAAAGAGCTAAGAGTGGAAATTGAAGTGCCAGGGAATACTAATACGCGATTGAAATGAATTTTAATTGAATAGTCGTTTAAAAATGGCACAGCGTGAGATTAACAAATAAACAAAATAAACGGAGTGTGGTCAAAGTCCCCTAAAGAGAGTTAGCGCTTTTACAAACTCCTTCTGCCGGCACAAGGAAGGTTTACGTAGTGTGATGAAGACAGATTCCAAAATGTTTAAATAGTTTTTGAAATCCGCTCTATACAGCACCTCAAAGCGCTCCAATTTCTAGTTACCGGCACAGCATGGATTTTCAGCAAAATGCTGGCCAATAGCAGTGTCCAAAATCGCAGAGGAAGGTTGGCAAAGGGATCCTGTCTTTCCCTGTTTCATCCTAGACAGAAAATGCTGGTTTATGCGGATCTGCAAATGCAAGGAAGTACGCCCAATATAAGCAGCATCGCACTGAAATTGAAAACGGTAAACAACATTACTATAATGGATAAATGGCACACTATCCCTACGAAAAGAAGGAAAACAGCTCTTGTAGTATACACCAAGCGCAGAGAAACAGAATAGAAGCAATTAATAATGTTTTCAACAATCTGCTTACCCAGTATTTTACTATTTTCCCCTATCAAGGGTAATTTTAAATAAATAGGGCATTTAAAGAGGACCACCATTTTTAGGAGATTTGAAATCCTCAACCTTTTTATTCATACAATCATTAGTAAACTTTTCCGGGTAACCATTATTAATAAATATTTCCCTGGTCCTATTAAGTTCAGAATCCACTCTACATGTAGAACAGATCACAAGGGTTCTATGTACCAAAGTATAAATACAACCAATATTTCTAGATTTTGGTACAAAGGAAGACCAGTTCACATTCAGGTCCGTGAAAGTAGACTTCCTGTAAATGGATGTGAAGAGAAGAGAAGACAGTTATCTTTCTCACTTTCCATAGTAAACTGTAGAGCCCCATGAAGAGAATTCAACTTGTTAACGAAAGTTAACGTTTCACTTTGCGATGCAAACGTGGCAAAAGTGTCGTCAACATATCTAACATACGTTGTGCGTGCGTTTACAGAGCTAAAAACACACGGAGTCGTAGTATCTGACGAAAATATCAGCCAAATATTAATTCAACAAGTTTCTCCTTTGAAAAGAAAGAAGCTGTCAGACGACCACCATAGAGTGCGTCGGTACAGATACGTACGGTCTCATCTAATGGTATATTTGTAAAGAGAAAGGAACACATAAAGGGTGTCTCAGAACCCGAATCTAACCCACGTACACGGTCAACAAACCGATAGGAATCAGGTATACAGTGCGTAGTGTATAACTTACGCACAGGTTGTAAAATTTCTAAAAGCCACTGAGCCAATAAATGTTAGTCAGACCCTATCATAGATAATATGGGTCTCAGTGGCACATCCTGCTTGTTTATTTTCGGAAGACCATATAATCTAGGACGAATGTATCGAGAGGGTCTAATCCTGTCATAGACTTCGTTAGAAGAAAATAGCTTCTTTTTAAATAGTGCAAGTAAACGTTTCTGAATTTTGACCCGATTCTTGCAAGTATAATCCGCAAACTAAACAGGGCCAAGTTTACAAAATTTAAAGGTATCGTTGAGAATAGAAAACATCTTCTCGACGTAATCTGTTCGATCCATTACTACAACTCCTGCACCTTTGTCTGGTTTACAAATATAGATATTTGTATTCTATTTTAAGGCTTTTACAGTTTTAAAATGCATTTTATTCCAGACAAAGTTACTGTAGTCAATGGAAGCGTTACTATATCAGTGTGCCAAGTCAACCAGCCTAGATTTAATTCCAGAGATTATGTCCAGGAAAATTGGAGAATGATGTTTAATTTGAGAAAACAAAACCTCAAAAGAAACGAGTGTTTTCTCTTTATTAATATTGGTAGGGGGTATACAAAAATCTAACCCCTTTGATAAAATATTAATTTCGATGTCTGTTCATGCAGTATTCGAAAGGTTAAATATATGTTTGCTTCCATTGTTTGGTTCAACAAGGAGAGCAAGTTGACTACAGACCTAAGACGATGATATTCTAACTTTTCTGTCATCCTATTAAACGCACGCTCCATAGATAGACTAGGTTTTACTTTGGACACAGACATACCTTTAAAGATATTGAGAGGAGCCATATCTTATTTAAGACAAGAACGTACAAAGGCGACATAAATATTAATAGATTTTATTTTGATCCTCAACCATATAACATTATTTAATTCGCTAATCTAATGTTGATTATACCTCTTCCGTAAATATTTAAACAAATGTTTGGCGGTAAATAATTTATATATGCTTTTGAAAAGGGTTCGCGGATAACTCTCTAGAGCTCTGTCGCCAGGAGAAACCGATAGTATGAATAAATCAATAATATTAGCGAAAATAAAGAGCTATGGGGAAATTGAAGTGCCAACATATACTAATACGCGATTAAAATGAATTTTAATTCAATAGTCGTTTAAAAAGAGCACAGCGTGGGATAAAAAAACGGGGATGGAGTGAGTCAAAGTTCCCCAAAGAGAGTTAGCGCTTCTACAAACTCCTTCTGCTGGCACACAATTTTGGATTAAATCTAATACACCGGATAACTTAAATATCTTAATGGGGTATACGGACTCAGCACATGTTACTGATCTACTGGGTTTATTTTTACTAAACGAAATCCATTTACAATTCTTTAATTTAATAAGGTGGCTTTATAGGGATTATGCCCCAGCATGGGACCGAGCGTACGACAGTACTAAAAAATCACATTAATTCTTCAACCAATATGTCTTCAAGATAACTATTAGATATTAACCCAAAATAGTTAATTTCTCAAGTATTAGATTAAAATGTAATACCGGTATCTATAAGTCAAATCAACCATTGTACTACATAAATTATAATTTAAACCACCTCAACTGTATAGTAAGATCCATTATCCCTAACATTTCTAATAGAATCTCCAAACTTTAAGCTAATAAACTTATCTTCGATTAAAATGCTATTTACTATATTAAATAATTAATTCAGGTTATAAGGATAAGATTATGTTCAGAAATGATTTGAACACATCTAAGAAGGGAAGCCACATGTCAAATTGTAATATGGTTATGACCAATAATAAATTGAAAAACTCAAATACTGATACTAATCGTATTGTAAATAACGCCTCACCATTTAGCACAAATATGAATACTATTCTTATGAGGTACTTCCTAAAACTAAAGAAACTTGAAACTACTTAGTAAACAGTAATAATAAGGTTAAGAAAAATAGGAAGAGAGCGATTTTTTGGTTTAATCCCCCATCTTCAGTAAATTGTATTCAAAATCCTTACTAACTTCCAATCCCTACATACATATAGTAAAGTTTTCAGATAAAAATAGAATAAGGATCTCCGTTTCAACTGTCTCTAATTTGAACTAAAATATAAACAAATCAAAATTTTTAAAACATTAAAAAATCTCCCCAAAGCATTAGTTCCTAAAATATCAACACTTAAAATAACTATATAAAAAGAGTCTTTGCACTCTATGAAATAACGTATAATTTACAAATGTATAATTAAATATGATAGCATACATAATACGGTAATAACAATATAACAATGTTAACAACAGTACAATTGCAGATATAAAGGATATAACATTGTATTATATAGGTTCTACTTCAGATCTGATTAAACAGAGAATGTCCTTGCTGTATGCATTATAATATCTTTATAGTAATATGACATATGATTTGGGATGGTAAATTTTTAGAAAGGTCAGATCATATCAGGCGGGCTCGAAATTCTGTAATTTTTGCATTACTGAGGATTTAACTATTAAAAATCTAATGATGATTATGATATAACTAACTTAAAATTTGACATAATCTCATTCTGCGTCCATAAGCGTAAATTCAAATACAGCCACCAACTTAAAATAACTTAAATAAGTAAACACTAAACTTACATAAAGACTTTTAATAAATCATATCCCTACTAAGAAATAGGTAAATATAAGTCTATATAATACTAAAATTAAAACCAATTCTTAATATATTCAAAAGAATAGTATAAATATTAGATAATAATAAACATAATTTCTAATAATAATGCTAATAATAACAATAGCAAAATAAATTTATTCTTATATGCATTTTTATATATATTGTTTATATATATTATGTATTTTAAAATTTTATTTTTATTTGTATTTTTCTATATGTTTCTAAAATTTTTATTTTGCATTACTTAATTTATATAGTACAAATATTTCAAAATTTGTAAATATTATGGATGGATAGGAAATGTGTATGCATAGATGTGTGTATGTGCCTATATATATATATATATATTTATCTCTTCTATGTATATTAGTATATACGTGTATATGTAAGTGTGTGCATACGTATATATATATATATATATATATATATATATATATATATATATATATATATATATATATATACGCGTTACTGAATGTATATATGTATACATATATATGTGTATATACGTGTGTGGTTATGCATATAAGGTGTGTGCATGCGTTATGCATACTTGTTATTTTTATATAAATATTTGTACTAATAAAATCTCTCTATACATATGTATGTATGCAGTTATATTTATAAATATGTGTATATATGAGAGTGAGGGTGTATTAGTTCTTTGTAGATATATGAGTGTGCATTTGTCTATATGTGATTGTGTAAGTGTGAGAATGTTGATTTAGGGAAATGTAAACTTCGTTTTACTCATATGCTGAATACGTTTAATAGATATTTATTTTTTATATCTTCATGTTTCGTTATGTTCGTTCTATTATTTTAGGAGTAGAATCCGTTCATCGTGCTAGAACTTCAAGTAAGTTACAATAATAATTGGATGAAAAAAAAGGACTGGAAATATTAAAACACACTAGTTTTATTATTATTAGCGAGAAACCATTGAAAAAGAATGACGTGATTACTCGCAGTAAGCAAGAAATAATGATGCTATTCCATAAATAAGTAGTATCACTTTATGTCACCTTTTTTCAATTTGTTATGTAAGTTAAAATTGTTTTACTTTGTATTTTTCATGCACCAAAATGCTACGCGTCGTCTACAAAATATTGTAACAAGACCATGTAACAAACAAAATGCTGTATGGTTGTCTCCAACATATTGTGACGAGACCATGTAACAAACAAAATGCTGTATGGTTGTCTCCAAAATATTGTGACGAGACCATGTAACAAACAAAAAATTCTGTATGGGTGCCTCTAAAATATTGTAACAAGACAATGTAACAAAACAAAAATGCTGTATGGTTGTCTCCAACATATTGTAACAAGACCATGTAACAAACAACATGCTGTATGGTTGCCTCCAAAATATTGTAACAAGACAATATAACAAACAAAATGCTGTATGGTTGCCTCCAAAATATTGTGACAAGACAGTTTAACAAAACAAATGATGTATGATTGCCTCCAACATATTGTGACAAGACCATGTAACAAACAAAATGCTGTATGGTTGCCTCCAACATATTGTGACGAGACCATGTAGCAAACAAAATGCTGTATGGTTGCCTCCAAAATATTGTGACGAGACCATGTAACAAACAACATGCTGTATGGTTGCCTCCAACATATTATGACGAGACAATGTAACAAAAAAATGATGTATGGTTGCCTTCAACATATTGTGACGAGACCATGTAACAAACAAAATGCTGTATGGTTGCCTCCAACATATTGTAACAAGACAATGTAACAAACAAAATGATGTATGGTTGCCTCTAACATATTGTTACGAGACCATGTAACAAAAACAATTATGTATGGTTGCCTCCAACATATTGTAACAAGACAATGTAACAAACAAAATGATGTATGGTGTCCTCCAACATATTGTGACAAGACCATGTAACAAACAAAATGCTGTATGGTTGGCTCAAACATATTGTGACGAAACCATGTAACAAACAAAATGCTGTATGGTTGCCTCTAACATATTGTGACGAGACCATGTAACAAAACAAATGCTGTATGGTTGCCTTCATTGCATATATGCAGTTCTTCAACGCTAACTTTTGGCGCTGGCTGGACATATATATCGATACGATACGATGGACCTTCTGGAAAATTGCTTCTGTTGTCCCTATGGGTAAAACGACATGTCGGAAGGACTCATATTACAATCGCGACTCTTCTAGAGAAGGACACTGGCCTCTTGAAATTAGAGCTTCTAGCCGCAATGAGTGAGCGAGCATTATGGCGCACGAACTTCGTTAATGTTTCACCATCAATTAATGAATGACACAAGAAGATTACAAAAGTTAAAGACGCCACTTAAAATTGTTCCCGCCTCTTAATTTTACCTAGTGAAACTTTAAATCCAAGATTTGACTCGATTTTTGTCTTAATAGTCAGAAGGCCAGCTTAACCGTGGCCGTCGTAATAGCAGGCGTGTTCACTGGAAAATGACGTCCTGCTCTAAAGTAACAAACGAGTTATGACAATCTGGTCTACATTGAATGAAAATACTAGTATGAGAATCTTTCTTGGTTTATAAACACAAGAATACAAATCTCTTTTTAGAGAGTTTTATTCTTTATATAAACATTTCATTATAATTAGTTTTAGCTGAATATAATGAGTTGCTTTCATTTCCCCCCAAAATTAAATGATGTTTCTTGATTTTTTTTAACAAAAACACATTTCCTAAAGTTATATGACAGGGTACTAAAAAAGCGCATGAATGTATTTTTATGAAAATAAAGCATCGTAGATGTTAACAATTAAAAATCTTTTAAAATATAGTTCTGATATATTAAAAAGCCCCATAATTCAATATTTATAACGACCAATAGATTAAAATATTTTAATACATTTATAAAATAAAATATAGTTTCTGAAAGAATAACAATAAAGTTTATTTTTAATAAAGTAACATTTTTGCCAAAATATTGTAATAAAATATAGTTTCTGCAATTGACAGTGGTTTATTTTATGATTTAAAATGTTATAAAACGAACATAATAATAAAACTATATTTTATTACAATGTTATAATAAATGTTTTTATTATTATTTTAAACTTAAAAATAAATGAAACATGAAATATTACGAATTCATTAAAGTAACACAAAATCAATAATTGAAAATAATTAAAAGAAGATTTATTGAAATAAATCAAAATGTGTGTTTTTTTTTGCAAAACGAAGTTTTTCTACAATATAGTAAAAAAAATTGTAATAAATTAAAACAGTCATGTTTTCTTGGGTGGGGGATTTGGATAAAACTTATTAATTAGTCTAAAATTGTATTTTTTATCTCGAAATAAAATTCTAATCTTTTTTTTAAACTTGAAATTAAAATTTTAATCACGGCCGTCGTAACATAATGCAGTGCCTTATCTTTGAACGCCATGACTGATTTAAAAAAAATGTCTTTCGCTTAAAAAAGGAAATACGTTTAAAAAAATGAACAAGGTAACAATTATTTCCAAGTGAATGACTAATTCTTAAGATGGTAGCCGTGTTCTTCTTAGAGGAATAAAGTCACAAATAGGAGGAACAATTTAAATATGATTTCCAAGTGAATGAATAATCCATCCATGCTGTATATGCACTTATTATAGACGAACGCATGCGCATTAATTCACGGCTAACTTCCGGTCCTGATTAATTTGGGTCTAAGAACCACGACCAATGACACCACCACAAAATCTCGATTCAGTTATAAGGTCTGGTACTATTACGACGGCCACGGCTTAACCCACCTAGGGTGAATGCTGCTTCGTTTCGTTTCGTTTCATTTTTTTCTGTAGTCAAGACTAATATGTTTAACATGAGTTGCTTGTGTATTGTATCAATATTCTTTAGTATAATCAGATCACGTTTTCTAACATAAATTATATCATACAAAAATCAAATAATAATAAAGTATAGCTACTTGTAATGACATATAGAAATTTTATCTTGTCCTAAAAAGTGGTCTAGAAACTACTACTAACTTATAATAAGTAATCTTTTACTCTCCAAACTTCTTAAAAGAGAAGACAGATATGGGTGTAATTCCTTGCCCCCTCCCGAAGTAGAATGTAATGCATGAGAGTATGGCCTCTTAAGACAGAACATATACTATCCTAGCGCAACAGCCGAACAACTAGATTAGATGTTAACACTCCGATGTATTTCAAAGAATAGCAATGTGCATGCGCACTAAATAACCAACCGCAGTATTTTTGCTTCCAGAATGGTTGCTACATTTTGTTATAAATTTAGACAGTCCAAACAGATCGTCAAATGTTGCACACATCACGGTTCTAGATTCCACGCCGCGCGGATAATTAGTTTCCAGCTCGTCCACTTACAACTTTAGTCTGAAGGCGCCCCTACCGGGGAATGCCGACAGAACTGCTCAGACATTTTCGTAGGCCAGAGTGCTCTGCTCTTGGGTGCTTGTTTTTCAATCCCCCCTTGCCAGCCTTGTGTCACATTATTCTGCGATGGGATAGAGGTGAATACTAACAGGTCAGATGAATCACCAACTTGCACTCATCAGCTTCACACAACTTTGCAAGCAATTTTACTCGTTAATGAATGGAAAGAGAAAGACGGCTACTTTTCTTGTTTCACAAATTTACTCGAAAGAAATCGTTGACTAAAATAATATCTACTCTTAACTGAGACAAACATTGAACTCGTTTTCTCGATATTTTATACACAGTCACATTTCACAACAAACTCTACGATAACTGCAAATTCATACTGCACAAATACATCTAGCTTTGTTTTAAATTATTCCTTTCATTTGAATAAGTTTTTATTTATTGGTTTATATCTATTCAACTATTATATATGTTATTCATTATTTATTCTTATTAACTTCAAGGTAGACATAACAAACCAATAAAATACTATCGTACGTTGTCCCTAATTATCCAGTGTTTTGGGAGTTTCTCTATTCATACGTAAATAGAAACCCGTGATTGGGCGACTAAAGAGAATAGGCAGAGCACACATTGTCAAGGCAATATTTTTTACAGTGTCAATGCCTCGGTTTTTTTTAAACTAAGTGATTTTTTTGTTGATAATCCTCAAAAAGTAAACATAAAGAATACATTCACTGTACTTACTTACTCTCTCATGCAATTACTAAATAGCCTATTTTTTCAAAGAAATTTAACAAATATTTTTATTTGTACTAGCTATAATGCGATAAAGCTATAGATATATTAAAAAAATGACATACCCAGATACTGTACCAACACTGTTGTCATTTATATATTGAAAAAATGACATACCCAGATACTGTACAAACACCGTTGTCATTTATATATTGAAAAAAAAATGACATACCCAGATACTATACCAACACCGCTGTCATTTATATATTGAAAAAAAAATGACATACCCAGATACTGTACAAACACCGTTGTCATTTATATATTGAAAAAAAAATGACATACCCAGATACTATACCAACACCGCTGTCATTTATATATTGAAAAAATGACATACCCAGATACTGTACCGACACCGTTGTCATTTATATATTAAAAAAATGACATACCCAGATACTGTACCAACACCGTTGTCATTTATATATTAAAAAAATGACATACCCAGATACTGTACCAACACCGTTGTCATTTATATATTTAAAAAATGACATACCCAGATACTATACCAACACCGCTGTCATTTATATATTGAAAAAAAAATGACATATCCAGATACTATACCAACACCGTTGTCAGATTAGATATAGAAATAGACATACCCAGATACAGTACCAACACCGTTGTCGTTTATATATTGAAAAAATATCATACCCAGATACTATAAAAACACGGCTTTCACTTAGATATCGAAAATAACAGATCCAGATACAGTACCAACACCGTTGTCATTTATATATTGAAAGAAAAATGACACACCCAGATACTATACCAACACCGTTGTGATTTATATAATACAAAACATTAGATACCAATATACTATACTAACACCGCTGTCATTTATATATTGAAAAACGTACATACCCAGATACTGTACCAACACCGTTGTCATTTATATATTAGAAAAAATGACATACCCATATACTATACCAACACCGCTGTCATTTATATATTGAAAAAATGACATACCCATATACTATACCAACACCGCTGTCATTTATATATTGAAAAAAATCACATACCCAGATACTATACCAACACCGCTGTCATTTATATATTGATAAAATGACATACCCATATAGTATACCAACACCCTTGATATTTATATATTGAAAAAATGACATACCCAGATACTGTACAAACACCGTTGTCATTTATATATTGAAAAAATGACATACCCATATACTATACCAACACCGCTGTCATTTATATATTGAAAAAATGACATACCCATATACTATACCAACACCGCTGTCATTTATATATTGAAAAAATGACATAGCCATATACTATACCAACACCGCTGTCATTTATATATTGAAAAAATGACATACTCATGTACTGTACCAACACCGTTGTCATTTATAAATTGAAAAAAAATGACATATCCAGATACTATACCAACACCGTAGTCAGATTTTATATAGACATAGACATACCCAGATACAGTACGAACACCGTTGTCATATTAGATATAGAAATAGACATACCCAGATACAGTACCAACACCGTTGTCGAATTAGATATAGAAATAGACATACCCAGATACAGTACCAACACCGTTGTCGAATTAGATATAGAAATAGACATACCCAGATACAGTACCAACACCGTTGTCGAATTAGATATAGAAATAGACATACACAGATACAGTACCAACACCGTTGTCGAATTAGATATAGAAATAGACATACCCAGATACAGTACCAACACCGTTGTCGAATTAGATATAGAAATAGACATACCCAGATACAGTACCAACACCGTTGTCGAATTAGATATAGAAATAGACATACCCAGATACAGTCCCAACACCGTTGTCGAATTAGATATAGAAATAGACATACCCAGATAAAGTACCAACACCGTTGTCGAATTAGATATAGAAATAGACATACCCAGATACAGTACCAACACCGTTGTCGAATTAGATATAGAAATAGACATACCCAGATACAGTACCAACACCGTTGTCGAATTAGATATAGAAATAGACATACCCAGATACAGTACCAACACCGTTGTCATATTAGATATAGAAATAGACATACCCAGATACAGTACCAACACCGTTGTCGAATTAGATATAGAAATAGACATACCCAGATACAGTACCAACACCGTTGTCGAA
This sequence comes from Sepiola atlantica, assembly GCA_963556195.1. Taxonomy (NCBI): domain Eukaryota; kingdom Metazoa; phylum Mollusca; class Cephalopoda; order Sepiida; family Sepiolidae; genus Sepiola; species Sepiola atlantica. The sequence goes on along the minus strand of OY744515.1, from coordinate 204,905,396 downwards.
TTAAATATAGAAATAGACATACCCAGATACAGTACCAACACCGTTGTCGAATTAGATATAGAAATAGACATACCCAGATACAGTACCAACACCGTTGTCGAATTAGATATAGAAATAAACATACCCAGATACAGTACCAACACCGTTGTCGAATTAGATATAGAAATAGACATACCCAGAGACAGTACCAACACCGTTGTCGAATTAGATATAGAAATAGACATACCCAGACACAGTACCAACACCGTTGTCGAATTAGATATAGAAATAGACATACCCAGATACAGTACCAACACCGTTGTCATATTAGATATAGAAATAGACATACCCAGATACAGTACCAACACCGTTGTCATATTAGATATAGAAATAGACATACCCAGATACAGTACCAACACCGTTGTCATATTAGATATAGAAATAGACATACCAAGATACAGTACCAACACCGTTGTCATATTAGATATAGAAATAGACATACCCAGATACAGTACCAACACCGTTGTCATATTAGATATAGAAATAGACATACCCAGATACAGTACCAACACCGTTGTCGAATTAGATATAGAAATAGACATACCCAGATACAGTACCAACACCGTTGTCGAATTAGATATAGAAATAGACATACCCAGATACAGTACCAACACCGTTGTCATATTAGATATAGAAATAGACATACCCAGATACAGTACCAACACCGTTGTCATATTAGATATAGAAATAGACATACCCAGATACAGTACCAACACCGTTGTCATATTAGATATAGAAATAGACATACCCAGATACAGTACCAACACCGTTGTCGAATTAGATATAGAAATAGACATACCCAGATACAGTACCAACACCGTTGTCGAATTAGATATAGAAATAGACATACCCAGATACAGTACCAACACCGTTGTCATATTAGATATAGAAATAGACATACCCAGATACAGTACCAACACCGTTGTCATATTAGATATAGAAATAGACATACCCAGATACAGTACCAACACCGTTGTCATATTAGATATAGAAATAGACATACCCAGATACAGTACCAACACCGTTGTCATATTAGATATAGAAATAGACATACCCAGATACAGTACCAACACCGTTGTCATATTAGATATAGAAATAGACATACCCAGATACAGTACCAACACCGTTGTCATATTAGATATAGAAATAGACATACCCAGATACAGTACCAACACCGTTGTCATATTAGATATAGAAATAGACATACCCAGATACAGTACCAACACCGTTGTCATATTAGATATAGAAATAGACATACCCAGATACAGTACCAATACCGTTCAAGGAGCGGGTATAAACGAGTTAGAGATTAAACGAAAATGATAAATTCACAAAATAAGATTCATCATTAGGAAATCTTTTGAATTTGAACTGCAAAAAACGACAATTTTGTTGAAAACACTAAATAGAAAATGAAATGATTGCTACGCATTGATTACAACTTTCCATGTAGGCGTATTTTCATAATTTATTGCCTCACGCAAACTTCCCGATAATTACAATAATTCCTGATGTTACCATTTTTACATATACTCTTTTTTACATAAAATCAGAATTTCTGCTCTTAATACGAGAAATTACTTAATTGACCAATTAAGTTTCGGGAAACATTTTAATCGCTAAACATTAAATGATTTTATGTGGAGAATTGCTTTTATATGCATATCAAACTCAGCACATTTGAGGAATAATGTATCCCCAGAAATAAGTATACATTTAAAATTAACCTTTCTAACAATTTGCATGTTTAAAATGAGAATATTTTATCTAAAAATCATGTTGACAATAGATCTAAACATATAATATGTTATATAATATAACATTTTAGAAAATGATATATATAAATAAACAAACATTTTATAATTTTTTCAAACAAAATATATTTTCAAGAAAATTAGACGGGGGTATTACGATTTAATGTAAATGGCGACGCAAATTTATTTTGATATATTTCTGAACTGTTGGAATGTATAATTTTAAATATGAAAGGCATTCTAGAATTGAATCTTATTTATATAAAACAGTAAATTGACATACAATTGTATTAAATAATTGAATAATATTTGAAAGTTTATATAAAAACACGAAGTTTTTTTGTATTTCTTATTTTTAATTAAATAAAAGTTTTGAAGAGTTTTAAAAATATAAGTGTTACGAAATTAGATAATGAATTAAAATTTAATAGAAAAAAACTTATTATTTAAACTAGCGTGATTTATTTTGTTTTCAGAATCTTAATAACATTTATTTTTAACCAACTGGTTTTGAATGTTTATTTCCGTTTGAAAATAAAACACACATTGTATTTCTAGAGTTTTCTTTACTTTATATGAATTTTAGTAAAATGAATTTGTAAAAATTCGGAAGTAAGTGTATTCTGGTTGATTTTTACAAAATCATAAACAATTTTAAAAATAGTATTTAAAAAACGTCCTTTTAGTTTACGCTATTTAATTTTGGTTCCCATTCATAGTAAATAATGAAATAATGATGTATAAGTCACGTAGTCACGAGAAACACTGACGCAGAATAAGTGGTAACACAAATTTATTAATTCTGCAGGGACGAAAAAGTCACCCCTTCAAATGTATCTCTTTTTCGGGGTTTGGGGGATTTAGAGTTGTGCTCCTTTCAAAAAAGGGGTCTCAAAATCTTGTGAGAACACGTGACCGTATCCCAGCTTTCGTGAAGTCCGAGAATGATAGGAATTTTCTTCCTCTATTCGGTGTTCACTGAACGAAGTAGACCTGCAGAGTCTTGGGCCTGCTCCTACTTTGAACTCCCATGTGTCGATTGCGAGTAAATCCCTCGTGTATTTCTAACGCATTCCTTGTATGTGTTACAATTGTGTGCATTCGATTGTTTCGGGGCGTGTATTAATTGTTTGTTTGTTTAATTTCTGTTTTATTATAGTTTTTTGAGACAAATGCTTTTGAGCATGAACAGTTTGTGAAGACAATACTTTTGAGCATGGACATGATACATACTAGTTCGACAGTGGCTTTGCTGCTGTCAGACTGCTGTTCTGTTCAGTCCGAGGAAGTCAACTCTCCCAGGTTTTACATTCGCTCTGAGAAGGAGGTTGTTTATTGCTAATTGCCTTAGGCTTCCCTACCGGAGATTGCGGACGGGGCTGCTCATACACGTTTTGTAGACCAGAGTGCACTAATTATAGCGCGCTGTCTTCTCAAAGCTACACCTGACCTTGTGTTTAACCTCTTGAGGTGTAAATAGAATACATAAACGAATATTTATTAAACAATGAGACGAATTGTCTTCCTCTTTACTTTCCTGTTTACATATCTGCAGGTTTTTAGACCGGCTCCTACTTAGAACTCCCATATGTCGATTGCGAGTAAATACCCCGTGTATTTCAAACGCTTCCCTGCATGGTTTACAATTATGTGCATTCGATTGTTTCGGAACGTGTATTAACTGTTCGTTTGTTTACTGTCTGTTTTTCTATAGTTAGTGAAAAAAAAGACTCTGAATAAACGCATATATATCAGTTCAGCCAGGGTTTTTTTACCCCACCTAATAAACCGATATCGTCCGGGCCTTTGGATCTGGATTTACGCCGGTCTATTGGGGGTTGTCCGTCCTGTGCAGTTCTAGGAGGTGCACCCTCCCAGGCTTTGCCTCCCCTCTTTGGGGAGGAGTAAGTTTATTGCTTACTGTCTGGGGCGCCCCTACCGGGGAATGCCGACGGGGCTGCCCAGGCAATTTTTAAATGGCCAGAGTGCTCACCTCTCGAGCGCTGGCTTATCTAATCCCACTTTCCCGACCTTGTGTCACATCTTACCATGTGGGAGGTAGATAAATAAACACATATATATTAAACCAGTTCCTTTTTGTGCCGTCTTCTTTGCCGAAATGTGCGTGCTAGCAAACACGTGTTTAGGGGATTCGTTTGCATTTCCTAACCAAACATTGCCTACTTTGCTAGAATGAAGATATGTAATATTAAACATTTTAATATAGTGTTTAAATACGAAGACACGTAACAACATCAACAACAGTAACAACAACAAAATAACAAATAAAAGTACCAGTTAGAAAAAAACAACAGATCTATATCAAGTAGAGAATTACGTTTTATTTAAGATTTCTTAGACATACCCACCCATCCGATTCGTGTGCTTATTTCTGCGGTTGCAGCGTCGGTGGTTGTAATTCATTGTGACGTCACAAATTAAGATGGCGTTTGCTGGCCTCGTTTTTCTTCTATTCTTTTTTTCATAGAAACATTTACGAACAATGGCAGAAAATATAGCATGTTCTTTTGAAAGGAATCAATATCTCATCAGTTGCTTTGTCTGCTTTCTTATCTTCCGCACTAGAAAAACACCTGCAACAAAACAGGAAGTGTTACGTTTTTATTCTTTCACATTTTTTTCTCATGCCAACATTTTGCAGTCCCCCAGCATACATTGTTGTGTCAATAAATTCACAAAAACACATTCACTTTCCTTTTCTTTCTGTATGTCTCTTTTTCTTTCTTCCCTCTTTCTCTGTATCTATTTCTTCTCCTTTCTCTCTCTCTCCATACTCTCTTTCTCACTCTCTCTATTTCTAGTATATACACTTATAAAATGATATATATAACGCATATCTATATATTCAGTATTTACTTCGTGCTCAATACATCAGTAGACTTTAGTACTAATCGTACGAAAATATTC
>OY744515.1:204820675-204898175 GCA_963556195.1 Sepiola atlantica | reverse complement strand
GTTTAGGGAGGGTAAAGTAAGTGTTTGGTTAGGGTAAAATTAAGAAAAAAGCAATTTTGTTCGTACTCTGTAGATTGTTGAATGAAGTTCATTATCGTTACTTTTACTTAGCCAAACACGGGTATTTTCCATCGTGATCTATTTTTTTTAAGTGGTCGATAATTTCATAATTTTTACCCCCTACCAAAAGTTTAAAATATCGAAAGATTTTAAAACGTAAAATCCCCCCTCCTTTCTATTTAAAACAAAAACAACAAATTTTGATGAGTAAAAAAATGCCCCCACCCCAATTTTCATGGCCCAAAATTGAGAAACTATTCGGTTATACATGTCGATTTACCGTTAACTTGGCAGGAAATGGGTGCTCATTAGACGTTAAATTTATATAGGAAAGTGATATCTACTTTAAAAGAAAAAATATTTTATTTTTCTTGTTATTTCCTTTTCAAGCTGTTTACATGTAATCGTAAAAAAGTAGAATTTGAAGTTTTTTAGGAGTTAAACTACGTCGGGTGTTATAGTAAAGATTTATCGTAAATTTCTTTCAAGCACTGTAATTCTTATTTGAGTCACGTTAATAACTAACAGTGGATTCCTTTTGTTATTTTTTTTATTCATAAGTGATACTCTAATAGTTATTTTTAAGTTAATTATCTTTTAAATATTTCGCCAGAGCACGGAGCAGGTGTTCTGGCTGTGATCGGGGAAAATATAAAAGAATGATTGACGTGTAAAGAAATAAGTAGTAGTGTTTTCAGCTATTGTTTTGTTTTTTAATTCCCTTTTAGCGGATTTTTCTCTTGCTGTGTGTCACCTATTTGCGTGAAGACGTCTTCTGTTTTGTTGTCGGGCAATCAATTCTACAATCACCAAACTTCACGAAAGTTATGAAATAATGAAAAAATAAAAATTGTTTGTAACCTCCCCTCCACATGAACGGAACGAAGGAAGAAGATAATTGTTTTTTCTGATATAATTTTGTTAATTGATTTTCCAACGAAAAATGAGTATCCACTTTTGCGAACCAATAATGATCCATAAATAATGGCTTGCAAAATGTGCTAACGCAAATAGATAAATAATCGTATAAGAGATAAAATAGTGATAGAATGTTTAAAGATAAGTAAATATCAGAATTTTAATTAAAAGAAAAGAATAAGTAGTAAGTTTCATGAAAATAAACGTAAAAGTTTAACCAAGCTTAAATAAAAAAAAAACTCACGAAGAAGCGAGAAACGACACCACGTATGAAATCGAAACTAACATCACTTATGAAGTGAATAAATATGCTAATGTCAATATATCAGAAGTATGAGTATCCATTTTGTGTGAAAAGATAATTGTATATATATATATATATATATATATATATATATATATATATATATATATATATATATATATTAGTGTGATGTGAATGTTTTTAATAAAAGGAGGTATTTATTATTTAAAATATATGTAAAGTCAATAAGAAAAACCAAAGAAACAAATGGTAGTTTTGACTTGTGCGATGCAGAATAAATTCAGTACAGTTATAGTTAATTACATATATGTTTGGATGAAACGTAGGTATCGGGTTTTATTTTGTTTTATATTAAATAACATTATTAATACCTGCTTTTTAAGAAAAAAGTTACTTACGAAGAGCTTAGGAGTCAGGCTAAGACGCCATTTTGAATATAATTTGAGCTGTTCTGTAATCTATTCTAGCATTCTGAAGAATGATTAAACGTATTATGAATAGCACGGCTGAAATAAAACCATCTCGATATTCCCTTATTCCTCGAATACATTCAGGACACCAGATAGTATATATGCGAAATTACGGAAACGTTTCTTATTTATTTTAGAAATCTAGTGTAGTATGTAGGAACTAGTATGAGTTAAAAACTGAAATAATAAACGGTGACATGATAATTATACCCATTAAGGAATAAACCGGTGAATGTGAGTGGCGTGGGAGGATATAATTGTTAAGAGTGAACCCCTTTGCTACCTAATTTGTGGGAGTACGTATTTGAGAGAAGCAGTTTATTCGTATTCAATGTGTAAACGGGGACGAAATTTACGCATAGTTTCGTGAAACACGCTTTAAGAAGGGCTTTAAATGGTGAGTTTAAAATAATTGTTTAGGAAGTGTTAGGTTATTTTTCTTATTGAGACTGAATTTACCTGGAAAAATAGAGATTACATCATATATATATATATATATATATATATATATATATATATATATATATATATATATATATATATATAGATGTATTACAGATTATAAAAGGATTTCTGTTTCTGTTATTTTTCAAACTTTAATTAAATCAAATAACTTGAATTCATTTAAACTAATTTTAACGTAGTTTCATTAGAAATAAGGAGTTAATTAAAATATTATATATGTGACTAATTGAGATTTGGTATCTGTTTACCTGAATCCGAAACTATACTATTACTACCTTTGGATGCTTATTTCAGTTTACTATATTATTTCAGACTAATATAATATTCTTCAATGTTCAATTCAGGAAGTGTAGTGTAGTATCTGTTCTGTTGTCATTATATCATCCTCCCAAGCTTTACCTACTCAGTGTTAGGATACCATCCTCCCAGACATTACCTACTTTTATTTGCGGGTGTAGTGTAGTATCTGCTTTGTTGTCATGAATTCCAGGAATTACCTCTTCTTTTGGGAGCAATGTATTACATGTTCGTTCGTCATATATACTAGCAAATGCGGAAGGAGCATATTATTGCTAGTCACTTTTTTTTCATTTTACTTCGGTAAGTTCTTAGAGACCACAGGGTCCTCTTCCTTGGGGCTAACACTTGGTTTATTTATGATAGTCATAGATGTCCGAGTGTTTGTTTAAAGTTCTTCTGTACTTCTAAAATTTTGAGTAAGTAAAGCAGTGAAGAAAAATAATTCTTCCTCTACTCAAGGGACCAATTAACTATGTTATAATTTGCCTTACGTGTAGTCTTTGCTTGGTTTAGTCTGATCCCAGGACAAGAATTTATCTGGTCTGATAGAGTGTCCAACTTGGTATTGTTACTTGAGGTAACATCACTAGAAGAAGGTACAGCATTTCTCGTATAGGCCAATGTTTAGCCATGCCAATGAAAGTTTATTTGAGCTTCGAATACTATGTTATTTTAAATTTTTAGCCATGGTTTACTTGTAGGGGAAGCATCCTTATGTCAGGTTGTCCATTAAAATTCTCCTCTACCTAACAAACGTCGAGCCAGTAAAGAAGTTAAGAGCATCAATTTTCCTCTCCCCAATCGACCAGTTAACTATATCATAGTATATCTTTATTGTGGTCTCTTGGTCTTACCGAATTCCATGACAAAAATTCATCTAGTCTGGTGGAGAATCCAGCTTAGTGCTGTCACTCGAGGAAACATCACATGAAAAAGGTGCACCATTTCTCGTATAATCTTGTGTGGAATAACTATTATTTGGGCTTCGAATACTATGTTATTTTGAATATTTGGTCAGGGTTTACTTGTAGGGAGAAATATTCTCATGCTAGATTGTCCTGACAAACCACTGTACAGAGAGAACTTAGACGCTCTAGAACAGTGTCTAGTAGAAGTTCTCTCCGGTACGTCTTCGATTTTTCTTCACTAGGCATTCAAGTAACGATAATATAAACTTATGTGAATTTATAAACAATAAATATTTTATGTTTAAATCAATTTAGTTTTTATTAATTATTCATTTATTATGAATTTCTTAATTCAGTTTTTCAGGCGTCATATTTCTTTTCTTTGTTCAACTCGATGTTTTTTTTTAACTAGTTCACCCAAACAAGGCAGACCGCTACTGTAGACGTAAGGGGCTACTGAAAAAAAGGGTAAAAGCTTTTTTGGGGGGTCAACCTAAATTGGAAGCTGCGCAGCGAGATGTCTGTTTACATTAGTTTTAAATTTCTGCATGTAAGTACCGTCAGGAAAACATGTAGCAGAGAAGGAGTTCCAGAGTCCAACAGCACGAGGAAAACACTTTTGAAGTAGAAAGCTCTTCGGCATCTGGGGACCTCTACAGTGAATGGATCGGATTTAGCGGATTGTCGGGTAGGTCTAATTAATTTACGTCGTGGGGGTACCAGAGCAGCAAGCTCATTAGAGCACAATCCATTGAAGTACTTGTAAAACAGGCACAAAGACGACGATGGGGCAAGGGCTGGAGCTTGGTGGATAGTGAGGGACCTATCAAGTTGGCGACTCTGTTTTGAACCTTGTCCAAGAGGGAGAGAATAGTGGATGATGTTCTAGCCCAGATGTGGCAACACTACTCCATGCATGGGCGGATGGTGGCTTTGTAGAGATATAGGATAATGTCAGGTGTGAGAAGTTTATTGGCACGGTAGAGGGAGCCCACCTTCTTTGCAGTAGCTCTGACAATGTCTTCAATGTATTTATTCCAATTCATGTTACCTGTGAAGGTTAGGCCAAGGAGTTTGAATGATGAACTCTCAGGTAGGGTGTTATTTGCCATGACAATCGGTGGTTAAAAGTTACCATCCCTTTTTGACCCTATTCCACTACAGACTGGAGGTCATTTTCTAAGGATTCTGCCGTTGCGTCAGATATGTGCGCGTCGGTTTTGCCCACATGGCGAGAGTAGAGCGTGGTGTCGTCAGCAAATATTCCTATCTCAGTTTCAATGACATCAGGGAGGTCATTTATGAAAATCAGGAACAGTAGAGGTCAAAGGATGGATCCCTGGGGTACACCAGCATTTATGTCATGTTGCTTAGATGCACGGCCATCGAGGACAACCTGTATCTTTCTTTTTGTTAGGAAGGATTTAATTATATTAAATATTTGTCCAGTAATACCATATGAGTGCAGTTTAACTTCTACCCTCAATCTGTCGGAACAAGAGCGACCCAGACTTATCATGTGAGACTTAGTGATGAACAAAACTTTCCCAAGTTGCTCAGATAGAGAGAAAGAGAGACAGCGTTCATTGTCCTAGTCAGGAAACAAATCCAAGCACTAGGTGTCTTTGAGGCGGCCCTGCGCTAGTACCTCTGCGCCTGGCTATGTTTGCTGGTTGTTGTGTTCTATGAGTCTGGACGACTGTTATAAGAAATATTACTCTAATAATACTATTACAATGATAGGTGAAGGTCATGCTAAGATAGCAGTCGGTCACACAAACGTCTGACATCCTTGAAGGACCAGCCAGAAAAAAGTTTAGATCTCGTTCTCACTTCCGCACTTGTGTCGGACGAGTTTTCTTACTTCCTTAGAAGAAGATGATTTCTCTAACGTTGTCAAAACGGTTTAAGGGAGATTACTCGGATATCAGTCGGATAGCACATAGATAATTCTGTAGCAACAAGATTAATAAAGTCCAAAATACAGGTATTTAAGACTATTTGAAAATCATAAAACAAACAAGAAATGGAACAGCATCGTAAAACATAAACAATAAACAAATATCCGGGGACTTAGAACCAACGTTAACGACGTAAAAACATTTCTCCTGACAAACTCCCCGGATATCCTAGCACTAGGTGAAACGAACCTTCAATCCTCAATCTCCTCTCACCACTTTGACATGACTGATTACCTTCCACTCTACCGTAAGAACTCTGACAAACATATTCATGGGCTAGGAGTTTATTTTCGGAACACCCTCTCCCTGACTAAAGAACATAGGTTAGAGTCAGATTACCAAGCTTACATGTGTTTTAGATTGGCCTTACATCACAGAGTTAGTTAATTATATGTCTTATACCGTTCTCCTTCGACCCAAGACTGTACCCTGCTTGACTCTGTCTCTGAAAGCTTAGATCGAGCACTCTCACTCAACTCGAATGTCCAAATACATGTATTGGGAAATTTTAATGCATATCACCGTGACTGGTGTGGATTCTCTAGTGTTACTGATGCAGCTGGGAACTCTATTTTAAATTTCTCTTCAGCTCACGACCTCTCACAGACTGTCACTTTTCCGACCCGCCTTCCTGATCGTGCGAACCAGCAAGCCTCACCTCTCGAACTGTTCTTCACCTCACTACCCGATGCTTGTGTGGCGAATGCCCATAGCCCGCTCGGAAACTCTGATCACGTTGTAGCAATGATACTTATCACTTTAAAAACTCTTCCAAAAGCTGAAGAGCCATTGCTCAAAACGGCGAGAAACTATGAGAAGGCTGATTTTGAATCCCTCAGAGATCATATCACCGACGCCCCATGGGGTGAAACCTTCTCACTCCCTGCTGATCAGTGTACAAATGAGCTAACCGAATGGGTCAAAGCATGCATTGATGCTTATGTCCCCACGTGAAAATTCTTCAGCAAACCCCACTCTCCTCAATGGTTCACCTCAGAATGTGCAGCTGCTATTGCTGAGAGGCATAAGGCATTCCGAAAATTGGGCCGCCATAAGTCAACTGCGAATAGACAAACATTTGTAGAATGAAAAAATTATTGCAAGTAGTGATAGGTGAAGCAAAGAGAAGGTATACAGAGATAACCAAAAAAACGTATTCAGTCACAGAAACTAGGTACTCGTGATTTCTGGAAAATCTACAATAGTGTGATGAACAATGGACAATCGACAATTCCTCCGTTATCAAATCACAACGATGTTGTTTGCACGGCAACTGATAAGGCTGAATTACTTGCCCAGCGTTTCGCCTTAAACTCTACTTAGGACTCAGCAAACCATTGCGGACTGAAGCAACAAATGAGAACCTGGTCATCACCCCATCTCAAGTCAGAGACATCATAAAAACCTTGACATCTCCAAAGCTTGTGGGCCTGATCTTATATCAGTAATAGTAATAAATAAATGCTCTTCTGAGCTTACCCCTGTCCTCTTCAAACTATACAACAAATGCCTTGCTGAATCTTGTTTCCCTGATAGTTGGAAGATTACCTCTGTGGTACCAGTCTTCAAGAATTCTTTGAATCCTTAATCAATCTAGCAATAGTTCGGCACTTAGTTAATACTAAACTTCTTTCTGACAATCAGTACGAATATATACTGTGGATATCCTAACGGTCATCTCCAAACGAATATACCATACACTGGACAAGGTAGGTGAAGCCAAGACGATCGCGCTTAATATATCTAAAGCCTTTGACAAAGTCTGGCATAAAGGTTTTCTCATAAAAATTAATTCATATGTTATTACTGGACGAATATTTAGTATAATTAGATCCTTCCTATCAAACAGAAAGATCCAGGTTATCCTCGATGGTCGTTTATCACAACCACATAAACGCAGGTGTGCCCCAGGGATCTATCTTTGGACCTTTATTGTTCCTGATTTTCATAAACGACCTCCCTGATTACATTGTGTCTGAGATGGGTATATTTGCTGACGACACTACGCTCTACTCTCGTCATGTGGGTAAAACGGATGCGCACATATCCGAGGCAATATTTAGAAAATGATTTCCAGTTTGTAGTGGAATGGGGTCATAAATAAATGGTAACATTTAATGCTGCTAAGACAAAGCTCATTTCCTTCAACAACTACAAGAAACCTCTTCAACCACCGATTGCCATGGCAAATAACACCGTACTCGAGAGTCCAAGGTTCAAACTCCTCGACCTAACATTCACAGGTAACATGAATTGGAACACATACATAGAAGACATCGCCAAGGCTGCTGCAAAGAAAGCGGGCTCCCTCTACCGTGCTAGAAAACTTCGCACACCTTACAGTATCTTATATCTCTACAAAGCCACCATCCGCCCATGCATGGAATATTGTTGTCACATCTGGGCTGGTGTACCATCCACTCCCTCTTAGACAAAGCCCATAAAAGAGTCGCTAATCCGATAGGTCCCTCACTATCCACCAAGCTCCAGCCCCTGTCGCATCGCCGCAGTGTTGCATCAGTGTGCTTGTTTTACGAGTACTTCAATGGAATGTGCTTCGATGAACTTGCTGCTCTGGTGCCCCCCGACGTAAATACACTCGACCTACCCGACAATGAGCTAAATCCCAACCATTCACTGTGGAGGTCTCTAGATGCCGGAGAGCCGTCTCCTCCAATAGCTTATTTCCTCGATCTACCGGCCTTTTGAACTTCTTACCTGCTCCCTGTTTCCCCGACTGCACCGACATGCGGAAATTTATAACTAATGTGAACAAACATCTAGCTGCATAGCGCCCAATTTAGGATGATACCTTCAAATTTCACCCTAATTCTCAGTAGACCACTACGTCTACAGTGGCAACTTGTCTTGTTTGGTGTGAACTCAGTTTAAAAAAAACATCTCCTCCCCCCCCCAAAAAAAAACCCCATCGAAAACGAAGATTTTCATTTAATGCGTTTTATTCTTGACTTTGCAATCATGTAACACGGACGTTAACCCGAATACGATGCTGATGCTGATTTTTACTTAAATGGCTTATTTTGCACTTGCAATCTGTTGCATTGAGATTACATAAGAGCCCACCGCTGTAATTATTCTCTTCTACAGAAATATCATCGATTTTATGTTCTATCAATAACATAAAATAACGCTGCAGCTTACCATAATTTTGCGTCACAACTGATATTTACTGATTCTTAAATTTATTTTCAACTTTTAATTCAACTTATTTACCCCCCCCCCCACCCCCATAAAATACATATTTTCACTGGCACGTAATGAATTAGAGACATGATTTATAGGGAGCATCTTAAGTGGGGAGTTGTGCTGCGAAAATGTTTATTCACAAAAATTTTAATTTCTGCTTGCTGGTACAGTTTGGGAAACAGGGAGCAGGGAGGGATACGGTTCGAAGAAAAGAAGCTATTACAGTAGAAAGTTTTCCGGCATCTGGGGACCTCTAAAGTGAAGGATGAGATTTTGCTGCTGGTCAGGTTTGTCGGGGGTATTTGCATAAGTTCGTCGGAGCACATTCCGTTGAATTACTTGTAAAACAAGTACAGGGATGTAACATTGCGGCGATGGGACACGTGCTGGAGTTTTGTAGACAGTGCGAAACCTATTAGATTAGAGATTTTTTTCTACACCCTGTCCAAGAGGGAGAGACTAGTGGTTGGTGCACCAACCCAGACATGGGCGAATGGTGGCCTTGTAAATATATAGGATGCTGGCAAGTGTGAGAAGTTTTCAAGCCCGGTAGAGGAGGTTCACTTTCTTTGTCGCAGATTTGGCAGTATTTTCTATGCATTTATTATTCTTATCTAAATAATAAACTTGGAAGCATATCGTTGAAGTTTTGTGATATCAACCTATATATTTGTATCAGAGATGGCAATCTTATGCATCAGCGGTCAAATGTTGTGAGTTGAAATACGAAATTCACGCATGCACAGAGTTCATAATCAGATTCAGAAAATTTGAAAAAAATACTGAAATATAAATTTAATTATAAAAATATATACAAAATAACAAATCTTTATAATACACACAAGGTTAAAAAAACTAAAATCTGTGTTTAGCAAGTAAATAATGATTGGTTGAATATGATGAATGTTATTTTACTGGATACAAATATAATTGTAATAATATCTGACCTCATCTATGTAATAAAGTAAAACAAGTCTCTTTCTCGATTCTTTGTGCGTATTAGCTTTCTTCCGACAATTCCGATTCGTCATTTTTTGTTGATTATTGCTCTCCGTTCGTAAAAAGAGAAAATGTATTACGATTTGCCTTTCGAAATATAGTTAATCCGTCTAGGAACATTTTTCAATAATGACCTACATAGCGGCAGCAGCAGCAGCAGCAGCAATGCCCCCTAGTCCAACAATTCCTCACGGTGGCAACGTGGTAGCATTAGAGCTACCCGATAAACAGGACTCTTGTCCTCTAGTCTTCTCTGCTTCTGCATGTGACAAGAAAAGATGTGTAAGCCGCAGAACTGCAAATTAATGGGGTAAAAGTGGCAACGTTTCTTCTGCGCTATTCCTTTGTGTGTTTTGGGCCTTAACCTTACCCGACTTCGCATGCAACCGCTGAACCTTTGTATATATTAATATCTGGGTAAATACCTTCTATCCTGTAGGTTAACAAATAGCTGCAACTATCGAAGAAGACTTCATGCTGAATAAACACTCCTGATGGACGATCTTTGTTAGCTCTATGCAAAAATTCGACTCGCCTAACAACAAAAAAGCAGCAACAACTCTGCTGTTTAACCAATACAAATAAAACTGTTTCTCTCTCTGTGTCCTTAAAGTAGTACAATAGTCAGTCGAAAGATCTTATGCTCCTGGTTTCATTGACTATCTTTTCATAATTTTGTTTCTTTATTAAACGTTTCCACGTCTCATTGTAGAGATTAAAACAACTATCTATAGTTTTATAAGAATTTGGTTCAATTAATAATTGAATGACAAAACAATACCGTACTAATCTAATTTAGTTTTCAAACATAGATTTGAAAACAAAAAATATAATAAGAAATCATTTAGAAACCAAATCCGATGTAAGAAGATTTATTTATTTATTTATTTTCAATAAATGAAAGAATATTATACATCAGATATTTCGGCCATGCAGGCCTTTTTTCAATGATATATAGACAGTTTTTTTTCTTAATTGTCGAGATATAACGACGTCCTGCCAAAGATATTCGACTTCTTCCGGTGTTTTATGGAGACTGTTTTTAAATGTCCTGATTTGTGTAGAGAAACGCTTGTCACATGCTGTACAGTGTGAAAAAAGAGGTGACGATACTCACGTGGACAGAAGGAGTGGACCGGAAGGTGAACCTGATTACTTCGAACCTTTTATACGAGTAGAGAAGGCAGTCGATTGTTATAAAATCTTCCTCACTACTAGAGAGCGGCATTAACATTAGGACTTGCTCTCAGCCACACCTCTGTTAACCTGTTCAGATACTATCTTTTTATTTTGTTACCAAGCTTGGGGGGGGGGGGGGCAAGGATTATCCGTCATTAGTTACAACTGTTAACTGTTGTGATTTCGCTGGGAAGTCGCGAATCGGCAGTATTTCGCAAGACTATAAACTTCACTAATTATTACTGCACTTCTAATATTCATCCCTTTCTACCAGTCGAAAGATTTTTTTTGACAACAGTTAATAGATTAAATATTTCTACATTAGAAAGTACCGGTTAATAAAAAGATAAGAAATCATTTAGAAACCGAATCCAATGCAAGATCTTGTTCAATAAATGAAAGAAAAAATATTATATAATTTTGCAATGATATATAGATATCTTTTCAGAAAAAAAAGGAAAACAAATGTCTATTGTTGAAAAAGTCCTAGTATGGCAGTAACATCTGATTTATAATATTGTTTTCATTTATTGACAAACATGAGACCATTCGGGAATAACAGGCACTGCATGTGAGAGGATGGCGACACATTCTTGCTAAAACTAACGTTATCAAAACGGACTGCAGGCGGACAATCGCAAATAAAGGTTATTCTCTGTATAGCGTCTATAAAAGGTCTATAAAAATAAAAGTTGTCTTCTATAGAGTGTCTATAACCGATGTTAACGATTATGCAGTGTTCATTTTTTTATATTTGTTTTTGCCTGTTATTTTGACCGAATTTCCTGTAGTTATTTCTGATATTATATGCTGTAGATTTATTTACTTCTCATTAAATGTTTTCAGGCCAACCGTTATTAGTGATATCTCGCTAGTGAATCAAGTGGTTTTCTTTAAAGTCTGGGTGATATAATATGAATTAGACATTTCTAGAGTTCATATCTGGGAAACACATACGACCTTCTTTTATTTCAACCCTGATAACCCTATTAAAGGTTAATGAATATACTTTAAATGAAAATTGATTTCTCAAATCCTAAGTAAAAATCAGTTCTAAGTGACAGTCTTCTGGGGGTTAAAGGTTCAATCCTCAGTGAGGGCGATACTAAGAATACAATTACGAATTACTTAAAACTTCTACTTGGTCATGGCTGACGAAATAAGAGCAAGTTATTCCCGTAGATTAAATAAAGGGTCCCGTTCGAAATTTCGTACAGATTACCGAATTCGACAGAAATATTCCCGAATTCGACAAGATACACCTGAAGAAGGTCGGAGGTTAAATCGACTGAAACGTTGTAAGAATAAAATCCAATAATAGAATAGTAGTCCGAATAATCAAAATAATACAGAAAATTTATTTGTCCTAAATTTAATATTTAGAATGTATAAATCACTTTTGTTTATAAAATATTCCGTTCGACCAAAATTCAATGTTGTTTGCCATAAATATTTTTAATTAGAACCATTACATTAGAAAATAATGCTAGGAGTATGCTTGCTTTCACGAAAATATAAAATGAATATATTAAAAATTAATGCATCAATAAGTCTTTCTGGATCCGCAACAAAATAGAATGGATCCTACCATAGCTTACGTGTTACCTTTTCAGTAGTTTTTGATTGATCTTGTCATGTAACTAACATAAACATATATGATGATTCGCAGCATCTTCGCTGTCACCACTTCCACCTCTGTGACTGCCACTCATGGAATCGTTAATACAATTCACAAACCATTTCTGTAATCCAACCACATTTAATAAAAATAAGCTTTAGTTGATGCCGTATATGTCCATTGAGTTTCAGTTATAAGTGCTCAACAGTCTTTGTTTGTATCGCCATTCTATTATCAACAGCAGATCTGCATCGTCTGTAGAGAAAAACACGATTCTTTCCACGGCATTTATGTACTCGTCTTTTCAGATATGTTGCTCTCTCTTTTTTTATTTTTTTATTTAACTTTAGTTAGTTTTCAGAGATTTAGAGGCCTTTTTCTTGGGTATAACACTTGATTCCTATATGAGATACATAGATAACCGCGTGTTTATTTAAGATTCTTCTCTACTTCCTAAATCTTGAGTAAGTAAAATCGATTATTTAATTATTTTATAGTATTTCTTTCTTGTATTTTCTTGGTCTTGCTGGATTCCAGGACAAGAATTCATCTAGTCTGATGGATTATCCAGCTTAATGTTGTTACTAGAAGTAACATCACTAAGAGAAGGTGCACCATTCCTCGTGTGAGCTTGAGTGTCGCCACGCCGACGGGGATCGTAGTTGGACTACGATTACTATGTTATTTTGAATATTTGCCTAGGGTTTACTTGTAATAACGAAGCATCATTATGTCAGGTTGTCCTGACAAACTCCTTTACAGAGAGACCGAACGCACTCGAGGATAGTGTCTGGAAGGCATTCAAGCTCTCTTGTGTACAATCGTGTGTATTTTCAGTATAGAGCTTGTTTTACATATTTTATTACTCATCCTGCAGTTTTTTTTTAATTGGGAAATATTATTGGGGGTTGTTATTTAATCATTATTCACATCAACAGGTTTGACCGAGGTACCTATTGACAGTATTCACACTTTCATGTTTTTTATCTTTACATCTAAATGATGACCGTCACTTCTCCTGAGCTGAAGCTTCAGTTACTCATGTTCCAGTGGATGCTCTTCGAATACCCTACGATCGTCCATTATATAGCTTCTTCAAAGCTCTACTTAAAGCTATCTCTTCCAAGTTGTCTACATCAAGCTTCATGAGTTTGAGGTTGTTTCTAATACTGTCCTTATAATTCTTTTGGAGTTGAGGACTTTTTCTAAGAGTTAATTAACCGTAAAGTCTATCATCCAGGCGACGCATTAAAGTCAACGAGAAGAAACAACATATCATCAGCCGGCACACACGCAGTCACTGTCAGAAGAGACTCAAAGACGGAATGGCAGACCTCCTCATTTACCTTCAATGTCAATGGTTAGACAGAAAAGATTATCACAGAAAGGATTATCAGAGATACGCAATTTCATGGTGCGATCAGTCATGGCAGAAGGACACTTCATGCGGTCGTGAATAGATAATAGCAAAATCAATATCGCCGACTCTCCGTTGGAATTTGGGTTTACCTAACCCAAAACGTATGAAATTGGATGCTAATGAGGTTATCTGATCCTCTTATACCAGACGTGTTTCTGATTTCTTTAGTCGTGATTGCGGTTCTACATGTTGGACGTTATCATTACTTAACATCCGGATGCATGTGTAGCTGCGGCCAAATCTCGAACAAGGTCATCCTTTCGAGTGTCCTCAAATCATTATCTGTAAATATCATTATGTGTGTCGAGCAGGAACTGCGCCATTTTATCTAACATACTTAAATAGATCTCAAATCGCCTTCTCCAGGGTGAGTGGGATACTCGAAAGCGGGCCACCAACAAAGAGCATTAAAAAACAAATTGTATTCCAATATCTCACTCCCACCTTCAAAACATTAACTTCTTTATCTCTCCATCTCTCTCAATTGAATTACTAGCGATCATAAGAGACAACACCTTCAGACATGAGAACCATATGACTGTTAAACACGTTTTAAAAATATCGCCACAGATGCGTGCATGCAGAAAGCTAGAAAAAAGTAATACGATTTTTAAAAACGAATAATAAAATATAAAAAAGCACGTTTTTATAAAATTGGAAACAACCGTCTCTTAGGAGTTAGATGTGAAACGAAGTTCATTTTGTATTATGGCAGCCATTACCATTTGCATAACATAAACATTTAGAATGAAACAAGTATGAAACATCGTTTCCTTTTTCTTTTTTTTCTTTACTTTTTCTTACGCCTTCGCATTAAACATATTTTTTTGTTAGTGTACGTGTGTTCATTATAATTTAGTTGTGTGTCACCTAAAATAGTGTTAAATGTTTCCTTACCGGGGCGTGTATAAACCATTATACACCCATGTCGTCGTGAACGCAGGTTATCGCTTGTTTGCGGATACACGACGCGAATGTTTATATATAAAATGTTTATTTGAAAAAGAGAGAAAGTCACAGAAAACATTAGAGTGACTGGCTACTTGTGTATGCGTGTGATATATATATATATATATATATATATATATATATATATATAAATAGATAGATAGATAGATAGATAGATAGATAGATAGATAGACATACATGTAACCACACTGTGCAAGCTGTCCCCCATCGGGGACAGCGCCCTAGATACATCTTTCCCCTCTTGCAATCTTGCCAGCCAAAGAGACAGAAAATCCTCGTCCGGAAATCACGTAGTTTCACGACTTCCATATGGGGTCACCTCTGACCTGGAAGTGTCACTCAAACTTTTCTGTTAAAACACGGCCCTCGTTATGCCACAATAGGAAAGAAAAGGATTCTGGACAAGGGGTCTGCATGAACATAATGAAACTAACAAAGCTTTTATCTTTTATGTTACTATTATAGAACATGGTGACCCCCACCAAAATATCACCCATGGAATCGTTAATAAAATTCACAATCGATTATGCAATCACAGCATATTAATACAAACAAACTTCAGTCTATGCATAACTTGTCCATCAAGTTTCAGTTGTGAATGTCCAACAGTCTTTGTTTTATCTCCATTTTATGAGAATTTGGGGACACTTTGGTGATCATCTCAACAGGTGAGGTGTGATTCGTAATTAGCTCTAGACGCATCGGAACTTACCCCCCGCCCCCAGATTTTCATCTGTGGGATTATCGCAAAGGAAACTTCTATAAAAACACTCCCCAGACTATTTCTCGCACCTAAGAAGGCTATCACAACCGAAATCAGTTGTATCCAAGCATATCATTGAACGGCAATAAAACCAAGACAATTGGACATACATGACTGAAACTTGATGGACAAGTCAGGTATAGACTCAAGTTTATTTTTTTACGAAATGTGGTTGGATTGTAGAAAGGATTGTGAATTTTATTCACGATTTACTGAGTATCATCTTTTAGAGGGGCACCCAATATTTCAAATAATTACAAAATTATCAATAACTCTGGCTGTTGGCTATGATGGCTCACTTCAGTTCAGGAATAGTCCGAGGATTGTTTTGATAGACATTATCTTTGAGGTATCCCTACAGATATCAATCTGGGTGGTTAAGATCTGGTGAGTGTGAAGTTCATTCAGGATCACATCTCATACTGGTGAGACGACCACCAATGTATCCCCTAATATCATTGAACAGCAATGAAACAAAGACTCTTGGGCATTCATAAATAAAACTTGGTGGACAACTCAGGCATAGACTGAAGTTTATTTGTACCAAATACGATTGGATTGCAGAAAGGATTGTGAATTTTATTAACAATTTCATGGATCGCATTTTTTAGGGGGGATGTGTTACTTTTTATATTAACACTGCGTTTAAATGCAATGCGACGAACATTTGTATATATAGATATAAGAGTATATCTTTATTGTTCGATTGGCAACGAATCGGTACGTAGAGTGGGACTCGTAGAGGTTTGGTGTGTACAAAAAAATTGACGGAAGACGAAAGTTAGATTGATCTCTAGTCAGTCGCACTGTTTCAGATCAAGAATCGAACCGGGTAAATCACATATTGGACATCAACGCATCCTTACTATTCAATACCATTTCATTACCTACTATGGGCAGACCTGTTCCGGAATGTCACCTACGCAACTTCCTGTAGTCACACCTTCTATTTTAGTTACCGGATCTATTTATTTCCAATTTATGCAGCTTTTTTGTTATATCCATCTGATGGATTTCATGTTTCTCTTATTTCAAATGCGATTTTCAAGGTCGTTTGATCAAAAGGAATTTAACACTGTTGTAAGACTGCAAGAAGTGAGATAAACAGTTTTATAGAATTCAACCATATTCCTTTGATATTTTACCTAAACATACACAACTTATTTATACATCATGGGCTCTACATGCATAACAAAAGTTTTAACAATTTATTTACTAGATTTCTGACCACTATGTATAAATATTTATATAGATGCAGAATCTTATTATCATTTGATCGTCGGAAAAAAAGGGTTACTAATTTAAGCGGATCATTTCTTTTATCTCGCTTATATAATATCGTTCTTAATTCACGACCAGACACATGTGACGTCATACCACTAGGGCGAAATAGGTCGTTTGTATCGATTGGTCAGTAAAATAATAAGGAAAGTGCAAACAGAAAAAACGACACGATAAATCAAACAAAAAATATAAATTTTAACCTTTTATTTCAAGTTTATTAATAAATAAAGATTTAGTTTTTTCATCTTAATTCCCAGTTCACGTAGTAAGTTAAATACTTTCTAGTTAGCGTAATATTATTTCCATTAGATTAAGTAGTGAATAAAATTTCACGTTCACAAAGTAAATAAAATATTTCAAACTCATTGGTCAGTGTCAGAAGACAAAATAACCAGTTTATTCATCATAAACTGAAAATGAAGAAAGAAATTGGGAATAATAGATATATTTGTGGTTCTTATTATTATAGAGATCTCGGGCTAGTGAGCGAAAGAACGTAAGCAAAATGGAAAAAACCCCACTTGCGACTAAATAAGGAAAAAGAGAGCGGGAGAGAAAGAGAGAGAGAGAGAGAGAGAGAGAGAGAGAGCGAGAGAGAGTGTGTGTGTGTGCGGTTAATTAATGATTCTATCTTTCTCTCTTTGTTGTTATGTAATAAAGTCGAATTTCTTTTAAGTTCCCTCATTTTTAGCGAGCTGGTAGACATTTATAAATAACATGCTCTAACTATATTAATTTGTACAAAACAACATTATTAAAATGAATGAGAAAAATATAATAGATATTTGGTGTTTGCCTGTCTGTAACTAAAACTACGTCACAGTTCTCAAAGATATTACTTTATATACTAGCAGTTTAATACTAGCAAATATATGCGTGCATATTTTTGCTACACATTCTAAGATAATTGATTGTTTTATTTATTGCTTTACATATGTAAAACGTTGCTGCATATGTTTCGTAGCGCAACGGATATAAGTGCTAAGTTATAATCAGTTCTATGTGACAGTCTTATGAAGGTTGAAGGTTCAATCCTCATCACGGGCGATACTATGTATACTAACTACAAATTACTTAACACTTCTACCCAGTCATGGCTGACGAAACAATAAAAGGTTCCGTTCGAAATTCCGGAAAAAATTACTGAGTTCGACAAGTCGCACTTAACGAAGGTTAAAGGTTACATTGTGAGAATAACATTGAAGCTGATAACAGTAGTTTGAATAATTCAAATAATACAGTACTAATATATTTTTTATTATTTCTTTTGTTTTATTTGATTACTTTACGAGATTTCTCAAATTTCTATGATTGTATAGCTTTTTTATTCATTTTTTGTCATACGACTTTCGATGAAAAGTATCAATGGTTTATTTATTTTTATTTCAAATTTTGACAATCTAAATATGTAGCATAGTTAGGATGTTCTTCAATCTCTACAGAGCATTCACTTCGTTGCAGATCAGGTGGTCGTATTTCTGTAGTCGCAGTTGTGGGGTGGCAGCCAAAGTTTCATCTTCTCTTCTCTCTGTTGTTTTCCTCATTATCCGAATAAAATCGTTCATACGTGTTATTAATAAAAAATACAACGACAAATACAATTGAGTTTTTACAATCTCTTTGCGTGTTATTATTTCTTCATAGCATACATGTATACGCATAAAACACACAATCCGCTCCCCTACAGGGGAACGAAACATCTATCTAAAATCATTGCTATCTCTCCGCTCGTTCAATCGAAAGAGAAATACCTCTTCTGGTAATTATACACGTAACACTGACTCCTTCTTTTTCTTATGAAGTCACTGTCGGGACACGTAACTTTACTCGAATTCTAATGGAAAACGTCCACTAAACCTAAGTTCCATTCAAGACCATAACTTTCATCCCACGAGGTTAGCATGAAAATTTACAATACTAATCCTATCTTTACACATCCGGATCTAAATATTTATTGTTTCCGTGTATTGTGTTTTTCTAAAAAAAAAAACAAGAAAAAAACAACGCCCCTTTTTATTTTGTCCCATTTAAAGTGGCTTTTTGAGAATCCGGATACCCCGATCTACATAAACCAACCTCGTGTCTAACTATGCCCTCGTTGAGAGGTAAGAAAATAGAGACATATATAAAGATAATGGAATCAGCGTAATGCTGGTTTCTTTACTTAAATGAATTAATATCTCATCTTCGTCTAATCTCGTTGGATAAAGGTTATCGTCTTAACTGGAACCTTTTATTAGCTCGTGTTATTGAACCGCTATACTGGTTCTTCTGAATGAATTTCACTCTGGATATCATCTTAAACTATAATTGATGATGCTTTTTTGTTGGAGGTGGTTTTGCTAAATGTGGAGTTTCCGTTGCCTTTCTTTCGGCGCCTCCTTTGATTAACGGTAAGTACATTCCGTATTACCAACTCGGAATGTCTTCGTCTTCGTACGTGGTTCAATATAAAACACGCATCAATCATTGTCGGCCACCTTGGCCAGAAATCCTGAAATTAAAGAGTTGGCGAGATGAAATAAAATATAAGTTTTCTTATCGCCGGTTAATATTCGAGTTAACTTCCCATTTATATAAAGTTAAGTATATTTATATGTTTATATACTTGTATGTATAGAATGCACTCTTAAACTGATTAACCAAACATTATCATTGGAATATAGTTGTTAGGTGTAAGGGTGGATAATGTGGGATATATATAATTTAATTGAGTTGTAGATAAAGAGGCAAAGAGTGTGTGGGACCCATTCGTGAAAATTCAGATATCTACAATGTTTTCGAAATTTTTACAATAGGTATTAATAAATATTCACAAAATTTTAGTTTCTTCAGAGAACTTTAAAGAGTTTTAAAGGGCATAATATGGGCACAGCCTCCCATTTGAAATTTCAAATATTTTAGATTTGCACTAAATTTGATCCATAGTTATTAGACACTAATTAAGCAAGATTCACTGAATTTCAATTTCTTTTTAAGAGCCTTTGAGCTTTAGACACTAATTAAGCAAGATTCGCTGAATTTCCATTTCTTTTTAAGACCCTTTGAGCTTTAGACACTAATTAAGTAAGATTCACTGAATTTCCATTTCTGTTTAAGAGCCTTTGAGCTTTAGACACTAATTAAGCAAGATTCACTGAATTTCAATTTCTTTTTAGAACCCTTTGAGTTTTAGACACTAATTAAGCAAGATTCACTGAATTTCCATTTCTTTTTAAGACCCTTTGAGCTTTAGACTTTAATTATAGACATTCTCTAGAATTAAAATCATGTAACAGATTTTAATCAAAAATGGAATAAGGATTTTAGAAATAATATTTAGTATCATTGTATCTTGATTTTACGCTTCGTAAAGGATCATAAAAATGGTGAAATTTTTTTATCTTCGTGGAATTAATGTATTCTTCTAGGTCTTTTAAAATGTTCTATCCAATTTTTTTTAACTATGTCCATATTATGCTTACTTCCACTGACTATTTGTATCTAATCGTACAATTAAACGACGATTCAAGCTAATTTCCTGTGTGGCATCAGGTAAAATCTGATAATATCTGTCATATTGAAAACTGTGGGTGAATATTTTTGTGTTATTTATACTATTAGTCAGACAAATCATATGTGATTGATTTGTCAGTTAATCGTGTCTACAAATAAAGAATTCGGCATTAAATGACTAAAAAACATTGATGTGCTGTCAAAGAAATCGAATCGGAATTTCTACCGTGGTTCTAGAATATTGTTATAAATGTTTTCAAACATATCATTTGAAAGGTATACATCTACAAAGAAAATTATATCAATAAACTCGAAAATATCCGAAAGTGTTGATGTGCCGTTAAACAAAGCAATCAACACAATTTCAAGGTGCTTACGATGTTAAAGTTTTGTCGTTAAATCTGCTGTTTTTGTATTTGTTGTTGTTTTTCTTCTTGGTTAGTTCACAAACGACACTAAAAAGAAAATACGTACAATTTTGTTTTTGGTTTATCGAGGTTTTCTTTTGCTGTATCAATATTCGAGAAACATGGAACATTTTGTTGTAAGTACATGGATTCCTTAGTCGATAGACTGAGATGCGAATCTCTGTGTGTATGTTGACAAGCGTGTGTGTGTCTGTGTATGCCTTCTGAACGTAAATTCGCCCGCCTGTTCTTTACTCGTGCTCTGTCTTTCCAGGTTTTCTTCTCTGTTCTTTCTATCCGTCTGTCTGTCTATTTATCTATATCGCTTACGTCATATAAACATTATTCGCATTTGTGTATTTTCAACTCAAAAGATAATTCCTATTCAGATATTTTTGTGAATTGCATTTGTTTACCAAATCCTC
This sequence comes from Sepiola atlantica, assembly GCA_963556195.1. Taxonomy (NCBI): domain Eukaryota; kingdom Metazoa; phylum Mollusca; class Cephalopoda; order Sepiida; family Sepiolidae; genus Sepiola; species Sepiola atlantica. The sequence continues at coordinate 204,877,062 of OY744515.1, read as the reverse complement.
ATAAATTATTCCATGTCTTTTGAAATTTGATTTGTTTATAAAATTCTAAAAAACATATTTTGTCCATTGTTCGTTAACAAAAAAAATCCTAACACAAATTTGTGTTTACAAAATTCCTCACATCCCCTGAACGATGTTTCTGACAAAAGGAGAAACAATTGCTGTTATTTTGATTGCTGCTGGTTTGAGTGGGTAGTATGTTGAGATTTTCTAACCCTCTCATAGTATTCATCATCATTCAACTGCGAATCCTTATTATCGAGTAAATTTTAGTCCTGATATAGTGTGACTCTTTAGAAAAAAATATTTGAGATGAAAGATTCGGTCACTTAGTCACTTAATTTTTGTTTTTGTCCATGTTCATCTTGAAGTTTCTGTTTACGTATATTCGTATATGATATATATTACTTGCGATTTCAGTATTCGTCTTCTCTTGCTTTTTCCTTTTCTTTTAGCTCGAGATCCTTTATCACTTTAAAGAGTTCTGTGAGATTTTCCAGATCAGACACATTGCGACTCTTCCCTATCATCCTAGATTAAACGGCCAAGCGGAGCGTTTTGTGGACACTCCAAAAAGAATTCTGAAAAAAGCTCGCGGTAATCCCACGCAAACGGCCCTGCATCAGTTTTTACAAGTGTACAGAATCACGCAAAATATTAACATACCATTCTCATCATCTCCTGCAATCCGTTTTTGACAAATTACTGCCTCAACAGACCAAACAAGGTCGAACCTCTATTGTACCCAAAAAATGATACATCCCAGGTGGCAGAGTATATATCAATATGTTTAAAAATAAAATTTATTTCTGGTGACTCGGTACGATAGAAAAGAGAATTGGAAATATGGTTTACATAATTCAAGGACCACATAATGTACACCTAAATCAAATTAGGAAACGACTGTCGTATGACACTGACAGTACTCCCAGGTAGAAGAAGTTATGGACATCATTTATGATATATTCGGCATACCAGTACCCCAATCAGTCCCAGAAAAACGGCAATCTAAAAGGAAACGGAAGTCTCCGGATCTTATCGTAATCAATCTAAAAAGGAAACGATATTAATACTCCTGAGGAGCTAAAGCTTGGGAGGGGTGTTATGGTACCGTAATTATAACGGACTTTGGACTCTTCCATTCACAATAAATACTGGAAGCATATGCTTCTCAGTGTCGAGTAAACCCCAGTCTATACTGGCAGACAAGATTGGCATACCACTACTCTAGTTTTTCTGTAGTATTATAATTTTCTTCAATATACTTGTTTTCGCTAAACCCCTGTTCGTGTTTTCATTCCGGACCCTAAACAGGTCCACAACATCCATTTTTCTCCTCCTTTTTATTCCTTCATTTGATTTTTTACGTACTTTTGGTTTGTATTTGGTTTGTTTCACGGCATAACAACACCCTAGTGGATCATTGAATGCGGGCCAAAAGTAAAAGTAACATGACTATTCTATTTGTTAGAAATATGTGATTTATTTTACAATTTTTCTCAGATAAATATGTTTTGTAAATTCTTTAGAAATTAAGCAATATAGTTAGGATTAATTGCTAAAACCGGTTTCACAAATCAATCATCTGGTAATCTCAAGGACGGATTTCATTGAAATCGGTAAATTTCACAAATTTATGTTCACTGTAAGTAGAGAACGACTGCAAACACAGAATGGAAGATATTCGCCTTTAAGCAGATATGCGTGTGTTACGTATATCTTGCCTATATAGAACCGGGCAACAATTACCCCTTCCTTCCTCACTTTTTTATAACTCTGCTACTCCTCTTTTATTGTTGGTTTGACATTTTTCACTTTATCATTCGTGCATGTATTCCGGATAGTTTGATATTTATTTGTTATGAAATTTCAATTGTTGATTTTAGATCCGTTATTGGAATCTTGGCGTTGGTTTTCATACTATGAATTGATTTTTGTTCATTTTTCAATATTGCCTTGTATCCAATATAAGATGACTGTTTTCATGCTGAACAGTTTATTGATTCTCCTGCAAAGTTGAACCATTATTGGATTGTCCATATTTTTATTTTTCAGTGACTCAAGTGGGAATCTGTAAGACCATGCAGGTATACCAAAAGCGTTTGTCATTTATTTGTTATAAATTTCTTACTTGTTGGTTTAAGATCCTTATATATATTTTTGGTTTTGGATTTGATACTATGTAGCGAAATCTTTTGCAGCTTTGTCCACCTTTTTGTTTCCACAAATGCCAACATGGCTCAATATCCAACAGAAGATGGTTGTTTTCACGTTGCAGAGGTTATCGATTCTGTTGCAAAGCTTAATAATTAGTATATTGTTCATATTTTTTATTTTTCAGTGGTTCAAGTGGAAATCTTGAGTATGTAAGTACATTGAATTTTCTTGACCTGCCGTTTTTTGGTTTATTCAATAACAAAAATGGCCTTTTATATCAGAAGTTTAAATCAAGGCAGTATTTATTAGTCTGTGTATTCTTTATCGCCACAGATAACTTCCTAATGAGTCTCCATTTTTATACTCATATATGTGTATATATATATATTTGTAGTCGGAATGGTGGTACGTTATATTTTAAAATTCGTTCTGAAATGTAATTGGGAATTTTTCAAAGAGCCGACATAAACCGTTTTTAAACATGCTTAATCATTAAAATAATGCCTGTAATAGTATCTCTTTTATAAAGGGAAGAAAGACAAAACGTTGCAAGAAAAAAAAAAAAATTAACTTTAATAAGTTCATTTTAAATAAAACAGTTAGAAAATCGAAAGAGAAAGTTAAAAGTCAGAAAAGAAATTTAAAATATCAGCCATGATGTCTTCAGACATAAAAAACGTAAATATTTTTTAACATAGTAATTGAAAAGTATCGTAAAATATATTTTTGTAGACATATTGAGTTTAATCAATGTGCTACGACTGAATTACCCAAAAAGTCTGTCAAAACTATATTAAAATGACAACTTTTTTATAGTCGGCAGCAGAAAACAATCGCTTATACGTCAAGTGTTAAAAAAGGGAATGTTAAAATTTGTATTGAAAAATGTAATTCGATTACTGATGTCAGTTGTACACTTACAAATATATGTCAGACGATAAATGTATGAACTTTCTTTGGCTGTTTTCGCTGGATTTTGGGACTAGAAATATTTTTTTGTGTTTCGCATAGTAGCAACAATGTTCAAGGTACTTAATTTCCCTGATGATCTGCCAAGCAAGGACTTGCGATGCGCTTCGAATAATGGACTTCTTCAATTCTTTTTTTCCGTTCTCCCTCTAGTTTCTTTGGACCCGAGGGACAAACTTGGCTTAATAAACTACACTTTTTTCCATAAGAATGTGTCCATTGCTTGATTACTTATTTCGTTGTGACTACCGTCCCGACCCATGGCACGACACGCATGGGCATTGAGACGCCGACTGAGAGAGAGAGAGAAAGAGAGAGAGCGAAGGAGAGAGAGAGAGCGAGAGAAAGAGTGAGAGAGAAACAGAGAGAGAGAAAGAGAGAGAGAGCGAGAGAGAGAGAGAGCAGCTATGTTTTCGATTAAGAGTTGAACTGTGTTATAGGAGGATTGCGGTTTATGCTTATCTTTTTAAATTATTTAATAAATATGACGAAAATAATGTTTAAATACTTTTTGGCATATTAAATAAAATAATGTGATTTTTTTTATAACAAAATATGTTACAACTAAAACCGAACGAGAAATAATAAAACACACATATTACAGATGAAATAAATTATACTAAAATTTGATAAAAAATATTACAAAAAATCCAAAAAAATCAAACGTGTAAATCTTGTTTCGTACGAAGAAACAACTGTAATATATAAAGTATGTATATAACTAAAATTCTTATAGCTAGGCGACATTTTACTTTGTTCATCAGTTCTGATTTCATAATAGTGGTACTAATATATCATTTCTACTACTAATCAGTCACCACTTATCAAAGCCTAGAGGTCGCTCGATGATGCGGCTCATGAGATTGTCATTTGAATGATGGACAGATTCATAAGAGTATTGGAGACGATCAGTTAAACGGGCAGGATTAGATTATCATAAGAGGACAGCTCGACAAGTATTTGTTTACATTAGAATTGAAACCGACTATTTTGTAGTCAGCAGGGAAGTAGTCCTGGGGTATTATGTTCTACAGATGGGAATTTCATGTAAAGAAGGTCTACTCATGAAAGCTCCGTTTGGTGTTTGGTATACAGAGGCAGAATGAAGAGTTCTTCTCAGTGGCGATAGCCAGACAGGTACTTTCAGTGAAGGTTTCACATGGGGGAGAAAAGAGTGTAGCATAAAAATAACGATAGAGTAGAGAAAGACTAGCAACGTCTCTTCTGTGAGAAAGAGGATCTAGTGTACAGAAGAGATCATCCTCCACTAGGTTGCAAAGTTGATTTTGTACTCTTTCAAGGCAAGAAAAGTTGCCTTAAGCTGCACCACACCAGCTGTGGAAGGAATACTCCATCTTAGAGCATATTTGACTCTTATATAGGTAGAGGATAACATCAGAGGTCAGGTACATTCTGGAGCGATAGAATGATCCAACCATTTTCCAGCGACCTTCCGACTAAATATTTTAATCAAATCTATTACTTCATTCATCTTAAAATATACATAGATTTCAGATGCTGAGCTTTCAAAGTCAGTTTTTAAATTTAAATAATGTAGACTATCAAATCATATAAAAAGATTTAATTACAAATTGCTAAATCAATCAACCCAGAAGTAAATAATGCATACTGCGGAAACACTGGGACACTAACCAGCCACACTATCAGCGGTGTACAGATTGATTGACATGGTACCTCTTCATATCCGAAGGAATGGCCATGTGAAAATCCATAAACACAAATAGTAAACCTATTTGGCCATGGACAACAAAGAAAAAGATTGGAACCAAGAAGTTGTTTCATGACTAAAGGAGTTTTGTCCTTGCACGGTCACAGAACTTACGCACTGACAGGTGGAATACTTGAAATAACTACTTGAACGAAGCTATCCAAGAACCCAGAGAATATCTCTAACATGGAACGGATCTCCAATGGAATGAGTGGGTGACCCTAAACCGAGCAAGAGCGAAGGTTGGAGGGACAACCTGCAATTTTCATGGGTGGGGACCAGCTACAACAAGCAACTAGCCTTGTGGAAATCTCAGACAGACAATGGAACACATCATCAGTGACTGGAGTGATATACCAACTTGTACTGACCAAAATATTATGAAACTGTAACCTTGATGCCCAAGAATGGATCCAGTATTGGCATGATAAGACATGATGATCAAAATGCATAGAGTTTGTGATCAGAAGATTCCCGCTAAAAATTGGACTGCATACATCTTTAAAATGTAAACTTTGTGTCGTATTTAAAATCAAATATGTGAGAAGAGAAAAGAATAGCAAAATTGATATCATTCTGCTACTATATTTGAATGAGTTTTCTTCGTTTATAGCATACTAGCTATGATAACCCGACGTTTCTCGGGATTGAATGAGGATCACTACTATGTACTTTTTCACTATGCGCATAATACCATACTACTTTCTTTGTTTTTACTGTCCCCTTCCTCCTTTTTCGCACCCTAATAAAGTTGTAAAAGAAGAGAAATATGAGAAAACTCTGAATTAGTGGTTTAATTTCATTAAAATCGAATCAACGTATTTTAAGTTTTAAGAAGGGTTCTGCACCTATGGGTTATTTCGAAGGCATGTTGATATTCGGCACACAGGGGGTAACGTTGAGATTCGAGACCACTCCCATTTTATAATCTTATACATATGATATGAATTAAATCAACATAGGATATACTTAAAGTTTTAAAGGAGGTTCGGCCCTCATAGCTCCTATAGGTTAGGAGGTCACTTAGAGATTCAGGACCACTTCCAGTATCTTCACCAGAAAATTTTATACATATGATTTAAATTTCATAAAAATTATTAATTTTTAATGAAGATGTTTTTCTTTTACAGAAATCGTTCTCTTTTAGATATGCGGTTTGATCAATAATCTCTAAGAAATGAAGTTATAATGTTTAAAAAAAACTTAATTTTAAACAACACTCATTCTAGTAGAGAAACATGTTACGAATTGTTTTCTTTACTAGTGTATACCCTCTATAAAAAAGACGACAGTAAAATTGTTCCACCTGTGTTCGCAGCAATATTCATATAAATTATAAAATTAAGTCAGTAATTTAATTTTTCATATATTAATTATCACTATCATTTCTGATGACCTAAAGAAAACAAAAACGCCTACCGTTGACTTTTTATTTAGTGTGCAGGATTTCTATCGGATTCATTTAAGAGATCGAGGGTTGTATACCTTGCTATTCGCTTTTTGCGCTTCCCTTCTATCATTTAAAATGTTTTCGTCCGGATAAATACACCTACATATATATATATATATATATATATATATATATATATATATATATATATATACATAATTTGTGTTATTTATCTGTTCTCATGTACATATTTGCATATCTTTTCTCTCTACATAACTTTAAACCCTACTACTATATATTTCCCAAAATCACAGATATTCTTTTCTTTGCCACTTCTAGCATCTTTCGCTCTTGATAAAGCTCACACAACAATTGGGTGAAACGTTGAGTTCTCTGGTCTTCCATTGTTTCCGTTTAAACTCATATATATTTTATATATTTATATATATACATATATATGCCCTCCGTTCAGTCTAGAGAGACTATGGACACCCCTGTAAGGGGCTGACTGCGCGTGTAATTGTGAAGCAAGGGTTGCACAATTCCACTGCTTGATTCCAATGGCAAGCTATTCAAGACGACTGGAAACAATGCCAAGATAAGCAGAGAGCAGATACATCACCTGGTATTCCCAAATGGTCACCCATTTAGTACTGGCCGACGTCGCTTAACATCGGTGATCTAACGGGAACCGGTGTATCAACGTGATTGTGCCGTATATATATATATATATATATATATATATATATATATATTGTATTTAATTCTATACTATTTATACTTAAGGGTGCTGGGTTTGAATCCGGTTCGTTCCACAGAAACACTTTTATCAAACCCGCACATGACCTTGTGTCTAACCTCCTAGAGAGGAGGTAAATAAAATACTTAGAAGGCCATACCATATGCATTACTTCTTTGATACGTCTTTCTCTCCACCGTTCTTCTCTTGTCTGTTATTTAAAACTGGTCAATGCTTGTTTTCGGGCATAAACATTATATATAGAACTTAGTTTTATCGGATATTTAAACGGATGCATATGTATAGCTGATCTCTAGAACTCTTATTCCCTTACATTTTCCATTGAGAATGATTATTTGATAACCTCTAGAATTGTTGCTACACGAGTTGACCCCGGATTAGATTTTGAAATCTAATTTCGCGGAACCAATCTTGGAAGCAATTTTGAAATCACTCGAGGGTTTGTACAAACTTTCAGACCGAGGAATGGAACGAATCTAAAATATCAGATTCAAATTAGACCGCCATTTCTCGGAAATAACGTGAAGCTTTATGACCATACGATTTCAAATATACTGAGGTCATTTTTATTTCCTCCGCCAAGGAGGTTATGTTTTCGGTTGAATTTGTTTGTTAGTCATTGTGCTTGTTTGTGTACACCCTACAATCCTAATCGCTTGACCAATCGTCACCAAAAATGGTCAAGATATAGGCCATGATCGAACTTATAACTGATTTAATTTTCGGATCTCTACGTCAAAGGTCAAAGGTAAAAAATAAGGTCGTGGAAAAGGGGGAAGTCACAGTTTTAACAATAACTTTGGTTCTGTTCATTGTAGAGATCGCTATATTGGAGCCCCGCATCTTAATGACCATAACTTTTGACATTGACCGTGAAATATACAGTCAAGGTAAAAAATCGTGCGGAATTTACACTTTGATTTTTCCAAATTGGATACATAGTTCTTATACTCTTTGATAACACTAAACATGAATTTAAGTGCTTAAATCGTAAAATTGATAAATAGCGATGTTTTATCTATCCTCATTCTTCTTTCTATTCACATTTTTCTCATGTTACTTCTTAAAATGTTGAATTTCGTATTTGATTTTCTTTTGTTGCTTATTTCGTAGCCGAAGTTAAGAAATACTTATATTTCTTTCAGGTCTCTAATCCATAAAATAAAATCAAGTCGAAAAAAAGTCTAAATATTAAACGAAAGGTCATTACCTCCCTCACTCCGTCTTATTCTTACTTATGAGAGGGTAACCCATCTTCAATTTTCTGTTATCTCTGGGAGATGACGTGTAAACTTATTCTTATATATATATATATATATATATATATATATATATATGTGTGTGTGTGTGTGTACGTAGATTTTTTTAATACACGCGAAGGCTTTGAAATACCTGACAAGTACACGAGCTAAGATTACCTCTCTAAGTGTGATGGACCCGGAGACCTTTTCAGGTCATTTATCTAGGATAAGGAAAACTGATATAAAAACTGTGCTACTGACTACTCACGTCTTGGCAGTAAACGGTTGGGGAAAAGAGGTCTCCTTAGTCCTGATCGACAACTTTCCTTGAGCTGGAGTCTCGAAAAATATCCGGATTGCAAACCTAAAATTACTTTAGGAGTAGATGGGCTCTGCTTATCGTCCAGCCTTTGCGCACCTTATTTGTCTATTAGCCAAGCGGAGAGACATCTAAAATACACCTAATTCTTGGCATTGTTTCCTTACTAAGACAATGAACGGCGTCTCACTTTCTATCTATCTGGGAAACTTGAGGGAAAGTTTTTGTATCACGAAGTCTCACACGACTAGTCTGTGTCGCTCTTGTTCCGACAGATTGAGGGTACAGGTTAGACAGCTTCTCTGACTGCTGGTGCCGACTCGTAGTGCAGGATTCCTAACTATTAGGTAGCGCTAACAGTGGTTGCTCCATCAACAGTTGTATAATATCGTGACTAACTGTACGTGCCATTTTGCGCATGGAAAGGGACCCTACAGTTTCCCTCGATGGGCTTTCCTTGGGCCACAACTCCCATGGATTAAGTCTCGAAGTGTGAGCTTATTGGCACCAATCAAGCACCCACTTTGCCATCCCAACTCTATCTAAAACCAAAATTACAATACAAAAAAAGGAACAAACTTAAACAAAACACCTAACAAAACACAGGCTAGCATTCACAAATATCCGGAGGCTTTGACCCAACATGAATGACGTAGAAACCTTTCTCCTAGTAAGCTCCCTAGATATCTTAGCACTAAGTGAAACCTACCTACAATCCCCAATCTCCTCACACAATTTGGACATGACTGAATACCGTCCTCTCTACCGTAAAGACTATGATAAACATATGCACGAGCTAGGAGTTTATGTTCGGAACACCCTCCTCTTAACCAGAGAACAAAGGCTAAAATCAGATGATCAAGACTACATGTGCTTTAGATTAACCTTTACAACGCAGCGTTTGTTACTTATATTTCTCATACCGTTCTCCTTCGACCCAGGACTGTAACTTGCTAAACTTCGTCTCTGAAAGCATAGATACAGCACTTTCACTTTTACTCACGTGCCCAAATACATGTATTTAGTGATTTTAATGTACATCACAGTGGCTGGCTTCGATTCTCCAGCTTTACAGATGTAGCTGGAAACTGCACGTATAGTTTCTCCCAAGCGTACTCCATCTCACAGACTGTCACTTTCTCGACCCGCCTCTCTTACCGTGTCGACCAGCAAGCCTCACTTCCCGACCTGTTCTTGACCTCACTGCCAGTGGCTTGTGCAACGAATGCCCATAGTCCGCTCGGGAACGTTGATCACTTTGTTGTAATGATTGATATCATCATAAAATCTCGTTCCAAAGCTGTACTAGATGCAGGTTGATTTTGATTCCATCAAAGATAACATCATAGATACCCTATAGAGTGAAACTTTTTCTCTTCCTGCTGATAAGTGTGCAAATCAGTTAACTGAATGTGTCAAAGCAGACATTGAAGCACATGCTAAAATTCTACAAACAGTTCCACTCTTCACAGTGGTTTACCTCAAACTGTGATGTTGCTATTGCTCAGAAGCAGAAAGAACTCCAACAATTCAACCGCCATATGTCAACTAAAAATAGACACAGAAAACGCATTCAGTCACAGAAACTAGGCACTCGTTATTTCTGGAAAATCTTCAATAATGTTGTGAACAATAAGCAATCAACAATTTCACCCGCTATCTAACCACAATGATATCGTTTGCAAAGCAACTGATAAGACTGAACAACTTGATCAGCGTTTCGCCTTAAACTCTACTCTAACTCCGCAAATCACCCCTCCCAAAATTACCATTGCGGACTGAAGCAACAATTGATGACCTGACCATCACCCCACATCATGTCTAGGACATCATAAAAAACCTTGCTATCTCCAAAGCATGTGGGTCTGATCTTATACCAGTAATATAAATAAAGAAATGCTCCGCTGAACTGGCCCCTGTCCTCTCCAAACTCTACAACAAATACCTTACTGAATCTTGCTTCCCTGATAGCTGGAAAATTGATTCTTTGATACCAGTCATCAAGAATTCTGGAGATAGAATTGACCCTCGGAACTACCGCCCCATCAGTCTGCTCCGGATCTTTGCTGAAATCTTTGAACACTAAATCAATCTAGCGATAGTTAGTCACCTCGTCAATGCTAAACCTTTTTCTGACCATCAGTATGGATTCAGGCAAGAACAATCTACTGCGGATATCCTAACGATCATCTCTGAACGCATATATCATACACTGAACAAGACTGGTAAATCTAGGTGGTAGCTCTTGATATATTAAAAGCCTTTAACAAAGTCTGGCATAAAGGTTTTCTCATTAAAAATAATTCATATGGTATTACTGGACGAATATTTAATATAAATAGATCCTTCCTATCAAAAAGTAAAATCTAGGTTGTCCTCGATGGCAGTCCATCCAAACAACATGACATAAATGCAGGTGTACCCCAGGGATCGAACCTTGGACCTTTATTGTTCCGGATTTTCTATAAACGACCTCCCTGATACATTGTGTCTGAGATGAGTATATTTGCTGATCACACCACACTCTACTCTCGTCATGTGCGTAAAACGGACGCGCACTTATCCTAGCCAATGGCCAAATCTTTAGAAAGTGACCTCCAGTGTGTTGTGGAATGGGGTCATAAATGAATTGTTACATTTAATGCTGCTAAGACAAAGCTCCTTTTCTTTCAACAACTACAACAAACCTTTTCAACTACCGATTGGCATGGCAAATAACACCATACCTAAGAGTTCAACGTTTAAAGTCCTCGGTCTAACATTCATAGGTAACATGAATTGGAACAAATACATAGTAGACATCGCCAAAGCTTCTGCAAAGAAGGTGGCTCTCTCTCCCGAGCTAGAAAACTTCTCACACCTGACAGTATCCTATATATCTACAAAGCCACCATCCGTCCATGCATGGAGTATTGTTGTCACATCTGGACTGGTGAACCATCCACTAGTCACTCCATCTTAGATAAGGTTAAAAAAGAGTCGCTTATCTAATAGGTCCCTCCCTAAGCACCAAGTTCTAGTCCCCGTCCTATTGACGCAATGTTGCATACTTGTGTTGTTTTACAAGTACTTCAATGGAATGTGCTCCGATGAACTTGCTGCTCTGGATCCTCCTCGGCGTAAATACACTCGGCCAACCCGACAATCAGTTAAATCCCATCCATTCACTTTGGAAGACTCCAGATGCCGGCGAGCCTTCTACTCCAATAGCTTCTTTCCTCGTACTGCCATCTTTTGGAACACCCTCCCGGCTTCATATTTCCGCGACTGTAATTGACATGCAGACATTTAAAACTAATGTTAACAAGTATCTCGCTGCACAGCTCCCAATTTAGGATGACTCCCTCAAATTCCATCCTAATTCTCAGTAGCCCCTTACGTCTACAGTGACATCTTGCCATTGTTTGGGGTGAACTAATTAAACAAAAAATTAAAAAACACCATGGAACATTTTGCGTTGAAGAAAGTGTCAAGAATTTAAAAAAATACTTAATTATTTTCACAAGTTTAGAGATGTCATGTTATGTTCTGTTCACCTCACCATAACAACCCTTAAATTATCTCACACACACACACACACACACACACACACACACACACACACACACACACACACATATATATATATATATATATATATATATATATATATAGCGAGAGAGAGAGAGAGAGAGAGAGGGAGAGAGAGAGAGAGAGAGTGAGACAGAGAGAGAGACAGTTCAGACCAATAAATTTACAACATGATTTACTTCAGTTTCAAGAATTCAAGATGAATAAGCATGATGCGTATGATCGTTTCTGGGACAACTAGGATTTTTTTTATTTTCTTAATTTTTTTATTTATTATTTCAAATATGTCACTTTTTCAGCGTCTTTTACAAATAATCACAAATGAAAGTTAAGGAAAAACATCAACGTGGTCTTTTTTTAGACAAAATATGAATCAACTTATTACAAGTTTGGGTCAGGGTTAAGAAAAAACACATGTACATATATTTATAATACTTATACTAATAAACGCGACAATAATAATAATAATAATAATAATAATAATAATAATAATAATAATAATAATAATAATAATAATACTGACAATAATAATAATAATGACAATAATAATGATAATAATAATAATAATAATAATAATAATAATGACAATACTAATAATAATGACAATAATAATAATAATAATAATAATAATAATAATAATAATAATAATAATAATAATAATAATAAATAGGATACTGAGAATAATAATGATAATAATGATAAAAATAAATTTAAAAAATGAAATAAAATACTAAAAATAATGATAAAATATATAATGGATTAAATTCCCCAAAATTCGATATTACAGAATACGTAAGTAATAATAAGATATCGTAGTAATACTGATTATAATAACAACAATAATAATTGTTATAACAAGGACTATAATAAGAAATAAAAATATTGAGTATGAAAAATAACAGCAAGGATAACCATACAAAAAAACAATAATGTATATTGTAGTTTGAAAATTATAAGAAATAATATATCGCTTACCTCATAGTGGAAAGGGGAAAGGAATGCCGCCGATAATTGATATCAGTAGAGAAAATACGTTCAAGATACTTGCCAACTTAAATATCGTTGATATGTTATTTGTGTATCCCTTTTGACACTCATGATCAATGGGAAGTCTAGTTTTAGAAATAAAAGGCTGTTAATTCTTTTTTGTTGTTTTGGGAGGAAGTAAGTGGAAACTTGGATTTGCGACCTTGGTTGTTGATGATATTTTGCTTGTTTGACTTACAAAATTTGACTGTTTATGGCCATTGTGCATTATTGTTGGCATATATTTAGGTGACATTATTGGACAATTCACCCACATTATACACGCACAAACACATGTAAATATAGTATGAAAATATATCTCTGGCAAATATAACTACAAACGGCGTCCATGTTTTATTCCTGCAGGAAATCATCAGGCTAAATGCGCGAATTTATTGTTAGCCATTGCATTATATCTCAGTAGTGTTTACTCTATCTAACCAACTAATCGAATTCGTTGTGGTTACCCCTTCTCGGGATATTATGTTCAGTTGCAAATCTCTAAACTCTTTTTTGGGGGGTCGTCAAATTGATAGGTGACCTTATTTTAACACGTGCGAACGGAAATGATTTATCTTATTTATTTATTTTATTACTCGTTGCTATTTTAGAAGTTTACTTAGTTTAGTTTTTTATTTATTAATTTATTTTATTGATTATTTTTAAAAATTTTTAATTCATATATTTGTCTTCAAGTGAAGTTTGTTTTATGTCTACAGTTAGTAGCTATTTTTCTTTTACAATTTAGTATTTTATTGGGATCTTTAACATTTTTAATTTATAATTTTTCATTCAAATATAATCTACACGAGTCTGCATGTACTTGCCGATCGTAATATGTTCCACTCAATTGTTGAATTCACGGAAAACTTTATTTAACTCTATTTTTTTGTATACAAAGGTCCATATATTATTTTCATGATATATATTTTCTCTTGATTACAGTGTCGATATTCAATCAATAAAAAAACACACTCAAAGTGATAAGAACATATGTAAAAATAAAATGAATGTTGATTGAATTTTAATCTTTTCAGCCTGACTGTGAAATTTTCATACACTGATGAAGCCCCTCATTAATATCAGTGATATTTAGTATATCAGGAAAATCTATATTCTTGAAACTAACGGAAACAATTGTTTGTAAATAAAATGATTTTGAGCGAAATATGAAATGTTTCTCTGAATAACTATAGTTTACATAATGACTTATAAGCTCTATTCGTACTTTATTGGGCTACAACATACACTTTTTGTGTTAACTTAAAGAGATTTATATATATATATATATATATATATATATATAGTATAAATGTTTATTTAAACAAACACTGTTGCTTACATATGTGCACACATGTTTCGGTTGTACTCTGCATAAAGAGTCAACCTCTTCAGACCAAAACGAGCAATTGAAATGAGATCAGAAAATACTTCTTTATGTAGACAGTGTAAACCTCCCCACCTCAGCATCTTGCAGTATTTTTCGTTCCCAGCCTTCTTTGTTCTATCTGTTTACATTTATACCTACTATAGTACTAATACAAAGAATTTAAAATATAAGCACTGCTAAGGCAAACAAGCTGGTCAAGTACATTGCAAGTAATTGTAACGGTTAATTCTATCTATAAAAAAATAAGCGATTATAAGAAAGCATTAAAATCAGGTCTACTATTGGTTCTATCAAGCATATATCATTTTCACAAACTTTAATGACTACTTGTCATCGACTGTCTTAATAAGTCATCAAATTTCATCATTCCATTCATTATTTTCAATTCTTTCATAACATTCATCAAATCTATATCGTCAACAAAGCACTATATTTGATATTCGACTTTTGTTTTACCGTTGTTCTGTTGCTCAAATGGTAAAACCGACATCAGCTAAAGGTGGCTCGATTTTGTAAGAACTGGTCTGATTCTGTACGGATCTCATTTTTCTTTTTGTGATTTTACAATGTTCTCAACCCCGTGTATAAATTAACCGTTTTGTTTCATCAGAAACTGGAAAAGTTTCTCTTCAGTGCCAACAAGTTCCAGACGAGATAGCCATCATTTTCGCCTCCCCAAAAAACCCACCGACGAAGTAGAATCCCGAACGAGGGCCACAAGATTATCATAGTAGTCTTAAAATAAAAAAATTAAAAAAAACTGAGATTGTCTCTCTTACTTGACTTATTTGCATTATTCAGAGAGCTTTGTCACATGATGAAAACAAAATTCCGGCACTTATCACGGTTTTGAGCCAGTCTTTCTGTAGTGATGACCGGCATGCCTTATCTAGTCGGACCATTTAGGTCGTTGTCCTGTTGATCGTTCTTCAATTAAATCTTCTTGCATGATTTATTTACATAGCTGGAGTCTGGTAGCCGGGAAACAAGTCTACCCTACGTTTTTTTTTCGAATAACGTTGTTGATTAATCTTTTTATATTAAACTTCTTTCTGATATCTGCATTACTTAGTCTACCTCGCAAAGTTACTTCAAGGATAGTTCTTAAACATTTCAATTCAAAGATATCTAGCTTTTTCGGAGATGGCATTACCGTGTCGTAATCATGTTTGTTTTGAGTAATTAAAATTAACAGCAATCCCTAAGCAGAGCCACAAGATGATCACGGTAATATACAGCACAACTTGAACATTTATTGCCCGGTGAGGGCGCCTCAGACAGTTAGTAATGAACTAATTACTTCCCAAAGTAATAAGGCAAGGTCTGAGAGGGTGGACGAAGGCCCGACAGAAAAAAGCCACTGCATTCACAATGGTTCAGTCTCTGTCGGACAGACTGTCGAGAACGTATCCTCGACTGGTATGCTTTGGCGGAAGAATCAGACTGCTTTTGTCCTCTAATTCGTCGTCGTCCGAAGAAATGGAATCTCGAAGCAGATCCACAAGAGGATCACAATGAAATGATGAATCTTGAGTGTCAAATTCTTTTATTATTCTTTTCTTTTGTATTAGTAAATTAATATAGGAAAAATGTCTTGAGGAAACAAACGTTGGCTCTCCTAGCTTCAGTATATATATATATATATATATATATATATATATATATATATATATATATATATATATATATATATATATATATATATGCGAGATCCAACACGGTTTGTTGTTGTTGATCACTCTTCGCTGCTTGCTGTAAATACCCGCTGACTCGGCATTTACTAAGATAAATTCCTCCTAGCTTTCAAGCTAATTTGTAGTGGCCAATGGGTAACTCTCTTGTGGCGATTTGTGATCGGAGTTCGCGCCCGCCGACCATCGGGAATTAGCTTCCTGCACTGAAGATTGCGTAAGCATGAAACATCGATGTCTGTAGGTAAATATTATTATGTAGCCCCCTTTACTAAGGATGGGCACTCTAGGTGAATTTAATAACAAGCAGTACTACTAGCTTCATTGCGAGGTCCAACACGGTTTGTTGTTGTTGTTGATCACTCTTCGGTGCTTGCTGTAATCTCCTCCTAGCTTTCAAGCTAATTTGTGGTGGCCAACGAGTAAGTATCTTGACTGCGAATCAGTGTCGATTTGTGATCAGAGTTCGCGCCCTTCATGCACTAAAGATTACGTAAGCATGCAACATTGATGTCTGTAGGTAATAAATAATTGATATTTATTTATAAAATATTATTATTATATATATAGTGTATATATATATATGTGTGTTTATATATGTGTGTATATATATGTGTGTATATATATATATATATATATATATACATATATATATATATATATATATATATATAATAATATAATGAAGAATAATGGAAAGGAATTAGAGAAGCAAAAGTCAAATCATAATTCAATTCAATTGCTCAGAGCAAGGTATATTCCGCAAAAAAGGCAATTTATTCAAGTTAAATTTTCCTTAAGCCAGGCTTTTCAAAGATCAAAATCTTATCATCAGAGGAAGTCGCTGGGATAGATAAGTTGGCAAAGGCCAAGATTTAAAATTTGAAAAAATAAAATAAAAGTTGTAGGGGGAAGAAACACAGGGCAAAATTCTGCCCGAATGCAAGCAAATGTCCGCTTGCTAAAAAGTCCGGTGTCGAAAAATCCAGCGGAGAGAATGAGATGTAGATAGGTAGGTCGTTAAAAGGTCCGAAAGATTGTGAGAGAGGAATCAAAGTTAAATTCCAAGAAGCCACAACTTCAGGAGCGGCGAAGATAGAAAATCCAAAGGGTAAAATGTCCAATAAGTGCAGGCAGGCAGGCTCAGAAGAGTGTGAGATGGAAAACATTCGCCATTAACAATACTTCCTGGGCAAAGATGTCAGAGAAAATTCTTTAAAATGGAAAAAAAAGTAGCGAAAAAATTTTAAAGTTAGCCAGAAGCGAAAGTCGGCTTGAAAATGAGGAAAGGCATAAATTCCTGTGCGGGAGGGAATGAGTGAGGGTGTGTGGGGGAAAGATGAACGGGTGCGAAGAAGGAAAAGGGGTGTGGAGAGTGAATGCGGTTAAAAAAACTAAGAGTGTGATTGTGGGGGGTGAGTCGCATGAAAGTAGAAATTGGATGTTAGCGCGAATTTGGGTTCAACTAGAACAGGGAAAGGGTTGGGTAGGAGTAAGTCAACGAGTGCTGGGAGGGAGAGTTCAAATGCCAGAATGCGTCTATAAATAGAGTTCGGGGTTTAGTTGTTTTATCAGGAGACCTTACTTATAAACAATGAGGCAAAATATATTGAAGAGTAGAATTAGAGAAATAGTGAGAATAAAAATTAAAACTTGAAAGATTAAAAAAGTAAAAAAGTAAAATAAGAATAGAATTAAAATTAAAGATAAAAATAAAAATATAAATATAAATAAGAAAAATAATAAAAATGAAAAAGAGATAATAAAATTAGTATTAGTTTTAAGCTCGCAAAGGAAATTTATGGGAAGCCAATAAGAGAATAATAATAGAATGAGGGAAAAAGTCGATAAAATTGGAACTCGAAAATGAGTATTAGAATGAGGGAAGATTAAAATAGAACTCGAAAAGATATCCGGAATGGGAATCCCCAAGGTGGTTAAAGGTATGAGTTGAAATGAAATGAGCAGTTACGAACGCTAGTGCTTTATGGAGGAGGGAGAATTAAACTTTGAAACAAAAAATTTTCCAAAAAAAATATATAAGGAGGTTGATTAAGAAAATTATTAATTAGGTTAATGATGGCAGAAAGAAGCAAGAGACATACGAAGTTAAAGTAGAGACAATAGATTAAACCAGAGTGAGAATGGAGATCGCAGTTAAAAGTAAATATTATGGGGGTTAAAAGATGTAGAGTGAGGACGGGTTAGGGGTTGAACATGGTCTGAGAGAAGTGAGCGAAGGGTGAGGTAAACTAGGGGGGAATAATCGAGGCTATTAAAAGGGTGGGAATAATTATTTAAAAGTAAAAGCAGGAGGGGAAAAAATATAAGGTGCACAGAGAGAACAGTAAGGATATCGATATTGGAGTGTGCAAAGGAGATTAAGAGTAGATAAGGCGAATCAACAAATGAAAAGAGGGCTAGGGTATAATAAGAAAATGGTGGGTTAGTTATCAAGGTGAGAGGGAAGGATGGAAGTTTGGAAGTGTTGATGGGAAGCAGAATAATGTATTAAAATAAGTTAAAGGGGAAAGAAATGGAAGTCATATAAAAATTTTACGGTTAAGGAGGTTAAGTAAAATGATTTAGGGGTTAGTGGGAGAAAGGTATTAAAGTTGAGGGAATTGTGAAGCTAACGGAGTTTATGGGAAATTTTTTTAAGTTAAGAGGAGGCTAAAGGGATGAGGGGGATATATGCAGAGATTAAAGAGCAAAGGAATTAGAACAATCTGAAATGAGATTCGAGATGTAGGGAGGGAAGATACGAGATGATGGGAGGGTATTTAATCAAATGGGGGAGGGGTATCTGGGGGATTACTATGGTTGCTATACTTGAATTTACGTTTATGCCTGCAACTGGAGATAAGTTCATTCTTAGAGTTAATAATGTTTTTAGATTTATTAGCAGTAGCTATCATAAAGGTTTCCAAAGTACAAAGTTGGCAATGGGATGCTCCCGGGGTATATGATTTAGACTTTTTAAGTATTGACCAGTGAAGTGAATAGGGGGTATTTTTAAGATTGAGGTTTCTAATTAAATTGGAAAGTGAAGTGCCTGTGCTATTATCGTTGCTATTTTTAAAGGAATAGATATGGTTAGAGATCCGGGTCTTAATGGGGAAAGAGGACGCCCCAATATATGTCTGTATCTTGAAGGGTGGTGCTATAGTTGCATTGATTGCTAGTGGTATTAGATGAGATTTGGGTTTGGAGATTCGAGTTATGCGAGGGAGGTTGTTTGAAGGAATAGGGAGGAGCGGATATGGGGGAAATGTGAGTTAGCCCATGGGTACTATCTATTATTGGGGGTGCTTGGTTAGAGGTATGGCTGCATAAGTGGGAGTCTTGAGGAGAAGTGGATTGGGGTTGAGGGGAGATGCAAAATTCGGGTGGAGTGTGGGAAATATGATTGCTCACACCATTGGTGGAGCGGGGGAATTGTTTCACAGTACAAACGTATATTACGCCATTCTGTACACAATTGTTGTTTAGGGGACAATCTCTAGGTTTACGGCAGTTACTAGTGGTGAGGGATACGGTGGGTGGTTGTTGTTGGATATGTTTGATTTTCCTATTGTTAGAGGCTATGATAGTTTGTTCAATATTGGGCATAGTAGAGTAAGATATTTTAATAGAATTTTTGTTAAGAATAGTGGTATATCTGTGGGGGTGCTTAAAAGATCTGTCTAAAATTTGGAAAAATTCCTTAGGTATATTGGTTTTAACATTACTGCTGAAAGGCGGATTGAACCAAATGTTATTCTTTCTTCTAAGTTTTCTTCTTTGTCTGTGCGCCTGTGGGTCTGCCCGATTATCAATATTGTTAATTCCTAAGGGCTTATTAGTGTGTGTTTTGAATGTCTTAGGTGCAGATGTGTTAAACTTTTTACTTCTGTGTGTGGTCATGTTGTGCGTAATAATGCCTGAGGGATTGTTAACTTGAGTAAAGGGGTTGCTGTTATATTTAATTTTGTGATTGTAGCCTGAGTTTAGCAAAGCATTATTGTAGAAGCTAGAATTTTGATCGAAGATAGATTTATTCGCAGATAGCTTAGAGATTCTGTTAGATACTGAGGGGACTATTGAGTTTATGATGGATTTAGGGTGGTTAGATAGGCTATGTACGTAGAAGAGGGTTAAGTTAGGTTTATGGTATGGGCTGAAGGTTCCCGAGTTAAGATCTAATGCGAGGTCAAGAAAGTTGGATATTCTTTTCTCAGGTTCCACTGTAATGGTCAAACCAAAGTTTTTGAAGAAGTTATGTAAGTTTTTGATAGTGTTATTATATTGTCTCGATCTCTCCCCAGATACAAACAAGGCATCGTCCCTATACAACCCACCCTGCAAATGCCCAAAATTAAACCCCAATTCTCTCATCAAGTACAAACCCACCAAGTCAGTGACCTGGGCAGAGTCTGACGACCCCATAGTAATATCAAAGTTATTGGGGGTGTTCTTCCTGGTCCAAAGCTTATTATCAAATTCTAGTAGGGATCTTCTGGCTAATATTATTAGTTTAATCTCTATGTCTGTAATATCAGAATTATTTTTAGCGAAGATTAATGCTTTGTTAAGTAAGATAGAGGAAATGGACTGGTAGTAATTATTAATATCGAATGTTATGAAATTCAAGTTAGGTTTAGACTTATCAATGAGGTTAAGGAACCAGGTAGTAACCTCATCTGAGGATTGCCAAAGAGTGTAACGAATTTTTTCTTTTAAGGTGGGGATGATTCTATCCAAGATCTTCTTACTTATGATGCCTAGGTCGGATTTAGAAGGGCAGATTAGTCTGATGGTAGGGTTTTCCTGGAAATTATTTTTATGGTCCTTCAAGGTGAATCTAGGTATTGCAGGGGTAAGAATTTCTGCGTAGTTAAGGACATTCAAAGATGTTAGTATGGATTTTGCCTCACTGTTTATACTAGCCAAGGTATCGTAAGATGTGCTTTTGTAAGATTTATTTAATTCTTTGTAGATTAAGGATTTGTATTGACTATATTTTAGTTTGTAAAAATTCTTAGTTTTATCCGCTGGGACAATTATATCTGGGTGTTTCCTAATATTGTTAGTGAATTTGTTGATTTTTTTGATGATGGGATTAAGGTGTTTATTGTGCCTTTTGAATTTAATGCGACTAATGAGGTCAAATAGGTCATTTTCGAAATTATTGAGGTGTTCATTTTGTTTGGGGAAGGAGGAGGTTTTGAGACCGTACCTGGAAGCAGCTGATTTTTCCAATTTCTTCAGTTCCCTTGAAGAGTTCATAGGTAGAGTAGATCCGAAATGGGTAGGAGGTGAGGAATTGCTGGTGTCAGATTGGTGGGAGGAGGATTTGTGGTTCATATCATGGTGAAATGCTTTCCATCTGACGTTAGTGATGAACTTCTTCACAGATTGGATAAGCTTGCAAATATAGGTTTCATTTGAGGGAATGGGTATATTTTTTGCCGAAAGCGGGAGGAATTCCTTTTATATAATAATATATATATATATACACGTAGTATTGTTTTTGTTTTTACTAGAGATAGAAGCAGAACTGTTTTTAGCATTTTTCCAAGCGGTAAATAATATTGCATTAGTTCGTCACGTGTCATTATTTATTTATATATATATATATATATATATATATATATATATATATATATATATATATATATATATATATATATTATTAATTAATTTTTACGTACATTGAAGTAACCCATGGACACATGTTTCTGCCTATCAGCCGTAATCAGTATTGATGACCTGGATAAGGATCGAACCCTCGATATTATTGTATGTAGTCTGACATCTTACCACTTACACAACTTAACATTATGGCGATTAAAATCGCACATAATTCGGCAAGGTGTAATGGTCTGGTGTTAAGACGTCAGACTACAGACAATAATATCGAGGGTTTTATACTTAACCAGATTACCCATGCTAAAATGTGTGATAGAAAGTAATAATATTATCTTCAGGCGAAGCAAAGGTTGGCGCAGAGACGACTAACATTTCTATATATCGACCAGCAGCAAAGGGAGACTTTCAATCTCATTATACGTTCATTAATTCTGACTGGCTGTTCAATCTTGTTAATTAAGGATTTTTTAACTGCAAAGCCCACATCAGCATCACGTAATTTTTTTTTCAAATTTACCCGACCAGAAAATAGTGTAGCCGTGATTACGCTCAACAAGTTTATCTTCACCAGAAAAACGATTCTCAGAAAGCGCCACAATGTCTACATTGTACCTCTGCAATTCCCTGGCCAAAATTGCAGTCTTGCGTTAAAGTTTTTTCCACTGTCAACACGTGTTCTCACATTCCAGAAAGAGAGATGAAGGTGGTATTGTTTAGCAGGTCAAAGGAAGAGTTGTTTAGGACGAGTTTTCTAGTCCCCATTAATACTTGGGTGAGCAGTGCTCTCCTGAAAAGGCTGCTGAGTCACAAAAGGTCCCACAAATCACACAGCTGCCTAAGTATTGTTATGAAAAGCGATATTAGTATAGGTCTAATGTCGCCTGTGTGTAGATAAGTAACTACAGATTCCCAGCCGGACAGGCCTTCACGCGTCGCAACTTTTCCATCGCCACATGACTTTTGGGGGTCGACAGGTGTCATTATCTGACGGAGTGTCTGTATAATGATATAAAGATATAGCTTTGTACAACAGCTTTGTACAACAGTTAAAAATGTTGAGATCCATAAACAAGTAAAAACAAAATAGTCAGCAACAAGTTGAACTGCAGACCAGCACTATGTGAGGATGTGTTTTTACATCAGGGATTTGCTTCCCTTAGAGAAGTTGCCTTCAGTACGGTTTCCAGGAGCCATTTGTACCCCTATGTTATTTCACCCATGGTTGGAACTTAGGTTGCTAGGCACCAGAGCGTATACAACACGCCGGTGGGTTATGTGTGCCTCAGCTTACAAGGCTTAAGCGCCTCTGGGTTTTTTTTATATAGGAGTTACTTCATCCTTAGACCTTGGTTCAAGAGCTTTAATCTACAAGGCAGTATAGGTTACATAAATACATAAATATAAATATACACATATATATATATATATATATATACATATATATACATACATATATATATACATATAAATATATTTATAAGTATGTATACGTATACATATCTATAAATACATGTATACATACATATATACATGTATACATACATACATACATACATATATGTTTATGTAAATACATACACACAGGCATATATATGTCATTATTCAATACATAATAGGATAAAGAGATGTCATAAATTATGTATCGATTTTCAGTATTTACTTCAACAGTGCTCAATAATACGTGAGTAGAGCTAGGTAGTAAGTTATGTAACTATATTTATATATTTATTGAAATTAAGCTACACAGAGGCGTCAACGTTTCATCCTTGTAGGGGATCGTTGGGTTGAATGCATGGAATTACGTAAACCATACACATCATTAATATATATATATATATATATATATATATATATATATATATATATATATATATATATATATATTAATGATGTGTATTGTTTCCGTGATTTATTCATCTGAAAAGAAAAGAAACTGGGTCTAAATTGTTTTTTTTGAGTAAGTGTAATCGCTCAAATTAGACGGGGAAGAAGAGTCGAAGGAGACTAAAATATTTAAATTAAAAATAATGAAATGAATTGATTGATGTATAAGTACTTAAGATGAAGTTAAAACTAGGTAATTCCCTAATTGTTGATAGTTTCTTTTTAAAATTCCTCTCTTTTATTTCAAATTAGGGGTCCATAGTTTTATATATATATATATATATATATATATATATATATATATATATATATATATATATATATATATATACTATGAATATTTTTTATTGAATATTAAAGTGTATTTACCTACATACCACGTTGTTTCGGACTTACGTCCTCATCAGTGCAGGAAGTGGCAGTTTCAGGCGGTCAGAAAAGTCCGAACACAGTTCGTAGATTCAGAAGAGAATCACGATCCTACACCCTAATCCATTATGCTACCGGAAATCGCCACAGACATTACTGAAATTAAGATACATTTGAAGCCAGCGCCAGGGTTCTAACGTTCCGAGATAAAAGAGTACGTAAACACGCGGGTGTGTAAGCTTTGCTGCCATAGCTTAACGACTTCAGATTTTTTAAATTTCAGACATTGCTCTACAAATAAAGTGTATTTATCTTAAAGGGGGCCATTACTATAAATATATTTTATTAAATATTAGTGTATTTCATATATATATATATATATATATATATATATATATATATATATATATATATATATATATATATAATTGAAAGACATTTGTTTAACGTTTTACTACAGTTTCATGGTAAATCCGATCCTCAGATGTGTATAACCATCCCACATGTCTGTATAGATTTGAATGCAAACTCAAACTAGTTCAAATTAAATTTCAACGTCAAATTTCCAACGTCAATTTTTCAAATTTATTTTGCATGACGTTATCTTCACTTACGCTTTCAGAATAGTCTGAAATTTGTAATTAAATTTCAAATGTCCGTATGAAGAAGTATCCTACTTACATATAAATTGTATTGTAACAAATCACAGAGGTGTCTGGATTTTACTATTGAAATTGTCACAAATACTACTTGTTTTCGTTTCAAAGTTTAAACACGAATAGATAAAGAATAAAGAATATTATTTATGTTTTGGCAGTTATATAAAATATCTATTTTGTTCATATGTACACACAATATCTTGCGTTATGTCGAGTTGTAGTTCGGTTGGCGTATTTATACATAGTCGATTAAAACACCACTGACATGCGCATTGGAAGCCTGCTGATTTCCGCCCACAGCTGGATGCACGCGGAATACAACAGTTCGGCTCGAGGCTCCGACGTAGACAGACTGTTTTTTTGTCTTTCCCTTCATCATCATCATGGTGACGAGGTGCAGGACGAAACTCAAGACGTGAAACTATATTCCATCTCTACCAAAATGGCAGCAGACTTAGCAACTCTCTAAATATTCCTTTGTTCCCGCTTACAAAGCATGATTCTTATTTTATTTGAGACCTCTGGTCCTTTTTATGGATATGACGAACACAATCCCAAAGAATAAACTTACAAAAACGTGTTTATAATTAAGTTATTTCTTTTTTTTACTTGAATTAATAATAATTCGAAATGTCATGGACAAAGAGCATATATAAATACAAATAGTTTTTATCGATTGAATATGAACATGGAAGAACCCCCCCCCCAGATATCATGAACACAATACAACATGAACCTTTATATAATTGCTCGTTTGAGTAGAACTTCCATGGTTTTGGAGACGATAGAGGTGAGTCTTACCAGTCTGTGATTCATTGGGTTTTAGTTGTCAAATAGGGCAGATTGCTAATGCGCAAGAAAACAACTTCGGTAGTCAGTAAAATGTTGAAAGATTTGATAGAGGTTCAGATAGTTTGGGTTCAACAACTTGTAAGATTGTAGTCCATCTGGATCATGTCCATTATTTACATCTAAGGACAAAAGCTGTTTATAGACCCTAGCCTGAGTAATGGTGATCGGCCGAATTAGCGGTGCTATCATGTGTAACGTTACAAGTTCTCTGTCGTCGTCGTGTTTGGAAATATTTGCGAAAACATCGGCGAAGAGAAGAGCTCGTTTTGATTACTCAATATTTACTTCTTCAGAATTACGAAGAGTTACAATTTGGTTGTTCAATTTTTTATTCCCTTGTACGTGAGCGTAAAATCATTTCGGGTTACGACAAGCATCAATGACAAGATGCCTCTCAGAATGTTGTCTACTAATGCTGGAAATGTTTTTGACATGACTACGTTGTTTTCTGTAGACCTCAGAAGCCGCCCCAGACATCGTCTCTTGGTAATCCCTCCATACGTCATTTCTAAGCTTTCGTGCACGGAGAATCTCCTTAGTAATTATTGCATTTCGGCTTATTCAGAGGTAGGACATATTTGTAAGGCGCAACTGAAATTTCTTTATTTCTGCCCACATTATTTCAACAAACTCGGACTCAGTAAGGCTTTAATGAGATCATGATTCATAGCAGCACATTTTCATCTCAGCAGATCTGAGAAAGGGACGGTGCAAACAAGGTGTGCATGTAAAAGATCAATATTGCATGACCACTCTTGCCAGGTGGAGGAAAATATCTGTAGATAAGAAACGGATCTAAGTTAACAGGTCGAGCACCGACGATATCTGACCAATTCTTGTTCTTGTAGGTTTCAAAACACGTAGGAAAAGAAAACATTTCCCTACCGTGTCCAAAAGCGAGTTGTCAAACGCGACATTAGAAGTGCACAGATTTGACTGCTAGTTAATAGCCGGAGCAGTAACATCTCATAGTATGAGACAGTCACTATGGCATTTAGAGACGCTTTCATAGCATTAGTGAAACTTTTATCAGCAGCTTCTGTAGAACTAGGACTGCGTAAAAGTACAGGAATATTTACTCTGTCCGCGTTTATATTGCAAAGAACAACATTAAATTTACCAGACAGATGAACATTTAGAAGGAGAAGTTGTTGAGATGGCATCAGCGAAGATCTGGCGTACACGAAAACTCCACAGCCTTTTCTTTGAGATCTGTCAAAACGAAATTAAGTGAAAACTAGTAAGTCAATCTCTGCTTCTTTGACTTCTGATCAAGTTTCACTTATTACTATCAGGTCTACTTTTTCATATACGACAGCGGATTGAGGTTTACCCAATTTGTAGATGCTAGATCAAGGGTTTGTTAAAATAACTTAGGGGGCGTGACCAGGGTACGGCGATTTGGGCTTTAATCTCTCTTCAGGGATCTTTGAAAGTTACAAGACTTCTATATGTTTCCATTTGACTACAAATTCTTGTATTTTGTTTAATATATATATATATATATATATATATATATATATATATATATATATATATATATATATAAAATTATTTTGATAATAAATATGTTAATTATTAATCACAGACATAAATGTTTCATCTTATTTTTAATATAATAATCTGTGTGGAGATAACAGTTCCGCACATCGTACGATTCAGAACCCTGGACACGATTAAGCTTTTAACTTAAATTCAAACCTCTTAGTCGTCACGACCGTCGTAACAGTAATGCTGAACGAAGATAAATAAAGTGTTTTTTTTTCAAGCAAAAATATAGTAGGCCACCATATAGTGTTGGCCAAATCCAAGGGACAGAACTTGCATTTACCTTTCATTCGGAGGTTAATGGTAATTTCTCTTAACGTGCCCAGCCGTAAGGTTAGCTATTAAATAATGATATATATATATATATATATATATATATATATATATATATAATAAGAACTGTTGTCCTTGCTTTAGAAAGCATTGTTTATATGGTAATATTAAGTATTAAAAATAATAATGAGCAATTAGAACGCCATGCAATGCATTTTAGTTTTATTAACTTTTTTTTTCCAATTTAATTTTCGAAGATATACTTCATAATCAGAATTTCTGAATTTCAAAATAAATATATATTCAAATACCTTTTTTTTCCTTTTCTTCATCTCGTTTTTGGTGTTATCGATTCGGTGTTGATGAAACGAATATGGGATGAGAGTCTTTATTGTTAAGGACGGCACGTGACGGTGCAAATTGCAATAAGAAATGTTGTCCTTGTTTTAGAAAGCATTGTTTATACGGCAATATTAATTATTAAAAAATAATAATGAGCAATTAGAACGCCATACGATGCATTTTAGTTTTATTAACTTTTTTTTTCCAATTTAATTTTCGAAGATATACTTCATAATCAGAATTGCTGAATTTCAAAATAAATATATATTAAAATACCTTTTTCTTTTCCTTTTCTTCATCTCGTTTTTGGTGTTATCGATTCGGTGTTGATGAAAGGAATATGAGATGAGAGTCTTTATTGTTAAGGACGGCACGTGACGGTGCAAATTGCAATAAGAAATGTTGTGCTTGTTTTAGAAAGCATTATTTACCTACGACTTGTCTTTGGCCTAAAAATACGCTTACGTTTCTTTTCCATTGGAGCTACATCTGTTCCCCATAAATATTCTTTTAACGTCTGCAAACAGCCAGTAGACGCTGTGGGCACGTTCCGGACTATAGGGGTGGTGCGGAAGCAATTCGAGGTGCTATTCATATAGTTTTGCCATCGTTGTGACTGAATTGTAACACGGTGCATTGTCTTGGTGAAAGAGAACATCTTTCTTCTTTATTTGTAACCGTTTTAGGGGATTTCATTCTGTAAACGCAACAATAAATCTATACAATATACGCTATTGATGGTACTACATTTCTCAAGGTAATAGATGAACAAAATACTTTGCGCATTCCAAAATACGGAGGTAAACACCTTGTCCGTTGATGTTTGCGTCTTTAGTCGCTTTGGACACACACACAAACACACACGCACACACACACACACACACACATATATAGTAATACATTCTTTATTCATAGAAACATAGTTTGCAACACATTTGCAAACCATGTTTCAGTCACAGCTATAAAAAGGCAGATTTCTTCAATCTAAAATATCAATGCTTTACGCTTTCTTTTTGTGAAATAAAAATACAAATCTTAAAAAGGGTCACGTGGTTAATTCTAAATATTTTAGAATCAAATTCACCGTTATTTTTTTTATTCTATCGAAACATTTGAATTATTATCCCAAAAGCCTTAAAATTAAGATTAAATAAGGAAGGTTGCCATTTCTGATACGGCTATCTGTGTCATCAGGGCTAAAGCGTATCAACCCCCTAGGAACAGAATGACATGTTAATACGCCGACAAGTCTACAGAGACGTAAGGATATATATATATATATATATATATATATACATATACACACATTATTTACCACCCTTGTATGAGATTAGACACAAGATTAGGTGTGGTTTTGGTAAAATCTCGCTCACTAGGATAAGCGCACTGTGGCCTCCAAAGATTCCTCAACAGCTCCCATCGACATTTCCCGGTAGGAGTGCCTCAAACGATTAGCAATAAACTACCCCCTTTTCAGAGAGAAAGCATGTGGAGGTGAACAGGCCCAAACCTCAGCCCGACAGCAACGGGTATTAACACTCACTAAAGCTGTGCTATATATATATATATATATATATATATATATATATATATATATATATATATATATATACAGGGTGGGCCAAAATAAGGGTCCTATCTTTAAATTTGAATAACTTGAATTTGAATGCCTTCCACAAAATAAAAGTTAAACTCACCAAACTTTATGTGTGTGTAGACTGACCCTTCCGAGATTTTTTGAAATAAACAAAACAAATTTTAGCCGAAAAACACTTCTTAAAACTTACAAAAACTAAAGTATTGTTTTTTACACTGTTTTGAGTTTTTTAAGCAAAAATAATGTTTTCTAAATGAGGGTACGTTCCTTAGGGCTAATACGGCTCATGCTTGCTTCGGAAGGGGTCCTTTACTTATTCTAAAAAGAATAATAAAAAAAAATCAATAAATAAAAAAGTTATGAATTTTTAAAATAGGACCCTTATTTTTGCCCACCCTGTATATGAATTGCTTTGTAATTTAAGCAATATTTATTGAATACTCGCTCTTCGTAGTAGGAAAATAAAGTGGACACTCTCTTCAATGCATGTATTACACAATAGATGGAATAAAAACGAAGACTAATATTTTTGAAGATCATCAATTTTTTATTAAAATAAGTACAATTGTGTCACAGCGAGACTGAAGAGTTCTCAGTTCTCTCAATAAAGGAAACAAATCAATAAATACAATGGAAGATTGGAAACTTTTTCTGCCCTGATTCCGATGAAAATGGAATGTGAGAAAATATTTTTTTATGGAAATGGTTTTCAGAATTTGCAATTTGAAAGTTCGCTTAGTTCATGAATTGAGAGAAAAACAAAAGAAAAAACAAAAAATATTTTTTTAGAATTGTGATTTTTAATAATAAAAAAGCTATTAAATAAATATAATTCATAGAATGAAAAAAAATAAAATAAACATACAATTAATTTGGGCAACATTTTAACCCGTGATAAATGTGCAACTAATTATCACTCAATCAATAAGCAATCAGCTTTTCTATTTTTTGTCTCCTCTCTTTTATAAGCACGTATTTGGCTAAAAGTAACAATATTAAAAAAAAATAGAAACCTAAGTTGCAGGAAATAATTATTTTGGCAAACTTTAAATGGTTGAACCTATTAGAGTCGGGCAATGAGAATGAAAGCATTTTGTTTTAAAATAAAAGCTTCAATACCATTAAATCAAAACATGAATACCATTAATTCAAAGCATGAATATGACTGATTGAAAATAAAACTCCACAAATTATCAAAGAATTATTATAAAATGTTCAGTTTTTATTAAATGATTAAATGAATCTTTCTATAAAGTATGTCTTATAATATCTATAGTGACCACTTTTACAAAGAGGTTACACGTTGAAAGTGCGAATGACATTTTCTTAGGACAGCTAGAATTTAAAACTTTGAACATATTTATGTGTTTTACATTTAAATTTCCGATTTTTTGTATCATTTTCTACCGAGAGCTGCCTTATTTTTGTTTTCATTCGCACCTTCAGAATGTTATCTCTTTGGAAAGGTGGGCACTGATCTTCGACTATGAGTGTAATAACACGTATTATTTCCTTGAAATGAAGTTGGGATAAAGTAATTTAAGTGACCTAAAACCTATATTTGTTTTGTTCTTTAAATAAAATATATACTTTATATTTACATGTATTTATTCAATGATAAATACCGAAAGTGCCATTGAGATCGGATTATTCATTGTTTTTTAGTGAATTTTTTTCTCAATCAAGAGTATTCATATTTCTTGCTCAAAAGCAAACTACATTCACTTTCATTGTTCGTCCCTATGTCTATGCCATCCTAGAAATTAAAGTGGAAATGGTCCGAATAGGGGGGGGGGGGCTGAATGTGTTGTATTATTAGTTAAGACTTCACATCTTCACCATTAAAAAAGACCTTTGCATCCGTATGGTAACAGCTGGCTTATTGCATCTTGTGCTGGATTGATTTTCGTTGGGTAGTCAAGTTGGAGCAGCTAATACGGTTGACCCAAAATATCTAAGTTTTACATCGATCATTATACTGTTTATATTTGTTAGGTTGGCTAATGCTGCTTCAGATGCAATTTGCTTGTTGGTTCTTTGGGGCTACTGTTACGAGTCGAGTAATTGGTGTATCGCCAGTTACGTAACACATTTCTGGTTTGGTTAAGTCGGCGGAAGTAGCACAACATAGTTGGGATTCTATTGTTTGCCTCGAGATCTCGGATAAAGTTGGGATTTCGAAAAAAGTGCCCCTTTTCTCAATCAACTAACCCGACCAAACCAACTGCTATTTAACGAGCCTTTCTGTTTGAGGGCGGTATATTATTTACATCCTTGTCAGGAGTTTAGGCAGTCGTTCAGAACACAGCGCACTCTGGGCTACAAAAACTGCCTGGGTAGATCCATCGGCATTCACCGGTATGGGCGTCTCAGGCGATTAACAATAATCTGACTCCTTCTCATAGAGAAAGTAAAGCCTGTCAGGGTGGACACCCTAAAACTGAACAGAGCCACACCTCAGTCCTACCGTAACAAAGCCACCGTCGGAGGGCGATATTCCCGATAAAATTTTTACAAAAGATTTTCTCGATTAATCAAGAATTATTTCCAGCTTATCAAAACAATTTACTGAAAAACAAAAAAATGACAACAATTTAATATTTACATGGGGGGATCATTTCGCTATGTAAGCTTATCAAAGAACGGACTTTAGAATGTTTTTGCCAGTTTTGAAATGCGTGACTGTTCTACGATAAACTTACATAGAGATTACAGCCACAGGCGCCTAAAAATATGCAAAGGAAAGTCGTATTTCTCTCTGTCATTTTTTTTTCTTTATATTGAAACAGTTGCAAAAGTTTCCGCATAAATTGAAGAGATATACAGAGAAGGGGGGGGGGGAGATAAATGACAATCGGACGGAGAGGTTTGTTTAAAAAAAAAAGGCGACTGGGGAACTTTAAAAATAAAGACGTTACACACACTACTTTCAAAATTTCTATTTTCATTTCCATGGTCTCGGGAAACGCCATGTAGCCATGTTTGCCAGTAGCAGTTCATTTTAGTCAGGGATTCAACTGTCTGAAGTCCGCCATTATTTTCACTGACATGTTTCGCCTTTCAGCCTATTCTATTGAACGAGACACAAATGCCAATTTTTGTGACGTCATGCGTACGTTTCAAATTGGAATTAACGTTTTCCTTTCTTTTAAAACACGTTTTTGTGTTCTTAGAAGTTCAGATGTCATCACAATACAACCACATTAATTAACTCCCGTAGTTTTGCTTTATTCATGTGTATGGCTCTAGAGGTCATCATCCCAGGCATTACCCCGTCCTTTCGGGGACGGCGAAGAGGGAACCTCGATAAGAAGGAATTGATTTATCACCGATGTCTTGAGGAACTTCTACTAGGGATTACCGACGTGTCCAAGTCAGACAGGTTTTAACGGTACTCATGTCACTGTGCCTGTCCGCCCTCCTATTTTTAGAAGGTGCATTAAGCCACCTCCCCTTAAGCCGTTGCTACATGTTTTTCACAATAGCGAATATTTTTTTCTGACGATTTGCAGACGACTCAAGAATAAGATGTTTTAACATTTTTTGTCACTAAATTTGTTAAAAAATCTTATTCTTGAGTCGTCTGCAAATCGGCAGAAAAATATCCGCCATTTTGAAAAACAAGCAGCACCGGCTTAATGCACGCTTCCAAAAATATGAGCAGCAGACAGGCACCGTAACGCTCATACCAGCTCTTGGAGCCTCGTAACTTACCCAAATTCATTTCGACCTTGTGTTACATCCAGCCCTCCTGATGCGGGCAGAACTCTCAATAAATCACGCGGTCAGATATTTCATGGGAAACTTAGAGGGGCTGGGAGGCTTTTATTTAATATTGTTATTTTAACCATTACGTGATACAATCAAATCAAAAAGTTAAAACACACTCACAATCAATAACATGAAAAAAATCAACTTCTCGAAATCGGAACAGTGCCGAATCAAGACAGACGATCGTGCACATACAAATGGTTCGATATACTTTCAGATACAGATTTATAACAATAATAAATAATTAAAAGGTGCGTATCTTAACACTTTACAGAAGGTTCATGGTAGAACCGGTTAGCAGAAGTGTATTCCCAACTTCTGTATACATTTGAATGCAAAGTCCCAACTTTCATTCAAATATATGCGGACTTATGGGACAAGGATACGCTTCTGACAATTGGTTCTACTGTGAACCTTCAGTAAAGTGTCAAGATAAACCCATTTTAATTATGTATTTACGTTATACACGCAAACACACACACATATATATATGCATATTTATATATTTATACATTAATATTTTATTTGTTATAAAAAATATAATTGATTAATATTTACAAATAATCGAGATCAAATTATTAAAATAGTTCTTTGGAACAGGAACTATTTCTTGGCGTTGACAAAAAGGTCACAGATCAAGAAACCCTTTAGCTTTTCAATAGAATATATTCGTGAGCCATAACGAGCTCATAATTATAAATGCATAATAATGAATATTAACACATGCAATAATATTAATTTAATATACACACATAGTAATTACAAGTTACCATAATAATATTGTTTAAGAAGAAAACAGGACAAAACAAAACATGAATATTTCAAGGTGTTAAAATTGTCAAAGTTTGTCATTGTGGAAAATGAATAGTCCTGTTAATAAATGAATTTAATAATAGTCCAATTAACAATACATGAAGTTAATAATAGTTCTGCTAATAATAAAGAAGATAATAATACACTTGATAATAATAAATTAAGTTAATATGATGTTGATCTATCGCTTGCGAAGATGACCGTGATCATGTAGTTGTTTTGTGGGTCCGGAGACGGTTCATCAGTCCAATCCGAGCTCTGAAGTATGTCCCGCATGTAGAGCACATTTGGGATGATTCTTTCGAAACAGTGTTGATTGCTCTTTCTTTTCGAATAGCACGCTTCCTCTTGCGTTCCTCGATTCGTGCAGATTCTGCAATCGTGGCCTCTTTGTGGCTTGCAGTACGCCAGGAACATCTGTTCTGAGCTAAGTTTTCCTACGAGTCGGAATACAAACCAAACTGCTTAAGGAACATTTTCAAGCTGTCCCTCAACCGTTATTAAGTTAATAGTAGACCTGTTAATAATAAATGAATTTTATAATAGTCAAATAGATTTCAGCGAGAATATATTTTACAAGTTCTACCCATTCGATGTTGCCTGGGAGTCTTTTTTACTTTCATTTTTCTTTCGTATAATAACAAACTAACTCTGCACTTTGTTTCTTACCAAATTATTTTTCAAATGTGTTGTTTAAAGTTAAATTTAAGTATTATCATGTTATCATTTGGTTATTAAATTATTCATTGAACCAAATTGTTATGAAACTGTACGTATTTGTTAAAATTAAAGTAACGTTCTTGAATCTCTATTTATAAAATTATTGGATGTAAATAGTTCTCAAAACCTACATTCTTTTGATGCATGAGGATTTACTACGAATTTTAAAACCAGAAATGACTTTCTATTTGACAGTTTAAATGCTTCCAAATTCCTTTCAAATTTCGAAGGGTCGCGAAATAATTCCTTCTTTTTGATTCAACAAAGATGAAAATGTCTGACACTTAAATAAGCAAAAAAAAAAAAACAACAACAACAGGGAAATGCATTCTAGTGGATGTATAATTTTGTTATTGAATTATTTTTAAATAGGATCTTTTAAATTACGTTTTATTTTAAGCTATTGTATGAATTATTTAACTAAAGATCTAATTAATAGTAAATAAAAAAAACAATAATTGAATATGTAATTATCAAAATTACACACACACGTGGAGATTTCTCTTTATATTATTAACATGTAGATTAAAAGCGAGGTCTCACAAACTGGCGTCAGAGTTCTGGAAATCATGTTAAGATGGAGTGTCAATGTTTGACTGGCTTCAAGTCCAAAGTCAAAAATAGTAACAACGTTGTTGTGAATTTCGCGCATGCGTAGCGCTTGTTTCTCGGATAGAAGAGTGCATTCTCGGGTTGGCAAGTAATGTGTAAAAGGAGATAAGTTGGATCTGATCCAAGAAAGATAACTGCTGAATATTCTAAACCATTACATATAAAAAGTATTAATGAATATGCATTAATAAATATTGATATGAGTATAAGAGCATGGATGAATATTTGCGCATAAGGGTATGAATGAAAATTTGCGTATAAGATTATGAATGAATATTCAAGCAATTATTGATGTTATTATTCTTACGATACTCGCACGTATTCAGAAAATAGAAATATTTCAGAATCACCTGACTTAGGCAAACTTTAAATCCATCGTGTTTTAAGAAATTTAACTTAACGCCATAATCAGTGTTAACCTTTGAACAATATAAATACCCCCACCCACCTCCCCACTTTAAAGTAACTTTACTTATCACTGATAAAACAGGAGAACCGGACACGCACACAATGACCTCTTTACTCACCCGAAGATAACATTCCTAAGTACATTTTCGAAATATATTTACGATTAATAAAACCCTAGCTTAAGAAACCCATAACTCTGGAATTTCTACAGATCTTGCGCTAGCTTTACCCCAAGGATTCCGGTTTAGAGAGATTGGAATGTGGATGTTTACAATCAGACGTGTGTATTCATCTTCTCTGTTATAATTACAACGCTATACAATGTGACCTACTTTTCATGTGTATCGTAGTCTATGACTTTTAGAAATGTTTAATTAATTTCTTGGATTTAATGTATCTGAGGATCTTGTTCTCAAGTAGAAAATGTCCCTGGCGATCGAAAGAAAACAAGTATATATACACACATATATACACACAACGCCATGACACACACACATACATATATATATATATATATATATATATATATATATATATATATATATATATATATATATATATATATATATATAGGTATGTTGTAAAGAAATCAATAAAGTGCTCGATCGTAAAAAGTGAGAGATAAAATAGCAAACATTATTTGTCTCTGAAATATGTAACATATAATTTTTGAATAAATTATTTATATATATATATATACATATATGTATATATATATATATATATATATATATATATATATATATATATATATATATATATAAAACAATATTTTAATAAATTAATCTTAACTTTAATCTTAATCAAATATATACATATATATATATATATATATAATTAAGATTAATTCATTGAAATATTGTTTTATATATATATATATATATATATATATATATATATATATATATATATATATATATATATATATATGTATATATATATTTCAGTGTAAATTCTCTGTAATCAAGGGGGCCATTATCGGGCGAACACTTGCTCATTATATGAGATAAATTAATATCCGAGTGTTCCATTAAAATTTTTCTAGTTAGTAAAGAAATGAAAAAAAACAACTAAATTTTTCTAACCTCAATTGACCAGTTAACTGTGTTATAGTATATCCTTCTTGTGCTATCTTCGTCATAACAGATTCCAGGACAAGAATTCATCTAGTCTGGTGTAGTATCGGGCCTTGTTCTGTTACTAGAGGTACTATCAATCTAAGAAGGTACACCATTTCTCGTATAAGCCAGCTTGGAATAGCCATATTTATTTAGGCTTCGGATACATGTTATTTTGAATATTTGGTTAAGGTTTACTTGTATGGAGAGTATCCTCATGACAGGTTGCCCCGAAAGCCCCCTGTATACTCGAAGACAGTGTCTAGTAGGCATTCAACTATATATATATATATATATATATATATATATATATATATATATATATATATATATATATATATATATATATATATATGTGTATATGTATGTATATATATATGTATATATATGTATATATATATGTGTATATATATGTACATATATGTATATATATGTATATAATATATATATATATATATATATATATATATAAAATTATATAGAACTTAACTGGACGCATTACTGTGGTTTCAACGTAGATACGATATATATTATGTGTGTGTGTTTGTGCATACATGCTTCAGCTGCGATCTGTTTCGAAATCAAGCTTCTGCGGACCATCTTACAAACTGTTTTGTAAGTTGTCACCTACCGTAAGAATTTGTAAGAAGAAGCTGGATTTTTGGAAATGACCGCAGCTGAAACATGAAAAGAATTTATATTACAATACAACTTTACCTATTATTGAGCACGATTTTATAAACATTTGATTTTCATTGGATTATTAACATCTAAGATAAATTTACTATATATATATATATATATATATATATATATATATATATATATATATATATATATGTGTGTGTGTGTGTGTGTGTGTGTGTGTGTGGAACGATTATATAGTTATGTAGATACGGGAGTAAACTGGACATAACTTGGCATAAAAAAAGTGTTAGAGTCATCTAAGTAATCGCTCACAGTGTCAAACCAGTGGTCCTTACTAATTACAAAAACACGTGGTTTATTGTATTATATATCTATCTATCTATATCTGTCTCACTCTCTCTTATATATATATATATATATATATATATATATATATATATTTATATTATTTATTTAAACAATCAGACAAACAACGCAACCCTCGCAAACCACGGCAGACCGAAAGCCCTTGTACTCGAGTTTCGCCCCTCTTTGAGCTCTTCAGTAGGACACATTTGAACCTCGGATTTAGAAAAACGGGGCACCTGTATGTGAGGCGACCACTCTACCAATTGAGCTATCGTGCCGCATACAGGAAGTCGATAGACATATGGAATGCGAAAGCTACGATGATAGGCTAACCAATGCCAATGTTATACAGTATGAATCAGGTCCTACCTGTAAAACAGGGAACATAGAATAAGGATGTGAGTGAATTATATTTATTTCCATACTCAAACAAACAGTACAGACACCGCAACCACGTAAAAATTTATAAATATATAAATATATGTATGTATATATATATATATATATATATATATATATATATATATATATATATATATATATATATATTAATTAATTAATTTGTTTTATAAATATATTTTCACGTACGTCGTGGACACGTGTTTCTGGCTTTTAGCCGTCATCAGCATGACTACCCAGGGAAGAGATTAAACATGCTGACAACGGCCCATAGCCAGAAACACGACTTTCTTTTCTGTACGTAAAAATTGATTAAACAAATAAATAAATATATATAAATTAATGACACGTCCAATTAATAGCGATTGAATGCAGTATTCAGTATATTCTAAAAAACGCTTCAGGAGAAAAATAATAATAAACACACCGTTGTCTATCGCTTGTAAAATCAATAACACACGCACACACACACACACACACACATATATATATATATATATATATAAATAAATATCTTGTCGAATTTTAAGATTTCGTCATCGATAGCAATTTATGTAATAAATCAATATTTTATTTTGACTTTTAATTTTTACCCCATAGACCATGTTTTCTTGCAATAAAAATGTATTTTGCTTCAGTTACTTTCAAATAACCTAGAGCAATCTTTATCTAGTAACCTTCAAATTTTCAGCTTCTTAAGTTCTTTATAAAAAATTCTTCATCATCTCTCCATTCTTTAGCTATCATATAAACATTTATATTTATTTTTAATAGATATTTGCATATTTATTTTTGAACATTATTTAAATATTCTATTAGGTTACATTTTTATATTCTAATATATTCTAACATTTGCCGCTTACACCATTACATTTGAACAACACTTTAAATAGTGGTTATCTATTTAAAGTGTTGTTCAAATGTAATGGTGGAAGCGGCAGTTCTAGAGCTGACTAAGTACTTTTTTCAGTTTTCCATAAATACTATTCTAATTACCACGTTTCATTGATGCATTCTTATTACTTATTTTCATTATTGCTTCAATATTTTTTTTAAATTAATAATCCGTTAATAGCGATCGAAGATGAATAAATCGCTTATCTTCCTGTCAGTCGATTCGGATAAAAAGTTATTATTCGTAATCTGTTACTTTAAATAGGACATTCGCAAGCTTTATGTCCCAAAAGCAATATTATAAACCATTAAAATGTAAATTGTTTTACATTAATAACATAATTTAGTACTAAAATAAATGTGGCTTTTCTTTTACAGTTAATAATTAGTCCGTCTCCGACACACACACATATACGCATAGCACCAGCAATAACTGTAGTAATAGCAGTTTTAGTGTCTTCAAAGATATCCATAATTTTCACAGCATGTTCCTTTGTTAATCAGCAGATTTCTCCTACAACCAAATATCATCATCATCAGCATTAACGGTACACAAATCATTAAGTAAAATCAGACGACATTTTCAGTCTTAAACAACTAAATTTTCATTCATAATTGTAAATTAACTGCTGCTATGATGAATATGCACCTGTTAAACAAAAACCTAAGCATACATGCATTACGAACGATAGTGAAAAATAGTGCGTAATGTTGATATAACTTAGAAGTTATAATAACAAAAATAACCAGAGTGTAAGGTCTTTAAAAGAAGATGTTTATTACAACGTATATTTTGTACAAAACAATAGCACTTCCGGTAATAAAATAGTATTAACCTAATACACTCGAATACCGTTGAATACAGTCTACCATACATACTACTGTTCGTAGTATATATATATATATATATATATATATATATATATATATATATATATATACTACAGACTAGTATACTTATAAGCATTGAGGGGAGTCAGGTATCACATCACCCCCCCATACTGAAGCTAAAAATCTCCCTTGAATATTTCTTCCTTTTAGGATCCGGGCTGAAGCGCTCCACTGGTTTTCTTTCACGTGTGCTTTTTTTTATTCCGAACTAATAGAAGTGGATCTTTTCCAGATTAAGGCGAAGACAAATTTTGTTTAGCTCGTAAGGCTGGTCTAGTAGATGTATACATAGGTTCGTGTACAATATTGGGTAGTGGCATGTCAAAAGCATCACACAGAATCTCAATTAGAAATACTTCCTCGCTTTTTCTCATTGTTTTCAGCATATCGTGATCTACTTTGGTTAAAGTGTCATTTCACACACGGATTTTTGACTTTTTATGGTGTAGACAACTTTGCCAATCATTTTCTGAATTATACTATCAATCCAATAACTTTTTCCACCTTGGATATTTTTGAAATATACTTTATCTACTGTAAAGTATATTATTATGTGTATATCTTTCTTTTTTAGCATTTTTTCTTCAGATAGGGTATTAATCTATCGAAAATCGATCTTATTTTCCTTGTGAACATAAGTTCCGCAGGGGACAACTTCGGGTTGTTGTTTCCATTAGGAGTCACCCTATAAATTGCTAAAAATTTCTGGAGAGTTTTTTCTTCAGTGTCCATACATTTATTTTTTGTAAGGCACGCTTAAACATGTCAACAAATTTTTCGGCTTGACCGTTCGATCTAGGATGATATACCGGTATAGTAATGTGTTCAATGTCCAAGGAAGTACAAACATCTTTAAATTCCTTTCCTGTGAACTCCGTACCATTGTCGCTAACCCGTGTCTGAGGGATCCCGAAACGACTGAAAATTTCATCTAATTCACTGATGGTGTTCCTACATGTAGGATGCTTGCACTTAAATAGCACCGGCCATTTCGAGAAAGAGTCCACCAAGATAAAGTAATAATATCCATTAATCGGTCCAGCATAGTAGACGTGCTCACGGCAATTCCGTTTTTGGCCAAGGATACGTTTTGACCGGAGGCGCACTTGCAGCCAATTTACAACCTTGGCATAGTTTTACAAAACTTTCTATTTCCTTGTCCATTCCTGGCCAGTATACGTAGCATCGCATTAGTGATTTCATTCAGGACATGCCAGGGTGACCGGTATGAAATTATTTCAGCATAACTTTACGCAGAAATTGAGGTATTACAATTCTATCAAGTGTTGTCGCATATTGAGAAAGGTGAAATTTGGGTTCCCTTTTTCTTTCTTTCGTTCAATTTCGTCTGGTTCTTTACTTTTAATATATAATCATCTGATATTGTTAATTCTGATCGCGTTGTTCTCTGCGACTATCAGTAGAAATGTTGTTTCTCTGTTAAAATGTCATTTTCCTAGCCATGTCCAGGTGTTTTTGTGCGTCTCCTCTCTTGGCAATCTTGTAAATCGTCTATGTAGCTGCTTCTTTTCCTATTTTCTTCTTGTCTGTTTTATTTCAAGTTTCACTGCTCCTCGCATTATTCATTTTGGTGGTGCCTCTTGCTACAATGATCAGCCTTTATGTATTTTTCTAGTTTATTTCTAGATCATCTACACAGTCTTCTATACAAGTCATCTCACTCTCCTCTCCTTTTTATATAGAGTCGGTTAATATAATTATTTGGGTGCAATGCATGTTATATGTTCATTAGTTTCCTAGTCTTCTGGTTCAAGCTTTATAAAGGGTTCAGAATATCTTAGTAGTGATACTTACCGTTGTTGTTGTTGTTGTTGTTGTAGTTGTATTATTATTATTATTATTATTATTATTATTATTATTATTATTATTATTATTATTATTATTATTTTCAAATTAATAATACACGGATCATTTATTGCGTTGTCATGTTACATAGTAGGAGTCGTGTTTTGAGTGGAAAAGTTTAGAGGTCAAGTTCGGAAGAAGTTATACAAACCAAGTGATTTTCGGCCGATGTCCTCTCTTTCTCACTCTTAGCTGGAGATATTTTCAAGCAGAGCACACGTGTCGGGCGGCACCCCCACGATTAGGGTGGAGCACGTGTCGGGCGGTTGATGTAGCGAGATGGGCTATCTGTCAATCTCTCTCTCTCTCTCTCTTTCTCTCTCTCTCTCTCGCCCACGCATGCGAAGTCGGCGTGTTTTCTGTGTCTTTCCTTTTGCACAAATCTTGTTTAAAAAAAATTAAATAACCAGTTACGACGTGTTTTTTTATCATCAGACGAGAAAGGAGCTGGATTAACAACGACAACGGCGACGACACTGGATATAAAGGATTTATGCATCAATTTGTAAGGCGTAATATAAGAGTCAATCCTTATTTCATTGTGTTTGGTCTACTATTTAACCCATGACTGGAGAGAGTAGAGATTGGTGCGTACCTTTCCCAATCCTATTACTAAAACTGACTTCTTGCGAGACACCGACGAAACTTAAGCCGATTCAACAGTTTCCATTGATATCTATTATACCACTG
Organism: Sepiola atlantica; assembly: GCA_963556195.1. Taxonomy (NCBI): domain Eukaryota; kingdom Metazoa; phylum Mollusca; class Cephalopoda; order Sepiida; family Sepiolidae; genus Sepiola; species Sepiola atlantica. The sequence continues at coordinate 204,834,487 of OY744515.1, read as the reverse complement.
CCGCTTCTTTTCCGTGAAATAACATCTATGATCTCTGACACGTAGTACACAGGGTACCTGTACTGTAATCACTTGTCTGGCGAAAACAGCGGATCATGATTTCTACAATACATGGTCCACTACAATCAGATGAATAACTAACTATCAGATACATTTAAGAGTCTCTTTCTTTGCTATATGTTTCTTTACCGCTTATACGAACTGTCGTTTCGTTACGTTCTCGCGTTTTCACGTGTCCAACGGTTTTACGTGAAATTGTACGTTATCAGGTAACGCGTCTTTTCCGAGGTCCACAACTCCTACGGGGGATTGTCGGAAAATTACAGTCCATCTAAATGTACATTGTTGGGAATTGCTAAAAAAAAAAAAAACCCTGTAAACTAAACCACAGTAGCAAATAATATCGTTATTTGTTCTTCTTTTAGCTTTCTCTATAATTCCAGCTCCAAAGATAAGGGAGAAGAAAAGATCAACTTCTTTTGCGACTACCATATCACCAACTACCTCAAAGAAACAGAACAGCTGCTTCTTGTGCACAACACAACACTGACCAGTTGTTCGCTATTGATATAAAAACACTCCACACTATGCTATACCTGCTTCTATTTTATTCGTCCCAATCAAAGACTGCTTAGCCATGGGTATGACCTTAAACTGCATCTGGTGGCGTGGTTCCAATTTTGGAACTTTAAGGCGCGTGGTGCAACCCCTTAGTTATTACTACTCCCAGGTCCACTCTAGCTCAAAATGGCAATACGTATCAGGGTCCAATCTATAAGTTAACTATAACTTATCGTTTATAGACTACTAGCAGGGCTATCCGGCGTGGTCCGGGGCAAAAGTGTAACATATTTTTATTAACACTTCTATATCTCTATCCGTCTTTCTATGTACTGTTTCCCCCTCCCTCATCCATCTTCTCTTTCTTCTCCGCTCAGCCTATTCCTTGCTGTAGACATGCTAACGCACGCACGCACGCACGCACACACACGCACATAAAGAGAGAGAGAGAGAGAGAGAGAGAGAGAGAGAGAGAGAGACAACGCATTTTTATAGATTTCTTGAGGAGTGAGTTGGCATAAGGGAAATAAATACTTGATTTAAAAATCAGTTACTTCCTTTTAGTTAGTACATAAAATAAATGAAAACCCGACCTCCCTGACGAAACCTTCGGCAGTTTAGAGTTAAAGAATGAATAATTGCTTTTTAATTTTAGATATTATTCATTCCCGGTAACGCTGATCAAGAATATACCGACTTTGTAGGTCTTTTTATTGTATTTATTTTTAATGTTAGCTGAACACACACACATACGCACATATAGACAATTTCCGTTTATATGAAAACCATTCGTACACAAAATGTACGTATGGTTCTGCCATAAAATGATTCAACGACGGTTGACATGTCATAAAACCCACAACCACTCAAAAGAAAGTCAATTCAAAACGTTTAAAGAATGTCTTAATATATACGTTATCTTTCTGTGAGATAGGGTTGAAGAACAATCTGCACATGCAACGAATCTTTGCTACTAAACCTCACATTTCTATTTCTAAATGTAGCAAATGGACACACAGGTACATACAGATAGAGACACGTCTTTCGTATTAACTAATTAATGTGTGCATTGTTTCATGACGGAAAGCATCAATAAATGTTTTTTTTTAGAAAAAAAGGAGAAAGGGTATTTGTTGATATCTCTGCAATTTCGGCACAGAGTTGTTTGCAATTTTGTGATTTGGAAATATCATACTGTTTTCAGGCCCGATTTTAAAAGTAGTACAGTTGAAAACATCTCACTTCGGGATTATCCTACAATTTGCGTGCTCCCAGAAGAAGCATTATCTGAATCTATAATCTTCTGAGTCTAAATCTTCTTTTGATCTCAGAGCAAATCACACGGATCGCAAAGGCTCCAATAATGCGGATTGGCAGGAAGCCATTTTTAATTAGCTGCTAGTAACTCCTTGCGATGTCCGGAACAAATTCAACAATGATAAAAAATACTACATACCCTCGTCAACATTTATACAGAGGTTTACAATAAGAAAGGTACTGTATGGGAAGATGGCCGATCAGAACTGGATAAGGTTTTTGTCTTATAACCACGACCACAAATAGAAAATATGATCATTGACTGGATGTAGAATATGCAAATACGTTATATTGCTTCGCTGCCTTGAAAATGCTGGAATTTCTTTTTACGCATAGGCACATTTGTTACTAGAAATGTGACTAGTTTAAACAATCGCTTGACAAGGACTATTGCTATGACAATGATTAGAACTACGACAAGACTAGGACTACGACTATTATTATAAAATAATTACGACCATTGAAAAGTAATTATAACCGACGAATTAAGATTTAGTCATGTCAGATTGTTATACATATTAGGGTCTGGGAATAAATAACGTCGTCATTATAAAAATATATTTATGCACCGAATTGTTTTTTGTGGTTCACATTGATAATAAGACCTTGAATTATGTGCCAAAGAAAAAAGCGTTTCTCTTTATTTCTAACGACAATCTTAATAGCTTTTTAAATGTGTACATGGCCTTTGTGGTTTCTTTTTGTGTCACGTGATCTTGACCTTTCGCAGACCTGGAGTCGTTTCTTTTCTTCAGTAACTTCATCAATCAGCATGTCCTTGGTCGATGGATACATTTTAAAGATCACGGGGTTTCTCGCTACTTGACTACCGCGTGTACGTACGCCGACGACCAAATTTGATGCAAGGTCATCTGACCGAATGCCCACAATGCCATCATATCAGAAGGTTTTGTGTACAGACATGGCATAGAAAGGTTTGAATACCTTCATCCCGTCCTAGAAATAAAGGGTTCACGTGTAAAACAGCATCAGTCTTTCGTTTATAATAGATAGTAAACACGCACAGAAAAATAGCTTTATATTCGAATTAAAGCTTGAATATAAATAATAAATATTGATATGCCGTATCATAGATAAACCCGCTACTACGTCTACTCAATGGCGTGCAGAGAGGAGGCGACAGAATGATGACCATGGGCATCGAAATTGGGAGGGGTCCAATCATACTCAACTATCTGTCATTCTCATAATACTTATACTTGAGTCTTTAGGGAACACAATCAAGGAGCTGGCCCCGGGCATGACCAGGTCATCACCAGAACTCTGCAAGCCAAGGCGTCTACTACTACTACTACGACTACTACTACTACTACAATTATAGCCTAGAATTTTTGTAGAACACTACACGACTTTGATATCTTTTGGTGTCTTGTTTAGACTGAGAACATTTCATTTGGTTATACACGATTTTCCTGAGAGTATGGTGCACGATGATCAGCGTACACAATTATGCAGTCTAATCTGATTTCACGCGTGCGCAATAGAGCAGTTGATTCAATCAAATGCACATGGATGCACTGAGAGAATGTCATTAATATTTTACTTGCATAATAAATACAAGTGAAGAGCACCTCGACGAAGTGTGTGCCACGTGATTTAGAACATAAATCGTTGTAGAGAGCTGTTGCATCAAGACCAAACGTGATTCGGAATAAATTAGAGCCATTAATTCTTTCGTTTTTTCATGAACAAAATAACTTATAAAAATTGTAATTAAAAAAATGAATGCATTAATTAGTTTGATTGCGGGTTTGCATCAAATTTAAATTAACGCGCGGGGGATACAGAGGATTGACGTTGGAGACGATAGATGAAGAGGAAGGAAATCGATGAAGAGGTAGAAAAAGGAAGGAACGAGAGTGAACGAGGCATGTTGTGAAACTCATCTGCTCTGAACACGGTTGGCACGCATGAAGAGTTTTAGTGCCAACTTGTACTTGGATCGATATTTTTATTCTCCAACCGTCATTGACTATTTTTAAGGAAGAAGAGAGATACATTTTTTGGTCTTTCTGCAGCTGGAGATCCATATCGGCCCAAATGTTTCTGATTGCGACTTACGGAACAGATCGGAAATAGCCAAGCCGTTGCAGAATAGTCAATTTGAACCGACATCATATAAAACAATTTGTTTTTCATTTTTTTCCCCCAACATTATGTAAGGATCAATTAACTACAAACATTTGTGTCAAGAATGGGTTTAATAATTTTCCTCAAATTATTAAGTAAATGCACATTTTCGTTGTGTAATAAAAACTGGAAGCCGAACATAACTTAAGTATAAGTTTTATTTAACTATTCGTTGCTTACTGAGACAAATAGTATTCAATATTTACTCTTAATATATACACGAATGTAGAACATTCCATCATTAATCAAAGGGGTGAGACGGGCATCAATTACCTTTGATATTACATTCTCCCCCATCTACTTTCTTATTCGTAGGGGACAAAATCATCCCATCGACCTGGCCTCCTGCGGGTTCTTTGAGGGCGTCTTGGTTGTTCGTGCCCGGCATCCATCTCTAATCTAGGTTCCTCGGGACCTGACGACGTTTCGGGACTGTCTTGTGTGGCTGGCTTAGGGCTAAAATATCTTAGTTTTTTTTTCTCAACTACTATAATAAAAACTGGAAGCCAAACATAACTTAAGGATAAGTTTTATTTAACTATTCGTTGCTTACTGCGACAAAGAGTATTCAATATTCACTCTTAATATATACACGAATCTAGAACATTCCATCATTAATCAAAGGGGTGAGACGGGCATCAATTACGTTTGATACTACACGTTGGTAATTTTAAAATACTTAATTTATATTTTTTGACAGAATGCGTTTAGTTTTAGTTTTATTTAAATAATTTTTTCAACTATATTTATTTGTTTATTTATTAATTTAAAACAAAATTCAACTTCGTTTATTTTTAGGGTGTTTTTTTAAAACTTCTCCGTGCTAAAAATGGGTTTAATAATTTTCTTCTAGCATTTTACATTTTTTCGTGACTTCCAAATCGTAAACTGCTTTAGTCATTTTCGTAAATAGCAATCGCAATCGGAAACATCCTGCTGTAGAATTATTCATTTTGTTCTTAATATTATAAAGCTGAACAGATATTCATTATTTCGAGAGAAATATTATTATAAAGACTAAAGCATACGGATAAGTGACGAAAGAACTCATGGAATTTAAACGCGTTTCTGTTAGTTTTAAAGATGGTGTCCAATAACTTAAAAGAACCTCACATTCTTTTTTTGAAACTGTATTTATAAATCCTGTTTATGTGTGGTATGTTGTTTTTTGTCTATTTTCCGATGTTTCTGGACACAATGTTTGGACTTTTGAAAAGTCGAACGTATGAAAAGTTCAGGATATATATCTCTACATTTGAATGTTTACGTGTAGACGAAATGGACCGTTAAGTTGTATGGATTTTTTAAAGGTGATTAAAGAAATTGGAATCTAGAATTCTATTGTATATATATATATATATATATATATATATATATATATATATATATATAAACGATAGAATTCTAGATTCCAATTTCTTTATTCACCTTAAAAAATCCATACAACTTAACGGCTTAAAGAAAGAAAATAAACATGTTTTTATCGAGTACACCTTGCATTGAACAACCGAAGATAAAATAGATTGGTCATTAGCACATCTTTATCTATTGTCGTTCATTTATCTTTATAATTGTTCTTTCACGTATATTGAGCTTTAATCATTTCACTAAAGGTTCAATTCTCTAAAAGTATACTTTTAGTCTCATATTATATATATATATATATATATGTATGTATATGTGTGTGTGTGCGTATGTGTCTATATATGTATATATAAAGCTTCAAGCAAACTACATCACCTTATTATATAATATAGAGAGACATATTTACTGTATATATAGAGAGAGACAAAGAGAGGAGAGAGCAGCAGGTGAACAAAGATGGAGAGAGAGAGAGAAAGAGAAAGAGTGTGGGAGAGAGATATTTTATCGGAGGCTATAATAATGGAGAGATCATGCTTTTAAATCCAATGAAATTGTATTTATTTAAACGTTATTTCATAGTACTCAGTGTTATAAATTGTAAAAAATAACCAGAGCTGATACACTTTTTCAAGTTACAACACATCCTACATATTTAACATTCAACCGAGTTTCATACGAGGCAATATTCAAATGTTTCTTCTGCTGTTTTCAGTAAGAACTGACTATGACAGAAACAACATCTGACGATTGGCTACTATAGTTATGAAACAACGTTGTAATGTTAGATACGTTTTTTTTTAAACATAGTTCACCCTTAACAAGGCAAGCTGCCACTGTAGACGTAAGAGCTAACTATGAATCAGAGTGAAAGTAAATTGGGAGATATGCATCAAGATGCCTGTTCACATTACTCTTAAACCTCTGCATGTCGGTACCGTCGGAGAAACAATGAACAGGAAGGGAGTTTTAAAGGCCGGCAGCACGAGGAAAGAAGCTATTGGAGTAGAAGGCGTTCCGGCATCTGGGGACTTTCACAGTGAATCGATGGGATTTAGCTGATTGTCGGGTTGGTCGAGTGTATTTACGTCGAGAGGGCACTAGAGCAGCAAGTTCATCGGAGTATAATGCATTGAAGTACTTGTAAAACAAGCGAAAGGATGCAACATTGCGGCGATAAGGACAGGGGCTGGAGATTGGTGGATAGCGAGGAAACTATTTAATTAGCGACTCTTCTTTAACCTTATCTAAGAGGGAGAAACTAGTGGTTGGTGCACCAGCCCACATGTGGCAACAATACTCCATGTATGGGCGGCTGATGGTTTTGTAGAGATATAAATACTATAGTAATGTGTTTTGTACTTTTAAAAATTATATATATATATATATATTTCAGAGGAAACATTTTTTTAATCAATGAAACGGGCGGGTGGAAAAAAAAAATTGTTAAAATTTTCCTTAAGGCCATATCGTCTGACCCTCTAAGAGGAAACGTCAGAATGATAAATTAAAAACTAAGAAAATCGAATGAGATATGAGAGGAAAAATTGTTTCAGTTGGAGAAAACGATTGAGAGAGGGAAAAAAGTAAATCTCTCAACGTTATGGTGGCTTTGAATCATTAAAGATCTCCAACTGATGCTTCAAAATTATTTGTCTACACAGGCTAGGTCGAGAATTGTTAATAACTAACGCCTCAATAATATTGAGATGGTAGTTCGACCTGGCACTGTTTAAAACGGAAAACCACCCATCGGAATAGTTGTCAGAACAACTATTTGTACTAACGAGGTGATTACCGATGGCTGATTCCTGTGCCTGAAAGTTCCCGTCCTAAGACAAGTAAAATAATTCCCTGAAAGAAAACAGTTTTGCATCACTTTTGTGTCCTTTTACCAAGATTAAAATCAAAATATCATGATACTATATCTTATTCTGGAATATTATTCTAATTTTTGAAAATCCATTACATAATTTTGATTTAAAAAATGTCTAACATTTCAGGCATAATCTTAAGGGGTCCTAAGAAGAAATTTAGATTAAGGACATCTTGCTTAATTGGTATTTAATAACTAAACACTCGTTGAAATACTCTAAAGAACCTACAATTTGGGGAATATTTATTCATTGATATATAATACCTTTTGTTTAAAAATCTGAGGTATTTGAATTTTCACGAAGGACTTTCACACTCTTTTACTCCTTTAGATAAAACTAAATAAAACTAAATATAGTCCACATTACCACTCTTTACGCATAGCAGTCGTGTTCCACAATGTTTAATGATCGGTTAATTAGTTTAGTAATGAATACTGTGCAAAGAAATAAATCAACATATAAACATACCTAACTTTATATACAAGCACCCCTTAAATGTTAACATTTACAAAAGAAATAATGTGCCCATGTTTCTCACTGTGTTGCTCAGAATATATATTCCAAAATTCATGATGATCGGTTCATTAGTCTAGGGGTTTATCCTATACAACATTATATATATATATATATATATATATATATATATATATATATATATATATAGGATAATTTTTATTTAATTTTACACCATATCCAACGTTATGAACGACAGATTCACATAATTTCACCAAATTTGTTTTTTTATTCAGCATTAGTTTCGGCTATCACACCAAAATATATGTAAAATGATCCTATGTATTTATTTCTTGGTATGGCTATCCTCAGTGCTAATTATATAAAACAATGCAAAAACAATGAAAAAAACAAGGCAAGCAAAGTCTAAGTTACAATCAGTACTCATTATCAGCATAGTATCCTTTTTCCAAATGGAACTATGATATCAATGTGTCTTAGTCGCAACATATACGCATCTTATGCCTTTCACTGGTTGTATTTTAATCATTCATCGTCAGCTTAAATATTGACTAAAATACTCCTAAATTAATATATATTTTTTCACTAACCGTCTTTTGTTGTTTCGTCCAATTATTTCTTTTTTTTCGGGTTTTATCCCTCGATTTTTCCTTATTTTATATTCCTTTTCTTACAGTATACTTTTTATACCCGTAAATAAGGTAACTTCCGTTTATATATATATATATATATATATATATATATATATATATATATATATATATATATATATATATATATAGTCTCGGAAGTATCTCAACCATTAAAACTATATAAGACAAAAAAAAAGAAAAAAAAATCTGAAGTCCGAAGTCGTCTAGTGGAAAATCACTCATGTAAGTCAATTTAATTTTTACAGTTATTATATTAGTTTGCTTCTAACATTATTTAAGGGATCATCAGTTGTTTACCATGTAAAACTGTTTCGGGAATTTAAAAACAAGACAGTATTTAATTTCATGGCTTCTCAGCAGAGTTGATCAGACCTCACTTCCCTTAAAAGACAAAAACATAAACGTTCCGTATACTAAATCTAAGTTTTGTTCCGTATAAATGTTTTGCTAACTTATATTAGTTATTATATATATATATATATATATATATATATATATATATATATATATATATATATATATATATATTCGTACTTCACGTATCCACATAAAATATTATAAGGACATATAATTTTTTATGTATCGGTTTTCAGTATTTACTTCAACAGTGCTCGCTCGTAAGTAGAGCTAGGTAGTAAGCAGTGAAAATATATATGGCAATCAAGCTTTAGCCTGACGATTCCCCCCGGGGATGAAACACGGGAGCCTCTGTGTAGCTTGATTGCCATATATATTTTCACTGCTTACTATATATATATATATATATATATATATATATATATATATATATATATATATATATATATATATATATATACTTAGCTTTATATACATGCACCGCCCTAAATGTTAACGTTTACAAAACAAATAGTATGCTCAGGTTACCCACCGTGTTTCCTAGAATATATATGTCACAATTCATTATTATCCGTTCATTAGTTTACATTATCCTGTACATTATATATATATATATATATATATATGTATACACCTATCTAACTTTATATATATATATATATATATATATATATATATATATAAGATAGATAGATAGATAGATAGATAGCGAAAGGTAGAGAGTGAGCGGGATAGTAATATGAATTAAAGTAATAGATAGACAGACAGATATATTACAGATACTAGGAAGAAGGATAATAGAATTCATATAAACATATATACGACGTAAAATTTTTAAGAATTTTTTTTTTATGGAAATCGCTCTAGACAAGTCATGAAGCCACTTGATGTAAGGAGATAACAGAACGAAATATGATTATCGCAAAGGCAGGGTACCTCTATTGGCCTTTAAAAGACCAAGACTATTAGGAGGAGGAAAACAGTTAGCAGGAAGAGAGTTCCACAAGCCTGCAGTTCTTGGAAAAGAGCTACTGGAATAGGAAGCTGTATTACAACGAGGTATCAAAACAGCGAATTGATGGAGACTACTAGGCCAATTGCGATGTTGTTTTTTTTTGGTGGGGGGGAGGACGGGGGGTTATAAACATACACTAAATATCTAGTATATTAATATATTTCTACAGCCGTACCCACAACTAATAAATCCTCGCCTTTATTCCATGCGTTTATTATTTTATTCGTTTATTCTTTTCATCATAAACACCAGACTTCAAATTTCTAAATATTAAAAGCAACAGACTATTTGTTTCTGTAACTTTTCACAGACATAGTTATTTTCCCACTTTGAAGTAATTTTGAAATATTTCCACAAGAAACCGGTATAACTATATATTTTCGTTACCCGAGTTTATGAGGTCAAGTCTTTTCATTATTCCATACGCTCTTACAAGTTTATTCATTCAAATTCAAATGAATAAATCAATCTTCGGATAAAAAGCAACGATACAATAATCGTGTGTCTTTCACTCAACCAATCGCTAAAAATGAGGCCTACATATGCGCATCAAACTGTACAACGTTAAAAGAATTACATTGAAATAACATCTAATGTTAACGTCAATATGATGAAAATGGCTGTGTCACCTTTTCGTTTTTAAAACCTTTTGTTCACCCAAACCAATGAATATTGTCACTGAAGCGTTAGGGGTTACTATGATAGGAGCCCGATTTATAGGGAGCAACCATTATAAGGAGTTGGGCCGCAAAATGTTTGTTCACATTACATTTGAATTTCTCAATGTTGGTACGGTCGTTGAAACAGCGAACAGGGAGGGAATTCCAAAGGCAATCAATCTGAGGAAAGAAGCTATCAGGGTTGACAATCTTCCGGTATTTAGGGACCTCTGCAGTTAATGGGCTGGGATTTTGCTGCTTGTCAGGTGGGCCGGAAGGTATTTTCGTTTAAAAAGTGTTGTTTCCGTTGGGAGCACTTGTAAAATAAGCACAGAGATGCAAAGCTGCGGTGACATGACAGGGCTGGATTTCGAAAGACAGTGCGGAACTTAACAGGTTAGAAACTTTTTTTGCACTCTGTCCAAAAGTTAGAGGTTAGTAAACTAGGCTTGCCCAGATATAACAACAATGCTCCATAATCACAGGTACTTTCGGAGCTAGACAAAGAGGGACACTATCGCTTTCTCTTCATACCAGTCGACAACAATCAGCTGACAGAAGGTTGGCTATTGTGTCATCTGATCAAAATGTAGTATTTGTTCCGATGGATACTGCATCCCATAGACTGGTATTGTCTTGGCCTTCGGGGCTTGATTTACACCGGTCTATGGGTCTGTCCTGTGCAGTTCTAAGAGCTCCACCCTCCCAGGCTTCACCTACCCTCTTTGGGGAGGAGTAAGTTTATTACTTACTGCCTGAGGCGCCCCTACCAAGGAATCCCGACGGGGCTGCCCAGGCATTTTTTAATGGCCAGAGTGCTCAGCTCTCGGGCGCTGGCTTTTCAAACCCCACTTTCCCGACCCGACCTTGGGTCACATCTTACTTGTGGAAGTAAAATAAAAACTGGCCTTGTGCCTAACTCCTGGAGAGAAGTAAATCAATACTCTATGTAATAATGTATTTGTAAAGTGAAATGACATCTACACAAACAATAGGAAAGCCCAAAGAAAATAATGGTGTTGTATTTTTATTGCCTCAATTATTACATACACTATTACATAACGAAGATTAGAAATAAAGAGATGGACAGATCAACTCTTCACATCGTTACTACTACTACTACTACTACTACTACTTCCACGACATATTACTACTATCGAACGTGTCAACTAGCAATGTAGCTGTTACAAGAGATGACAACCGGCAATCTGTTGGGAGGAGGGTCGAAGAATTCTTCACACAATGCTACACCGATATAAGGCTGTCACTTATTTTATCTACTTCGTATTTATATAGTACCATAGTAAATGTGATTCGTTGGGTCATCCATGGAGCTAGATTTAAATGGTTTGAATGAAAAAAACCTTGGGTTGCAAAGTCAGTTAAATATGAAAAATATATTAAAAAAAAAAAATAGTTATTTGCTTGCTATACACCCTCTTTCTTTCTCCCCCCCCTCTCTCTCTCTCTCTCTCTCGCTCTACAGCTACGGTTTAAATAAGATTACTACTTGCAGTGAACTTCCCTTTTGTTTATAATAGAATATTCTAATCTTTTATTCTTGCGTTTCTTTATTACCTTTATAAAAATAAACAGAGAGAGAGAGAGAGAGAGAGAGAGAGAGAGAGAGAGAGAGAGAGAAAGAGAGAGAGGAGAGAGAAAGATAGAGATTGTATAAAATAAGAGCGGGGTGGGGGTGAAAACACAGAGTGGGAGAGGATGAGAGTAATAGATAGAAACTAGTAAGATATGGCTGACTTAATGATTAAATTCTAGATTACAACTAAACGAAACAATTAAAATGATGTTGTTGGTTTTTAAACATAACTCAATCCCAACCTCAACGGATATTTTATCATTTATTTTATGTGATTAAAATATATATTTTAAAAAGCCTCAGGGAAACAAACATCCATTAAGTAAACCTTAGTATAATAATATATCTTAATTATTAACCAATTACGAAGGGTTTTAAACCACGTATTAATCACTTGGCCATAGTCTGATATGATAAAGCTCTGTGTTTACATAAACACGTACAAAACCCTGATTCACCAAACATGAATAACCATGTTTCGGAATTTTTTAGATGAGGTTTGATAATCTGTATTATTTGGATTATTCAAACTACTGTTCTCATCTTGGATGTTATTCTCACAATGTCTTGGCCGATGTAACCTCCGATCTTCTTCAGGTGTATCCTGTCGAACTCGAGAATCTTCAAGTCGAACTCGGGAATCTGTACGCGAATTTCGAACGGAGACCTTTATTTAATCCACGGGGTTAGCTTGCTCTCGTTCCGTCAGCCATAACCGATAAGAAGTCTTAAGTAATTCTTGATGTTATTCTTAGTATAGCCCGCACTGAAGATTTAACCTTCAATCACCATAAGACTATCACTTAGTAATAATCAGTTCTAAGTGACTGTCTTCTGGAGGTTGAAGGTTCAATCCTCAGTGCGGGTAGTACTAACTAAGAATACAATTACGAATTACTTAAGACTTCTACCCGGTCATGGCTGACGGAACGAGAGCAAGCTACCTCCGTGGATTAAATAAAGGTCTCCGGTCGAAATTCCGTACAGATTCCCAAATTCACCATAAACATTTCTGAGTTCGCCATAAACATTTCTGAGTTCGACAAGACGCACCTGAAAGAAGGTCAAACGGTTACATCGGTCGAAACGTTGTGAGAATAACATCCAGGATGAGAACAGTAGTTCGAATAATCCAAATAATACATGAATAACTATAATAACGAGATGTGCATGTGTCGATGCGTCATTCCGTCATTCTGTAATTCCATCAATCAATCCGTCCGTACGATCACCACCAAACTTACTGTAAGACGAGAAGGCTCCTTTTACCGAATTAGAATAAAAGTAAAAAAAGAAGAATGATATAAATGCGACGAGATGTGGTGTAGCGGGATGGAAACACAGCGGGATGGAAACACAAAGGCTCATCATCTGAAGGTTGCAGGTTAAATCCCAGTACATGGCAGTTCATTTTGAGTTTTCTCTGCAATCACAATAACAAAAATAAATTTCACTAATCAACATACGTGAATAAACTGTTATTGTATATAGTTTTTTTTTTAATGTAAATACCTTATTTTGAGATTGGAAATTGATTATCTTTTTTATGTTTGCTTGATTTGTTCGAGAAAATATGATTTTTCTATCCATCAGTTTTGCACGTGATGAAGTAAAAAATACGACATTATTTTCTTTCCAACCTGATATTTTAGGAAGAACCTTTCCCTTCTTGAGATGTGTGTTCAGGAGTCAGATTTTTATTTATTCCCGTAATACATTACTATGATTTGTTTTTTTGTTTTTTTGTTGTTTTTGGGAGAGGGAGTTCAAAGTCATCTATTTACAGATG
>OY744515.1:204815675-204818175 GCA_963556195.1 Sepiola atlantica | reverse complement strand
TTATATATATATATATATAATTATTTTTATTAATACAGACATGTACGAAAAGCCGCTACACTGGCATGTCGATGTTATCGATCAATAGTTCTTAGAAACTAAGATCTCATCAGGAGAAAAAAGTGTGATCTTTCAATCACAATTTCTCAATATGAAAATTTGAGTGAAAGATCAGACTTTTTTTCCACCTGATGAGATCTAAGTTTCTAATACCTATTGATCGATAACATCGACATGCCAGTGTAGCGGCTTTTTTACATGTCCGTATGAATAAAAAAATAATTATATAAATAGCTCAATTACTATTGAGATTTTTTATAAGGACTTTAGCTGGATTGCTATATATATATATATATATATATATGGTGACGCTCAAAATACTACCCATCATCGTTAAGAAATTTAGGACAGCCTTAGACAAACAATGAAGTGTTGTAAAGGATTAACAGTGGTTTCAGGATCATTGGGAAGCTACCACATTTCAAATGACTTGTAATAATGTTTGCCTATGTATCTCACGATCTTCTTCAATGCATATTTTCAAACTTGCGCCACTCAGTTATAAATGCCAGTCTTCTAGAGGTTGAAGGTTCAATGCTAACTAGAGGCGATAATAACTAAGAATAAGAGTATAACTAATAAAAACTTTTATCCGGTCATGGCTGACAGAACGAGAACAATCTGCCCCCGTAGGTTTGAATAAAAGGGTCCAGTTCGAAATTCCGTATAGGTTCCCGAATTCGAAGGAAAGATCTCTAAGTTCGAAACATGCAGAATGTCGCAGATTATATCGGCCGAAACGTTGTGAAAATAACTACCGAGATGAGAACAGTAGTTCGAGAAATCCAAGTAATACATGGACTTTTATGGCTTGTTGCCCTTTGTTACTTTTTGCCAATAAATTTGATTTGATCATCTCTCGATATCCCCTTGACAAATTATCACTTAAGCACTATGGGATTTACAGACAGAACAAAGTTTTGTTTTGGTGTCTAATGACTATGGATCAAATTCAATGAAAAGCTGAAAGATTTGAATTTTTAAATTGGATGTTCTCCCCATATTATTCCTCCTAAAATCCTGAGAAACTGTATCTTGGGGAATGTCTATTAATTGATGCCTAATACCTATTGGTTAAATTTCACAAAAATCGGAGGTATCTGAATTTTCACAAAGGGCTTCTACCCCTTTAAACTCCCTTAGATTAAACAAATTATAGCCTACAATACCCACCTTTACGCATAGCAGCTGTCTTACAAAATTCATAATGATCGGTTAATTAGTTTAGTAGTGAAATCTGTACATACAAATATATAAACATATACACCTACCTAACTTTTCATATATAGAGATAACCTCTATTTGCGTTTGTTACTCGACAGTTCCTTGACGACGTTATTTATGCAATAGTCAACCTTTTTTCTCTTCCTCTAAAGAATTGAGTTTCTATTGTTTTTATCATAAAACACGCTCAATTGTACGTTCAGCTATTCCTGGATGGTTCCTAATAAGAAACATTGATTCGCCAGTGATTCTTGCACGCTTGGCTAAATTTTGCAATGCTCAGATGAGCTTTTGTGGATTAAGCTGATCACCTGCAAGAATAGCCGAGGGATCCTCTTCTTGCTGTTAGATCCCGTTGCTTATTAACACAAAGGAAAAAAATGAAGAAAATAAAATGATAGGATGTGAATAGTTTGAAATTCAGCCACTTAATATATTTATATTGAAACGGTTGCCTTCGTCGTTTCCTACTATTGCTTCTGGCTCTCCCCATTCACTTCTTGCAAGAAATAACCTTCTCATAATTTTGATTTCGACCCTGTATTTGATCCACCGGAAAATTTCAAGCATTCGTTAACTCTTCATAACGTATTTGTAGTGTTCACGATTAAAGCATTACACAGGTGGCTCTAAGCACAAACAGAGAAAGGGATAGAGAGAGAGAGAGAGAGAGAGAGAGAGAGACGTTCATGTTGTGCAATGGTTAACAATAGCGATTATGAAATCCTCGAGAATTTACTCACGCACCATTAGAAATATATATATATTTATATATATATATATATATATATATATATATATATATATATATATATAGGTATATATATATATAAATATATATATATAAATATATATATATATATATATATATATATAAATATATATATATATATTTATATATATATAAATATATGTATATATTTATATATATATATATATATTTATATATATATAAATATATATATATATAAATATATATATATATATATATATATATATATATATAAATATATATATATATATATAA
Organism: Sepiola atlantica; assembly: GCA_963556195.1. Lineage (NCBI taxonomy): Eukaryota > Metazoa > Mollusca > Cephalopoda > Sepiida > Sepiolidae > Sepiola > Sepiola atlantica. The sequence continues at coordinate 204,815,864 of OY744515.1, read as the reverse complement.
ATATATAGCCTGAAGATTCCCCCCGGGGATGTAACGATTGATTGCCATATATATTTTCATTGCTTACTACCTGGCTCTACTTACGTATCGAGCACTGTTGAAGTAAATACTGAAAACTGATACATAAAAAATTATATATATATATATATATATATATAAATATATCGTGGGATGATTTTTTTTTACGCA
>OY744515.1:204800675-204810675 GCA_963556195.1 Sepiola atlantica | reverse complement strand
AAAATCCCCAAATACATGTATTTTGGCACTCATGTCATGTGACAGTGCCGTATCTATGCTTTCAGAGACAGAGTTTAGCAGGGGACAGTTGTGGGTCGAAGGAGAACGGTATAAGAATCATAGGTAACTAACGCTGTGCTGTAAGGTTAACTAAAAGCACATGTATGTTTGGTCACATGATTCTAGCTTATGTTCTCTAGTCCAAAGGAGGGTGTTCTGAACATAAACTCCGTGCCCGTGTATATGTTTGTCTGAGTCTTTACGGTAAAGTGGTGGGTATTCACTTATGTCAAAATCGTGTTAGGAGATTGAGAATTGTAGGTTTGTTTCACTTAGTGCTAGGATATCCAAGGTGTTTACTAGGAGAATAAATCCGCCGAAATATATCTGTTCAGCTTTCATTCTGCGTTTGCGTCCTGATTTTTACTAGTCTCTTGCCAGACTTATCAACTATTCCATAAACTAATATTATCTTCCTTATTTGTTTGAATTGTTTATTTCATATTTTAACTCCTTCATATATATATATATATATATATATATATATATATATATATATATATATATATATATATATATATATATATATATATATATATATATATATTCCGACAAAACAACTCAAAATCTTGTAAAAAGGAAAATTGTGTTTTTCTCAAAAGAATTACGGCCGTTTCATCAATTGGTCACATATTCGAGCCATTTATTAATACCAAGCCTGAGTTTTATAAATAAAAGCATTGTCAGTTTAAGAAAAAACAACTGAAACTTACTTCTGACATTTTTCACGAAAAAACTCATTTATATGTATTAGAAACGAATGAAAATAAATGTCGCCAAGTGAATAGTTAATCAATAGTTATATTTTGAAGAAAGTTTGATTTTTTTGTCTTTGAATCTAATGATTCTTTTGGTTATAACACTTAGGTTTTGTATTTATAAATGTCTTGAATATGTGAACAACTGTTGAAACGGCCGCAATTCTTTGAGACAACAAACAATTTTACGTGTTATAAGGTCTTATGCTGTTTTGTCAGAAAATATATCAATTGATAATTGTCCTGGAATTAAATAATAGTACAGAGTAAATTTCTGATATCAATTGAACTTTTCCCTTGAGTGTGATTACAAGCAGTACTACTAGATTAATTTCGAAATCCAACACGGTTTGTTGTTGTTGATCACTCTTCGCTGCTTACTGTAAATACCCGCCGACTTGGCATTTAGAAAGTTAAATTCCTCCTAACTTTTAAGCTAATTTGTGGTGGCCAACTGGTAACGCTCTTGTGGCGATTTGTGGTCGAAGTTCGCGCCCGCCAACCGTCGGGAATTAAGTTTCTGCACTGAAGATTGCGTAAGCATCAAACATCGATGTCTGTAGGTAATACATAATTAATATTTATTCATAATATATATATATATATATATATATATATATATATATATATATATATATATATATATATATATTAGTGTTAGGACGATTAATCGGAATCGGGAATCGGAAAATTAGGAATTTTTGGGGGTATTGGAATTCAAATCGGAAAAATTTGTACCTATTTTACTATGCCAAAAACGATTCTATTAATTGTTTTTTGTTTGTTTTGTTTAAAACATAATTTTCCATTACTGTTACTAATGATAAAATGATAAATATTCATTGTTTTTAAACTACCAGTAATACTAAAGTAAAGTTCATTTTATTTTTTTATTTTTTCACATAACATTACATTTCTGTTAGATGCAGTTTTTACGGTCCGTTTCATTTGCCGTAAACCAAACAACATTTTTATGTCAATACGGTCTCTGTAACACTGCAAAATCATCAGAAAAATCCACAAATAATAAAAAGTTCTTGGATTAAAATGTCTTAAAAAGACTTATACTATACAGTGGGTCATTTTGGGGCGAAATAAATGCAAAACAAAGAAAAGAGCAAACTCACATGTGGGGAAACTCACTAGGCCGACATTTTAAAAATATTCAGTTCAAAGCTAGTACATCTTAAAAGTTGTGCGGATATTTATAAATTTTAATTCAGTAATATTCCTTAAAATAGTTAATAAATTCTATCATTTATTTATAAAAATTCGAATTCATATGAGGGTCTATTTTACATTCCTAAAGTTACATCAATTTGCCTGCAAATGTCTATTTATACGGTAGTTGTTTTTATAACATTTTAAATCCAAGAACTTTTTATTTATTGTGGATTTTTCTAATGATCTGTAGTGTTGCAGAAGCAATATTGACATAAAAATGATGTTTGACTCACGGCAAATGAAACGGACCGTAAAAAATACATCTCACAGAAATGTTATGCTTATTTTGAAATTTGAAATATTAAAAAAATAAAATTAATAGAATAAAACATAGTTATTGGAATATAAAATGAACCTGATTTATATATGCTCTGTTTTTACTGATTGACAATCATCGAGCTGAATCTTTTAAAGAGACTGCTAATTAAAAGACACTGATAGTATATGCTAATACGTACATTGTCATAATTATATATATATATATATATATATATATATATATATATATATATATATATATATATATATATATACATATATATATATATATATATATATATATATATATATATATATATATATATATATATATATATATATATATATATATATATATTACAGTAGATACAAAAACTGTCGGTTTCAAATGATGTTTTATAGAATATATACGGAAATTATTATCTATATCCAGTATTGGAACAACAGTTTTACGCGTTTTTTATTCATGTCCGGCGCGAAAGAAAGCCTCACGATATTATAATAGTTTATGTGATCAAATATATAAATACTCATAATAGTAATTCTTCTCATCAGAGGACCATTACCGCAGTGGTATTACTACCGGTAATAAAATTACACTTTGAAAATATATAAAAATATATATAAAAATACATAAAAATATATAACATCAAATATATCAACCCAAAAACTTACTTTTTAGTTGAATCTATACACTCCATCCAAGTCATCCAATCTAAAAAAACATAACCAGGAAACATATCCAGAAGGTTGACTGAAGATTGATCCAGCTAATGAGTGACAATCTTCATATTTAAATATATTTTCAAAGTGTAATTTTATTACCGGTAGTAATACCACTGCGGTAATGGTCCTCTGATGAGAAGAATTATCTTTGAAAACTCATGAGCTAAGGACGTTAAGATACGTTACTTGAACTTTGAATTATAATAAAATTTGATTGACACCTTATTTTATTATTTCATTTTATATATATATATATATATATATATATATATATATATATATAAACTAGACTACCCATGACTCGTTGAGTCGCAATCTCTACCACTATTTATTTTACTTTGATTTCATGTAAAATTTCGTTAGCTGTGTCAAGTAAAGAGAATTGTTATTTGCTATCTAATTCACATACGTGTTTACGGTGTGTACGATCGCGTAAATTAGATGGCAAAATAAAGCCACTAAAAAGAATCAACGCTGTAAAAAGGTCACATAATCTTGAAATAATCACAGCGACATTAAAAAATATTAGAGTAGTGGAATCAACATACTGCTGTAACAAAACGACCCTTAGGGGTAGGAAAAGATGGTATTATTATTATTATTATTATTATTATTATTATTATTATTATTATTATTATTATTATTATTATATTATTATTATTATTATTATTATTATTATTTGTACTCACTATATGTTCTCACAGAGGTCATTATGAGAGAATACTCACTGATAATTATCGGTGGTGTTCCCTGGAGTCTGGGTAACCACAAGTCTCCCCAGATTTCCAGTACCTTTCACTTTTTTTCGATAACATTTGCAAATGATTTTGCATTATATCAACAGCCGCATACCATTGATATCTTACTGGCAACGACCATTGGTCTTCCTTGGGATTTGGGTGTCAATCAGCCCCTTCAAGGTCCCAGTACTCTCGGAACTCTCCCAGTGGAGGTCTGGTTAGTGCTCTCCCTCCTCGCCTTTTCCATCCTCCTTGACCTTTCACAGCTATTTCGTGTGGTATCAACCGAGACTAATTTCTCTTTCTTGAGAGGGGTACAGTTTATAAGATTTCTTGCAGTTTTAGTTCCCTTGGGTTCATGCGGTGTTCCTTCCACCATTTTGTTGTAGTTTTCTATTTTTTATTATTATTATTATTATTATTATTATTATTATTAAGAAGAAGAAGAAGAAGAAGAAGAAGAAAAATGTGATAAATCTATGACATAATCACGTTGACACACCGGTTCTCGTTAGATCACATAAGTTAAGCAACGTTAAACCTGGTAAGTACATATGTAATCCTTACACGAATTAGCAAACCGGTTCTGTAATGCTTAAACAATAAACCAGTGCCAAGCTCAGATATGTAAAACGGACGTCAAAATGATGATGATGATGATGATGATGATGATGATGATGATGATGCACATAAATTTAGGGGGACTAGGAACTATCCCGAAAATCTGTGGACAAAAGGATTTAAAATCAAAGGAAGGGTTGTATAAACCACAACTCGGACGAAAACAGCTGACATATTAATACAAATCTTAAACCAGTCAACATAAGAAAGTAACATTAACAATAGGTTCGTTAACATAAAATTACCCCCACCCCCAAACAAAAATGTATTGTAGCAAGATAAGAGGCGGGTGTGTAAAAAAGTAGTGTATATTTCCACGTAAGCTTAAAACTCAGGTAGAGTGGATTTTTAAAAATTAGAATTCGAGTATGACTACGTGTTCCGGCGGTGACGTTACACGGACAGGAAACGGCCAGTCTAACGTGGCGAATAGGCGGGGGCTCTTTATCCTTCGACTGAACCACTAGAACAATCAGTTGGAGTTTTGGATAACTGTTTTATGCACATATATGTCTGCTATGAAAAAGAGATCTATAAAAGTCTAATTGTATTTGTCCACGTTTCTTTTTTAGTAACATTCATAAAGGCTGTCATTGCCAGCGACAGAGAGAAGAGGAGATGGAAACTTTGACTGCCACATCACCACAGAAATACGACCAACTGATTCTGCCAAAGAAGCGAACGCACCATGGGGATTGAAGAACATCCCAGCTATGCTACAATAAGTGTTAAAACTAGGGTGCTCCAGTCAATTTCAAAAGAATTCTCCTATAAGTTGTAATAGTCGGTGACAAGTTATCCTCTTTTTATTAGAACTATTCATTGACATCACACAAGTAATAGAAACGAGGCTTCACCCTCTTTCTCATCCAATTCAGACGCAGCTAAAAAAAGCATGTAGTGGACACTACATTTATTCTCTTGTGTGTTTTACGCGTATACATGTATGTCGTCATAAAAAAAGAAAAATGTATTAATAACATTTATGAAGACTCTTATCTAAGAAGCAGATGAAGAAAAAGAAGAAGAAAAAGAAGACAATGACAGAGAGAAGAGAAGATGGAAACTTTGAGTGCCACATCACCACAGCGAACGAATCGTGGGGATCAAAGGACGCCCCACTCTGCTAGAAAAAGGCTTGCCCTAAATGCATACATGACTTACGAATTCATTTTAAACAGAAAGCATCTCAGTGAAGAGGTGAAACTGCGAGTATATATACAATCTACATCAAAAGCATTTTCATGTACAATTCGGAACTGTGGACACTAACCCGAACATTAGAAAACAACATAGTTTTTTTTCTCAAAGAATCTACGGCGTCGAGTCGTCCGAATCAGCTGGCCAAAGACAGTCTCTAGCAAAGACCTCTACAGTCGCACTGGAGCAAAACCATAGAGTGATGCCATACTCAAAAGAACATTGTCATGGTTTGGGCATTCTATGAATTAATAAAGTGTGGCAATATGTAACAAGGAATACGCAGGGGGAGCGACATTGATTGGATCAGAAAAATCACATAATCTACCCCCTCCCCCCCCAAAAAAAAAACCCACAGACATGTGGTTACATCGGCATTTGTTGGTGCCACACAACTATTCGTAAAGGGTCAAGAAAAATGGACAATTAGAGAAATGACGTGGAGAGTAAAAGAAGCCGGAAGAAGCGTATTGCCACTCATTCTAGAGAAAACCAATGGCTATTATCAGCGAGACATGGGAAGTGACAGTTGTTAAGTGGTTAACGACACAGACTAACGACCCGGGTATACTAAGTTCGAATGCAGTTCGTTCCACAAAAACATCTTCCCGTGACCCCACCTGTAAGTACCAAGATATCGGGGAAAACAATGCCAACAATAGAATCATCTAATTCATATGATATGAAGTAATGAGCGAATAATCAATGGTAAACGGCTGTTGTGAGAAAGTGATTTGCAACTGTTATTGGAAGACGCAGAGAGTACTGGGAATCTGGGAAGATTTGCTGTCAGTTAAACTCCACGGAACGCCATCCAGATGTTGTTGCCATTGAACGATCACAGATAATTACTCGTGCAAGAACTTCTATTGAGTAAATACTACTACTACTACTACTACTACTACTACTACTACTACTACTACTACTACTACTACTACTAATAATAATACTGATAATAATAATAATAATAATAATAATAATAATAATAATAATAATAATAATAATAATTAAAGAAGACGAGAAGAGGTAGAAGATGAAAAGAAAGTGCAGCGTTTTATATATACAAACACGACCAGGGACGCACATAAAACAAGCCTTCTTGAAGTGTTCCTCAAAGTAAGCCTTAAAATAGTTAATGGCCGAAATGGCATTTAATTGGATTATATTCTAGCTCATTGCTTGGACTTTAAGTCAGTTGCGTTTAATGTAAAAGTCAACTGCATCACCTCAGCAGAGAGTGCGTCAACGCCCATCAAGGAATGTCAGTCAAGATGTCTGCAATCTTATGACTCATATGCAGAGACGGATGCCATGACAACACACAAGCTGTACGTTCGTGCCAAAGATATACCTAAAAATAATAATAATAATAATAACAATAATAATAATGATAATAATAATAATGATAATAATAATAATAATAATAATAGTAAAAACAACCCTCAAAATAGTCATAACACGCATGAGAAGTAATCCAGAATAACTTCATAAATACATGCTCGCACACACACACACACACACACACACACACACACACACACATATATATATATATATATATATATATATATATATATATTAGTACTTCATATATCCACATAAAATATTATAAGGAGATATAATTTTTTATGTATCAGTTTTCAGTATTTACTTCAACAGTGCTCGATAGTAAGTAGAGCTAGGTAGTAAGCAATGAAAATATATATGGCAATCAAGCTACACAGAGGCTCCCGTGTTTTATCCCCGGGGGGAATCGTCAGGCTAAATGCATGGAGTTATTTTTGTCAGGTGTTTTTATATACATGGCTTGCTAGTTAACCAATCAGATTCTTTGTTGTTCCCTCAGCCAATCGTTGGGCTTCCCGCGAACAAAGGCTTTGTTGGTGACGCTCCTATACCTATCCTATTTTTTTGTTAACAATGGATTTTCCTATATCCTGTTTCCTTTGTTTTGTCAATATAGTGGGCGAATTTATTTTAACACGTGGTTTCTTGTATTTCTATTTTAGGTTTTAAATTTTAACTTGTTCAGTTTTTTATTTATTTATTTATTTACTTTTTAAAATTTATTATATATCATCCTAAGGTAAATTTATTTGTTTGCTATTTCGCTTCTAGAGTTTAATAGGTTTCGGGGATCTTTAAAATTTAGGATTTCATATTTTTCATTCAGGCATAATCTACACGGGTCGTCTAAGTTTCTACATGTACTGGCCTGTCTTACTATTTTCCATTCAATTATTGGTGAGTGTCCATATATAATAACTAAAATTAATAAAAAATAAAAAATAAGTTCAATTTAATTAAGACCCTTACTCATAGGGCCTTAATGATTTGTTCTTTGAATTGGATACTTTTACCCTCGCCTCCTTACACATCTCACTGGACTTCTACGTACACAAGAAACACGAACTCAACTGACCGGTGTCGAACAGTCAGCTTTTTAACAACAACATTTAGACTTCTAGAGTATTCTTTTTCAAACGTTTATTTTCACTATAACAGCCTATTTAGTTTGATGGTGACTACTCTGACTTTACGTTTTCTCTCAGCCAAAAGTTTTCGTCTTTTGTTTTTTGTATATATATACGTGTGTAATAATTTTCAAAGTTAAATGTTACCGGTAATATTTACAGTTACATTATCGAGTTTTATCCTCTGATGAAAAGAGTTTGTCTTTGAAAATCCATGGGTTAAGGATAATGAAACTCCTTGTTTTGAACTTCCGATGTTTTAATAAGTATTGTATCTATACAATTTTTTTATTCTCATCTTTCATCTCCTGAATTAATTGCCCTATTAAACATATTGAGCCTTATATAATCACGATAGATTATTATTTAGCTATACATCGCTTATCGTTAATCATATATATATATATATATATATATATATATATATATATATATATATATATATATATATATATATATATATTCAAGGAATATAAACATCTGTGACATGTTTTGGGGGAATCAAATTGAAAAGTGTTAAAAACGATAGATTTACTAAGCTGGCTTTGTCCACATTTATCAGAGTAAATATGTGAAAGTAAAATTCATGCACTACGATTAAAACTTAAAATATCGAGTGAGATGAAGATCAGTGACCGTTTACGACGAAAATAAAATAGGGGGATCATAAGTGGATCACATTAAGTTCTAGAATCCACTCTTTTTGTTTACATAAGGATCGTTTTAATGACTTAATATAATAATATAGATTGTTTCCAGGATTTCAAGAGAGATAAGTGACTGTGATCTACTTATGACAGAGAAACTGTCACTAGTGTAAGCTGACGCAATAGCTTACCAGGATGTGTTGACTAAATTATTTAAATTATTTAGTCGGCCCTGTCGTATTTCAGAGGGAATTCTTGATTCAAACCTTTGCACCGTCCTTTTCACGTATACGGCATCGCACCAACATTTTAATTGATAAATAATATTACTAATATGATGGGGTGTGGGAGCATCCTTGTCCACGGATTTTAACAAAGGTCAAGCAGAAAAAACGATTCTAGGGTTCGAAGCCTGATAACAGCGACGTACAGCTGTAAAAATTTAGTTAGCAGTTTTTATGCTGACATAACCTAAACAAGATAATCCGAGGAACGTCTGACATTTTGGGGGACCAAAAAGTTTAGGCTTATTAACTTAGGTTACCTAAGCAATTATTTTTTAATTAACAATATCGAGATAGTAACCATTATCGATGAGAACTTCTTGTAAAGGGAACGTTTGCGTTATGCTGGTGGACCTTCATGTGACGTTTGAGATCGCCATCATACTCTGTATGTAGAAAAAACTACTCTAACCTTAATACATGCATTCGTGACTTTTTGATAACTTATAAGACCAGCATTACTGCGACAAACCTTTCCATATTCATTGCAGATAAAATAAGTTTTAAATCGCACAGATTTTGATAGAGTGGTGCCAAACTTCTCACGTGCATCTCGCTCGAGTTTCTCATGATGGATGCGATTCCATTTAAATGCTGTCTTATTATTATGCATACATTTCAAATGATGTCTTACCAAGAAAGATCAAAAGGTAACTTCTCACAGTTATTATCAACCTTCATATTTGCATTCATCATTCATCATCTTTTGTGATACTATGGACTGCATTCATCAAAGTGTTCTTTTGTGATACTATGGACTGCTCCCCACCCACAATCGGGACTGCCAGAAAATGTCAAGTTGGGATATAATTGTAAAAAGTAGATAAGGGAACGAAAATGAAAAGACCGGCGGATCTATTTGAACCTCCCAGACGAATGATGTCATGACAATTAGTTGTAAGCTGAGAGTAGCTGAGAAAAAAAGAAGATGCAGCAAGTTACGGTGGTAAACTGAGAGAAGACCAGCCATTTAGGATTTCCGGTCGAAGGTAGATCGATTTAAGAGAC
>OY744515.1:204708175-204798175 GCA_963556195.1 Sepiola atlantica | reverse complement strand
TACATTTGTGTATCTTTCTTTTTATCTCTTTATTCATAAAAGTGTGTCACCACTTCTTGTGTGTCTGTGTTTCTGGCTTGTACGCAACTTTATTTTTGTTTTGTTTACTAGTAAGCGATTATTAATTGAAATCCGCGTAACACACTAAAACGCACTTTTAAAAATCCTATTTAAAAATTAATTCAATTATGGCATTAAATCCACCAGAATGCATCTCGGTTTCTTCGTAATCCTCCTGGAGAGAAACCCATAGCTTTTCCTGGATCACCAGTACTAATTTCGTGTATATAACCGTTAATCCAAAAGTTTTAATGAATTTTGAGCAAAATCCCAAGAAGGAAAGTTTCGATAGATACTAAACGTTTGTCATTTTGGGGCATTTTATACCCCTGATGGACAAATCAGATTGTTTCGCGAATAATCTGATCCAGCGTTCCTGGTCATATATCTTCATGAAAAACTAATGAATCAGCTTTGAGCGAATGAAAAGACTAAAGTAATAACGGACTAACAGAAAATTACAGGGTTTCCCTTTTGGGAGGAGCTAAGGTTTTCCCACATTAAACATTGTGGGGAGACAAATTAAGAAATAGGGGCAGAGACAAGATCATAAATCTATTCCGATTAAAATCGGGATAAAGAATTACTTTTAAAAATAAATTTTATCGTGTTTATTTATTTGGCGCAACACGTTCGAACGACCTATACCGTCATTTGAGTGTTAAATGGATAAACTAATAAATGTGAAAGTTGGGCCCATTTCTCGCACTTATAGTGAAGTCAGGTATTTACTCCTCCCCAGGAGTTAGGCACAAGGCCAGTTTTTATCTTACTCCCACAAGTAAGATATGACCACAGCTTGGGTCGAGAAAGTGGGGTTAAAAGCCAGCGCTCGAGAGGTGAGCACTTATAGTGAAGTCAAAACGCTCTATATCAAGTTTGATTTATTGCTTATGTATCGTCGATCTCATTTGTAAGGTTAACGAATTTGCATATTTCTTCATAAAATGACAGTTTATTAATTAACTATTATTTGCTATTTTTCATTCAATAATTGTATTGATTTTGATAAAGCAAATAGTTCTGTTTAAGAAAATAGTTTTATTTTGTCGTTAAATATTTAGCAGTTGTGTTCAAATGTTTAGCAGTTGTGTCCAAATATTTAGCAGTTGTGTTCAAATGTTTAGCAGTTGTGTTCAAATTTTTAGCAGTTGTGTTCAAATGTTTAGCAGTTGTGTCCAAATGTTTAGCAGTTGTGTTCAAATGTTTAGCTGTTGTGTTCAAATGTTTAGCAGCTGTGTCCAAATGTTTAGCAGTCGTGTCCAAATATTTAGCAGTTGTGTCCAAATATTTAGCAGTTGTGTCCAAATGTTTAGCAGTTGTGTCCAAATATTTAGCAGTTGTGTCCAAATGTTTCGTTTCCAGACCTTTTTAAGGAGACTAACCTAATTTGTTAACACGTTACGTTGTATTTCTAAATAGTAAGTTATCCCCAATCGCCACCTACACACACACACCTAAAGCAAGACAAATTCATTTATTCTTTCTTTCTTTTCTTTACTGTCAAATTTAAAAGATAAACTTGCATCGAAATTCCAAAACTATGAATATGAATAAATGCGTAAGTTCTGTTTATATATATATATATATATATATATATATATATATATATATATATATATATATATATATATACATATATATGTATATATATATATATATATGCATATATATATATATATATATATATATATATATATATATATATATATATAGGCATTGTACATGTGTTATATTAGTTTCTGTAGATGTTATCCGTTGAAACTCCAGTGTTTATAAAAAGTGCTCAATAAAGACTAGAGCTGTTCTTTAGTATACATTTTTTATTCATAACAAAATTATTGGTTGCATATGTGCTCTTCACAGAGAGTCAACCTCTTCAAACAAAAAAAAAAACAAGGGGGAAATGAAATGGGTTTAAAAACTTTCTTATTAAGTATATTTTTTGGGTGGAATGGGACGTGTTTATAATTTCACCGGTCAATCTTAGTATTGAATTACATTCTTTACTTGTTAAGCCTTTCAATTCATTTCTATCTTTCTTATTAATTATTTTCATTACTTTCATCATCTATGTTATAACCTCTCTTCCTTCCCATCTCTTTTTATTACCTACCTAGCGCTTAGTCAGGAATCTTTTACTTCTCAATTAAACATATAAAGTCTTTATCTACATGCATATCTGTTAACTCATAAAAATCGCATCATATATACACACCAATATATACCCAGATAACCATACATACATGTCCCTATCAACATATTCTGATCTTTACATAAAAAACAGAAACGCACAGATCTGCACCTTCACAAGTACACGCATGCACATGCCTATATATATAAATATAACTATATAAAACAACACAAATATATATGTGTATATATATATATATTTTTTAAAAACATAGTTCACCCCAACCTAGGCAGGCCGCCCCTGTAGACGTAAGGGGCTACTGAGAAAAAGAGCGGGAGTTTTTTTTTTGGGGGGGGGGGGGTCAACCAAAATTGGGAACTGTGCAGTGAGATGTCTGTTTACATTAGTTTTAAATTTTTGCATGTCAGTACCGTCAGGAAACCAGAGAGTAGAGAGGGAGTTCCAGAGTCCAGCAGCACGAGGAAAAAAGCTTTTGGAGTAGAAAGCTCTTCATCATCTGGGGACCTCCATAGTGAATGGATGTGATTTGGCAGATTGTCAGGTTGGTTTAGTGAACTTACGTCGAGGGGGTACCAGAGCAGCAAGCTCATCGAAGCACAATCCATTGAAGTACTTGTAAAATAGGCACAAGGAAGCAACATTGCGGCGATGGGACAGGGGCTGGAGCCTGGTAGACAGTGAGGGACCTACTAAGTTGCCGACTCTTTTTTGGACCTTGTCTAAGAGGGAGAGACTAGTGGATGATGCACGAGCCCAGATGTGGCAACAATACTCCAAGCATGGGCGGATGGTGGCTTTGTAGATATATAGGATAATGTCAGGTGTGAGAAGTTTACTAGCACGGTAGAGGGAGTCCACCTTCTTTGCAGCAGTCCTGGCAATGTCAGCAATGTATTAGTTCCAATTCATGTTATCTGCGAAAGTAAGGCCGAGGAATTTGAATGATGAACTCTCAGGTAGGGTGTTATTTGCGATGACAATCGGTGGTTGAAGAGGTTTCTTGTAGTTATTGAAGGAAAGTAGCTTTGTCTTTGCGGCATTAAAAGTTACGATCTATTTTTTACCCCAATCCACTACAGACTACAGGTCATTTTCTAAGAATGCAGCCATTGCCTCAGATATGTGCGTGTCGGTTTTGCCCACATAACGAGAGTAGAGCGTGGTGTCGTCAGCAAATATTCCTATCTCAGTCGCAATGGCATCAGGGAGGTCATTTATGAAAATCAGGAACAGTAGAGGTCCAAGGATAGATTCTTGGTGTACACTTTATGTCATGTTGCTTAAATGAACGGCCATCGAGGACAACCTGGATCTTTCTATTTGTTAGAAAAGGTTTAATTATATTAAATATTTGTCCAGTAATACCATATAAGTGCAGTTTTAGGAGAATCCCTATATGCCAGACCTTATGAAAGGCCTTGGATATATCAAGCGCTACCGCCCTAGCTTCACCTGACTTGTCCAGTGTATTATATATGCGTTCATAGATGACCGTTATGATATCTTCGGTAAATCGTGCCTGTCCAAATCCGTATTGATGATCAGAAAGAAATTTAGCATTAACTAGGTGCCGAACTATAGTTAGATTGATTAATGATTCAAAGATGTTAGCATATATCGGGAGTAGACTGATTGGGTGGTAGTTTAGAGGATCAATTTTATCTCCAGAATTCTTGAACACTGGTACCACAGAGGCAGTTTTCCAACTATCAGGGAAACAAGATTCAGCAAGGCAGTTGTTGTATAGTTTGGCGAGGACAGGGTCCAACTCAGCAGAGCATTTCTTTATTACTATCACTGGTAAAAGATCAGGCCCACAGACTTTGGACATGTCAAGGTTTTTTATGATGACTTTTACCTGAGATGGGGTGATGACCAGGTTCTCAAGTGTGGCTTCAGTCCGTAATGGGAATCTAGGGAGGGGGTGGTTTGCTGAGTCTAAAGTGGAGTTAGAGGCGGAACGCTTGGCCAGTAGTTCAGCCTCATCAGTTGCCGTGCAAACAACATCGTTGTGATTTGAGAGCGGAGGAATTGTTGATTGATCATTGTTCATCACACTATTGTACATTTTCCAGAAATCACGAGTACCTAGTTTCTGTGACTAAATGTGTTTTTTGGTTACCTCTGTATACCTTCTCTTTGCTTCATCTATCACTACTTTGCAATCATTTCCTGCCCCTATAAAGTTCTGTTAATTCGCTGTTGACTTATGGCAGCCGAATTTTCGGAATGCCTTATGCCTCTCAGCAATAGCAGCTGCACTTTTGACGTGAACCATTGGGGAAAGTGGGGGTTGCTATACATATATACCTACATATATATAGACATATGGACACATACAGATTCACATATACACACCCATTCTCATATATATACACATACATACACATATTGCCAACAAATACATCCCCTTTTCCACTTATTAGTGCAGCATAATATATTCAATGTATATAAATATATTTACCTTTTTTATAATTATTCTAATGGTTATTAAATTAATTCACTATAAACACAGTTTATACACACATACTCTACACGGGTGTTAACTTGTATTCATGCATATGCATTACTACAGACACGTACATCCAGCTGCACCTACGTATATATATATATAAATATGTAAATACATTTACTGATTATATTTAACTTATGCTCTAAAAGATTGGAATACTAGATACACACATGCATACATAAACACTTACCCATATGTATGCACATATACAGAAAACACATACGAAACTACATACAATGACATTTAAATACGTCAATTAACCTACGCATACGTACACAAAAAATAAATATAAGAAATATAAAAATATAAAACTTTTACACCTGTATAAACATGCCCATACACATAAGAAATTACTCCATGTATACATATACATACGTACGCATACATCTAGACACATGTATACCCTATTTACCTGCATTCCTTCACACTCATTTATATACACGAACATACACGTACACACATGAATATATATACCATATTTACGTCATTACATATATATATACATATATATACACCCATACATATATATCCATATACATATACACACATACACATACCCACACATATACATGTGTATAAATACATGTGCATGTATGCATGCACACACATACTTATACACACACATATTTCTATCATTAAAATTTAAGTGCTATCTCTTTTTAATTTGCTTACATGTATGCATTCTCTAGTATTAAGAAAAGTAACTTACAAGATAAACACCATTAAGGCAAGCAAACCAATTAAGTACAGCGTATGTGATTGTGATATTTAATTCTATCTATATAAACAAGTGAGAACCATGAGGGAGTACTACCATCAAATTCCTATAGGATGAGATGTAAAAAAAATACACTAACACTTCGTGTCCCGATATTTTTGGAAATTCATAGATGATAGAAAAAAAAACAATAATTAGTTGGAGCATAATAAGAAAAGCTAAAACATGTAGATCACTCAACTCACCTTGTTTCTTATGCCTCGGCGAGAAATTGTAAGATTTAAAGACAGGGGAAAATTACTCAACGTCAGACAGGAAACAAGTTTAAACTGCAAACATTTCATACATGCACTATGCAGACTTTAGATTACAAATACTGATGTCGAATAACTACTTTTACTTCACATCGAAATTTAATTGGGTTTTTGACTTTATTGATATTTGCTTCATTGTTTATATAAGGTCTACTCAATTTTATTTTATTAATTTTAATTTTATTTTTTGATTTGATTTTTGTTTTTTATTTCTATCTTTTATTTTTCATGTCTATTTTTGTGTTTTGAAGTTTGGTGTTTTTATATTTTTGTACTTAAGTAATCTATATTATCCCAAATCACTACATCTCATCCTATAAGGATCTGATTATATATATATATATATATATATATATATATATATATATATATATATATATATATATATATATATATATATATGTGTGTGTGTGTGTGTGTGTGTAATTCGAATTTAAAACTATAGTCCTTCGTGGGAAAATTCTTTTGCTTGTAAGTCAATCAGTCAATTGTAATCACTGTATTAGTTAGGTTCCAAAAAAGTCTTAATAATTTTGTAGAGATGATCAGTTGTTTACCATGAAAAACTGTTTGTGGGATTTAAAAACAAAATAGCATTTCATTTCATGGCTCCCTAGCAGTGTTGATCAGACACCACCTTCCAGTAAAAAAACAAAAACAAAGACGTACCGGATAACAGATCTGTTTTTTGCTCCAGATTAATTGTTTGCCTAACCATATTTTCTTATTAAAAATATTTTTCTTACCTTTTTTTTTTTCTTTATAATCCTCTCTCTTCTTATTCCCCCCCTTCCCCTGCTAATATAAAAAAAAAAAAAAAGGTCCCATCCTTGGCTTTTATCCACTTCACAACTCAAATTCCTTCTCAAGTTTCCAATCTCATTTCTAAAGTCTGAATATATTATTTAGAATAAGTTATCTCCCTTTGACAGTAAATTTAAATTTAGATTTGAAGAGAATAAATGAGAAAAAAAAAATAAATAAATAAAATAAATAAATAAATAAATAAAGATTGATGAGTCATGTAAAATGAAACATAATAAAATTTAAAAAATTGGTATATTACTAAACTAATGTTTATAATGTTTTAACCTTAGTTATATGATTGCTTAATGGAATTTTGACGTTCTCTGCGTTCCTACTGCCAATTGTTTTTCCCCTGTAATACGATGATCTGACACCGGTTTTTTCACGTTTTTCCGACCCTCTCGGTCTTCTATTGTTGTCTTCTGATAATGAAAGTTGTTCTTTCGAAAATGTAAGATTACCCTTTGCCGATCTGTTACTTACCAAAAAAAAAAAAAAAAAAAATACTATTTGGTATTTAATCAGTTTTCGTGAAATTATTAATAAATCGTTTTGAGTTTCACTCTCTCCCTGCGTTTATTTCTTTTCACTTTTCCATCTCACGGCAACCACATCGCATTGCTATAGCCTTGGACGACTAATTTACACTTATATATATATATATATATATATATATATATATATATATATATATATGGGTGTGTGGTTATACCTTTTTGTTGTTTTCATAAGCCGGGAACATACATTTTTCAACTTATTTTTGATGCAGAGTACCCATTTACTTGCCTTTCCACGAGAGCAGAGTTAGACACGCACATGCACATACACACATAAATATATATATACACACATTTACGTCATTACACACACACACACACATATATATATATCCATATACATATACACACATACACATACCCACACATACCCATGTGTCTAAATACATGTGCATGTATGCATACATACACATACATATACACATATACACATATACGGTGTTTAATGTGGGGAAAATACAGCTCCCGAATAAGGAGCACAATGGATCTAGAGGGATTTCAAGGCTGAGGACAGAACAAATACTACACTTTGCTCTTAGCCAAAAAGCAAAGAGTCTATTAAGATCATGCAGAGTAATTTCATTACTATAATATATGATTCTGACCCCGTGGGGCCCTGCTGAACCATGCCCGTCCCACCCGCTGGAGTTGACGCCAAACCCATTGCTAATACCCCAGTGGTGTTATCTGCTTCCGGCCCATCGCACATCGCACATCGTGCAATATCACTTCCGTATCAGCGAGTTTGAAAACCCTGGTTAAAACGTTTGTTACATGTTCACTTAATATATTAGTGCGTGTGAAGGTCTGGATAGTGCTTTCCCTTCATGTACTTTCCATCATCTCAGAGCCTTCACAACCCTTTTCTGTGGTACCAGTTCGTTTCGGTTTTCGAAATTGTTTCCCGGGAACGCTTCTTTCATACTATGTCCCAAGTGTTGGAACGCGAAAATATAAATTACAGTTATTGTTTAATGAATTTCTCATGAATTGCTATACACACAACTCTAGTTTGTATGTTTGAAAATAAAATAATACAATTAACAGCGACTTTTTGAAATCATTATAAAAATTTACTAAGTTGTTCGATTTGATCGTGTGTGTCGGCGTATACAGACATGCGTGTGCCTGTATGTCGGTGTATTTACGCCTGTGTATACACTGATGTACGTACACATATATGTGTTGGCGTTTGTAGACTTGTGTGTGCGTGTATATCGGTATATATACGCATGTGTATACGTCGACATGCATACATGTGTGTATGTGTGTCGATGTTTGCCCGCATGTGTGCGTTTCGGTATCCGTATGTACGCATGTGACGGTGTTTGTACGCACGTGTGGATATATGGCGTCAATGTGTGCGTGTACGTTCGCCTGTGTGTTTGTGTCGATGTCGATGTGGATGTCGATGCCGATGTCGGTGCTTGTATGGATGCGTGTCTGCACAATTGTATGTGTTTCATCGGTTGATATTTTTTCTCTGAATTCTGACATTTTAAAAATAAATCTCTGAACACGTGACCGGAAATGAGTGGTCGACATTTAATGCTTAATTGGTATTCATCAACTGAAACAGAAACATTTCAGATTACGCTTTTTTTTCCATATTACTTCATTTCCTTTTTGTTCTTATGAACTTGCGATTATCTAATGGATATCTTCGCGGACTATTTTATACATTATTTTTACTAACGTGTCACCACTTATGAAGGCCAAAAGCAACTCGTGGGTATGATTTAATGAGATGAAATGATTGTCAGTTGAAAGACGAAAAATCTTATGAGAGGATGTAGAATGATTGTTGGAATGGAGCAAGATCGAACACTGGTGGGGACGGTTCATAACAGGATTCTGGTTTATATTGGATGTAAAACGACCCTGTTTTAATCTGCAGGGAAGCAGTGCTATGCTAATGTATTCCACAGACGAGAAGCCCTTACGAAGAGTCTTTATATGTGGAAATTCGTCCTAACGCCAGGAACACGGAGGGAGAATGGAAAGTTTTGTTTCGTTGTAGTAGAAAACACGAGTTCTGTCTGTGAATATCTTCCAATGAGGAACAAGAGATTGGAGGTCAGTCGAGTACCATCTATGGAAAAAACGATAGAGTAAAAGAGACTATCAATATTTCTTAGTGAGAAAGGGGATGTCAGGGACAGCTACTAAACAATCGGTTTTACCTTCTGATGAGAAGAAATTATTTCTTTGAAAAATCTAGATTTAAAGAACACGGTGAGGTGTATACGCTGCTTTATTTCACTTTTAGAAAATAAAATAATACATTTGTAAATTATGGAACTTTACATTTGCCTATTTTCGCTCTTACTTAACTATAATAATGCTTCATCCTCAACAGTGAGCACATCTTTATTGTATTAGGAATTACTTCATAATTACATTGAAAACATATGGAATTTCCCTCTCCTTAATTGACCAGTAAACTTTGTTATAGTATATCTTTCTTGTGGTTTCTTAGTCTTACCGGATTCCAGGACAAGAATTCATCTAGTCTGGTGGTGTATCACTAGGAGATGGTGTATTCACTAGGAGAAGGTGCACTATTCTACATGTAAGCCAATGTATAGCCGTTTCGAGGAGATCTTATTTGGGCTTCGAATACTATGTTATTTGAATATTTGGCCAGTGTTTACGTGTAGGGGTAAGTATTCTCGTGAGAGGTTGTCCTGACAAACCTTTGTACAGAGAGACCGAAGACACTCGAGGATGGTGTCTAGTAGGTAATTTAAATCCCCAGTAGGTAATTCAAACTCACCAGTAGGTAATTCAAACTCTCGAGTAGATAATTCAAACATATGTGTGTGTGTTAAAGTTTACTGTCGGATATTCACCTTTTTCTTGTACACCTAAATAATATGCCACCTACAAATAATCGTCTTTTGGAGATGTGTTGTAGCGCCAGTGTTTGAGGTCAGCAGTTTTACCCGCCGTTGAATTAGACCGACTTGTAATATAGACACGTTGACCTTTCAAATGGCACGTCCATTTTTCGTTCTTACGCTTGCTGTCTCTATTTGAACGTGGCACTTTGTTGGACTGCTTATTATATAAACAAACATGAGACACATCTTCCTTCCTTCCACAAAAACAACAACAGTTATCCAAAAAAAAAAACAAGACAAATATCTGACACCCTGAAACAACCAATTATCTGCTGACGATCTAAAACAACGCATCTCATTATAACGAAAAGTTGGTGTCTACCTGGGACAGAAGCTACGACTTAATTTTGAAAAATCCTCCCGTCTATAATAAAGACCAATATATATATATATATATATATATATATATATATATATATATATATATATATATATATATATATATTATATGCCCCTTCCAAGTAAAATTGAAAGTTGAGCACTGTCGGAAAAATTAGAAAATAAACATTCACCCAAAAGCTTCAATGCAATGCTCCGATCCTGTCGTTGAGTGCTATCGAATGTTTAGGCGTCTACACTCGCCGCTTTCGGTGTAATCATCACTTAATTTCTCCGTTAATACATGACAATCGCTCGTGGCCTAATGGGACTACGTGAACGCCTACAGATACAAGATGAATCTGTGAACGGTGTTTGCGCCCTATGACCGTCTGAGATTGTTATTTCCCTGCGGTGATGAGAGCCATAAGCTCGAAACGACGTCGTACGCAGGTAAAATATTAAAGATAATATATATATATATATATATATATATATAGTTTTCAGGTTCGATTATTTTCGATAGGAATTCGAATCAGAGAGCTCTATGTCCGTTCAAACAAAGCATGAATAAGTTATGAGGTTGAGAAAGACTAGATATACATTCGGATTGTACACATTATAAGTTATTTCGACCGTAACTAGGTCTCCTCGGATGTGTTTCCAACCACAATTCAAAAACTGTGGTTAGAAACACATCCGAGTAGACCTAGTAAAGGTCGAAATAACTTATAATGTGTACAATCCGAATGTATATCTAGTCTTTTTCAACCTCATAACTGTCATGCAAAAGTTTGCGAGTAAAAGACATGGCTTTTTCTAGCACCAAGACGAAACAATTCCAAGTGGTGAGAGGAAACGAAAAAGAACATATCAAGTTAGACAACCATCTCAGACTTACCACGCTGCATGAAAAGAATTTGGCAAGAAATACTTCACTCTATAATAAAAAGTATTCTTTAGGTCACCAGAAATGATAATAATAATTTATATATATTAAGAATATAAATTCTGTGTTATGTCGGTGTTAAAACTGTACAGATTATTAAACATCCGGTCATTAGTTGAAGTTGACACGTAGGCAGACGCATCTTAAGTACACCCACATACATACGTAGACGCACGAAATACCAATTAGACACCGTCCTCAAGTGTCTTCAATCTCTCTGTACAAGGGTTTGTCAGGTCAACCTGACATGAGAATACTTAACCCTAAAAGTAAACCCTGACCAAATATTAAGAATAACGTAGCATCCAAAGCCTAAAATAAGACACAAGAGACCACAAGAAAGATATCTTATAACATTGTTAACTGATCAGTTGGGGAGAGGAGTATTAATGTTCTTCACTACGTTACGAACTCAACGTTTGAAAGGTATAGAAAATATAGTTGAAAATATAGTTGAACATTCGGATATCTATGTATCTCATATAGAGATCAAGTGTTAGCTCCAATAAAGGCGCCCCCTTGATTTCTAGGATTTTACACCTAAGTAAAATGAAAGAGAGAGAGAGAGAGGGGGAGAGCGAGAGAGAGAGAGAGAAAGAGAGGGAGAGAGAGAGAGACACACACACAAACAGAGAAAGAGAAAAAGAAAGAGAGAGACACACAGACACAGACACACAGACAGACACATACACACTGACACACACACACACACACACACACATATATATATATATATATATATATATATATATATATATTTATAATATAAGTGTTACTACAGTTTTGAAAACGTCGTTAGAAGAAATATTTGAAAATTTTGAGAAACCAGTTAAGAGACGCGTGAATTTATATCAATAAATGAAAATTCATTTAATACTATTTTATATATATATATATTTATAAATCCGAATTTTCGGTTTCAAAAATCATAATCATGGTAAACAGACATTTAATTAAAAAAAAAATTTTTTTAATTTTTCCCGCCGACAGATTTTCACCATGAAAAAGAAAAACATATTTTTAATCATTTATTGATATAAATTCACGCGTCTGTTAACTGGTTTCTCAAAAATTTTAATATATATATATATATATATATATATATATATATATATAATGTATACAGAGTGCGTAACCTATTTTATAAAAGAATTATACATACACATTAAACACACTGAGAAACGGAGAATATATGTTGTTTTACTAAAAGAAAAATTGTTTAGTAATTCTATTTATTAAATTTTCTTCAGCTACAATAACGAGTTTTATGAATCGGCTACATGCTAGGATCAAATAGTCCTTGTTCACATTGGACATTACTCTAACCTTTTTCTCAACTACGCTCCGTACATAATAGTTCAAACTATTTAGATGTGGGGAGCTAGGAGACCAAATCTCCGTCATTCATTTCTGCGTTCAGTGAGTCTATTTTCTCTGATAAATCGATTTTTCTCACGCCAAATGACCTTTATTCCTCACATAAGACTTGTATCCGATGTTCTTGTGAACGGCATTTCAGAGTGTTCCTTCTCATACGCACTGTTCTTTTGTAATCGACCATATGGATTTTCTAGGATTACTACTAACGGTGTGCTGAAGTTGCCGAATAAATTCAGTTGCTATCAGTGTGTTTAGAATGTCTCTTGCGTTTTGATAACGGTGATTGCCTTTCCATCTAAAAGTTTTAACACTTTGCAAATTTTGTAATCGAAAGATCAAGCGAGTCTTAAATTGGTTCTACTTCTAAATTGCTATATTCTGTTTTTATAGTCACGATAACTTCATTTGTTGTGCAATCATAAGAGCTGCCATTGGTAATTCTGCAATATAGAAAATATAAATTGAACTAATATTTCTTGCTATAGTAAACGTAACGGAGGTCTTCAAATTCCCCTCCGCACCCTCTCTCTTTTCTCTTATATATATATATATATATATATATATATATATATATATATATATATATATATATATATATATATATATATATATATAGGGGGACGCGAGAGCGCTCTATCCCTTAATAGACTTCAAGAATTGGCCTATGCTGGAAATCTTATTTCTTTGATCAATCATAACTCAAAACCCAATAAACTAAATTAGTTAAAGCTTTGCACAACATTTTTATTTGATAGGCTCTATAAGTGTGTAGAATTTCAGCATCATTAGTCAAGGCAACCCAGAGATCCATAAAGTTCAATCATGAAATCATGTTATCCGTGTGTACGTACGTACGCACGTATGTGCCACCCTGTATCTCATCAACTATTTGATGGATTCAGCTGATTTCTTTGGCAGAGATAGAGGTTCTAGGGTCTAGTTGATGGCATTTTAATTTCAGTTTACCATATACCTTAGTTTTCCAGAAAATTCCAAAAACCCTTAAAAATTACCATTGTATTGAGGCATAGCCTTTAGAAAAGTAGTGACATTCCATAATAAATGCCAGTATACTGAAATCATATGCCCTTAATAGGGTTAAGATGAAAATTCATATACACTAAATGTACAAAAGCAAGGAAATTCCCAAATATATAAAGGAGTAAAGCTACTAACATTTGTAAAAACTTCTTACAAATGTTGGTAGCCTTACTCCTTTACATATATACTCTTCTCTTTCGTTGGAACTGACCTAATACAGCACAACCATCTTTATATATATATATATATATATATATATATATATATATATATATATATATATATATATATATATATATATATATATATATATAGTGAAAATTAATTATTCTTGTATGTATGCACTTTGATATATTGTTTTTTATCGATCGAATATGAAGATTTTAAACTGAAAAATAAAAATAGATATGATGGACATTACATATGGACTTTCAAATAAAAAAAACAAAGTTAAGTAAAGTTTTCGTTTGATTTGGGTGAGACAAAAAGGAATATATGAACTAAATATATATAAATTAAACGAATGTTGGATGACTATTCATTTCTCAGCCTGACTGTGGCGAACTATACACTGATGAAGTCTTTTCGTGAATATTTGTAACATTTTATATATCATCAAAATTGATATTTTCAAAATGGGCAGAAACAATTGTTTGTTAATAAAGTGTTTTTGAATGAAATATAGAATGTTTTTATGAATAACTATGATGTTATACATATGTGTGTGTATGTATGTGTATACTGCAAGTATCCGACTTTACAACGACTTTACTTCAGTGCAATTTGTACTTCCGAACGGTGTATAATAATGTGTGTGTATTTGCTTTTTGCTAATTTCGCCAAGCTTATCTCTCCATCTTCGTTTTGCTTTTCGATAATAATATAAACCACCAGCGAATGGTTGGTTAATTTATCTTTATAAATGTATTGTGTGAATGTACTTGTCACGCGAGGAAATCGTGTCGTGGGTGGTGTCGCGAGAGAAGGTTCCCATAGATAGATAGATAAATAGATAGATAGATAAATAGATAGATAGATAAATAGATAGATAGATAGATAGATAGATAGATAGATAGATAGATAAATAGATAGATAGATAGATAGATAGATAGATAAATAGATAGATAAATAGATAGATAGATAGATAGATAGATAAATAGATAGATAGATAAATAGATAGATAGATAGATAGATAGATAGATAAATAGATAGATAAATAGATAGATAGATAGATAGATAGATAAATAGATAGATAGATAAATAGATAGATAGATAAATAGATAGATAGATAGATAAATAGATAAATAGATAGATAGATAGATAGATAAATAGATAGATAGATAAATAAATAGATAGATAGATAGATAGATACATAGATAGATAGATGGATAGAAAAATAGATAGATAAATAAATAGATAGATAGATAAATAGATAGATAAATAGATAGATAGATAAATAGATAGATAGATAGATAAATAGATAGATAGATAGATAGATAGATAGATAGATAAATAGATAGATAGATAAATTGATAGATAGATAAATAGATAGATAGATAGATAGATAAATAGATAGATAGATAAATAGATAGATAGATAGATAGATAGATAAATAGATAGATAGATAGATAGATAAATAGATAGATAGATAAATAAATAGATAGATAGATAGATAGATACATAGATAGATAGATGGATAGAAAAATAGATAGATAAATAAATAGATAGATAGATAAATAGATAGATAAATAGATAGATAGATAAATAGATAGATAGATAGATAAATAGATAGATAGATAGATAAATAGATAGATAGATAAATAGATAGATAGATAAATTGATAGATAGATAAATAGATAGATAGATAGATAGATAAATAGATAGATAGATAAATAGATAGATAGATAGATAGATAGATAAATAGATAGATAGATATATAGATAAATAGATAGATAGATAGATAGATAAATAGATAGATAGATAGATAGATAAATAGATAGATAGATAAATAGATAGATAGATAGATAGATAAATAGATAGATAGATAGATAAATAGATAGATAGATAGATAGATAGATAAATAGATAGATAGATAAATAGATAGATAGATAGATAGATAGATAGATAGATAGATAAATAGATAGATAGATAGATAGATAAATAGATAGATAGATAGATAGATAGATAGATAGATAGATAGATAAATAGATAGATAGATAGATAGATAGATAGATAGATAGATAGATAGATAGATAGATAGAAAGAAGGGGGAGGGAAAGAGAAAGATCGTAGGAGACTAGGAAAGTCTATTTGCAGTCGTGCGAACGCTCAGTGGAAAAAGATATGTTTTGTTTATTTGTTGTGTTTTTATTTCATTGACGTATATAAAAACGTGATTTATGCATTGTAATTAATGTTTTATTATTTTAACTACAGCTGTGCGATATCATTGACGGATCTGTGTGGGTTGCGAGAGAGGGGAATAGTACGACGTGGCAACTGAAAGAGTGAGTATACGACGGATCTGCTGAGCATAGATTCTACGATAACACGGTGTTAAAGGAAGCTAATATAATTAAGCGAATTTAACAATCACTAGATTGATTATCTTATTTATTTTTACTAAATGGGCTAACATGGAAATTCCCCGGTGATTACTATATCAATCTGTATAATTTACTGTTTAATAATATTCTTTTGAATTAATAAATGTCTCTCGGGGCCAGCACTATTACGAAATGAAATGGCCCCTTTTCTTCCGTAAAAATAATTGTCAGCTACATATTCTTTAAAGAAATAAAACGAATATGGCTCTTCTTTTTTTAGTTATTTAAAATTGCAGGAATTCACTCATTTACTTTTGGAGAAATAAATATAATTTGTCTTTTTACCGTAAAAATAATTGTCAGTTAAATATTCTTCAAATCACTAAAACGAATGTCCCTCTTTGAAATTTATTTATTAAAAATTGTACGGTTTTAGTTGATAGGATGATATAATTTGATTTTGGAACACTTCATTTTAAAATGGATCAAGTCGGCAATCAGCATCTTTACTGATCTCGTTTTGAAATGTATGTAAAAGATGATAACGTACATACCAACATGAAATACCTTAACGTATTATTATATAATATTGAAGATGAAATGAAACAGATTCAAAAGCATATACCATATTCTCACGAATTCCATCAATGGGTATTTTGTTTCACCTTTCCTTAACCTTTTGGTACAGGATACCCCTCCCTTTCCCTACAAACATGCCACCGATCAATGGAATCGATAATAAAAGTAAAGATTCTTTCTGAAATCCAACCATATATAATACAAATAAAATTCAGTTAATGTCTGACTTGTCCATCAAGTCCCAGTAATAAATGTCAGCAGTCTTTTTCTATCGCCGTTCAATGATATACTCAAAATCTGCATCTCTGCGTTGCGGGCACACCTGAGTATAACGTGCAAAATTGTCAATAACTTTCAGTTCAGAAATAGTCAAGATGGTCTAGGAGAAAAGTGTAGTACCTGTTCTGATGCTAACTTTTATCGTTTCTGTCCTTAGTCAGTGAAATAAAATCCTTCTAGACTGAGACAATTTTAATTTTTGTCCCAATCCAGATTTGTTCCTTTTTTGTGAGCTGGATTTTTCCCACAGTAAAACATACCTTGTGTCTAACTCTGCTGTCGTGGGGAAGCAAGTAAATAGGGACATTATCTTTGCGATAAGCCTCGGATTAAAATATGGGTGATTAAGATCAGGATCACACCTCATACTAATGAGACGATCATGAAAGTGTCCCCGAATACCATTGAACGGCGATTAAACAAACGCTGTTAGACATATCTGACTGAAACTTAGTGGGCAAGTCATCTTTTTTGTGGCAAATAGAGTTGGATTGAAGAAGTGATTACGGATTTTATTAACGTTTTCATTTTGGTGTCACCGATAGATACAATACGCGTTCCGTTTATGATTCGCGGCACCCTTCACAAATTCTTTTCATCTCAATCTGCAACAGTAGCCAGACGCTCAGAGTTTGGGTAGATGACCACTTGGCTAACGCTTATACGACTTACAGTGATTATAGTAACGAGTTGTACATGCATAACATGCACTTAAGAAGTGTATGTCCTGGTTATAACATGAATATGTCTTATATCACAAACACAGATCATGATCAAAAGAACCGAAGAAGAAATTCAATTCAGTAAATTTGGCAAAAAATAAAATAAGCATGCTTCAGTTGTCATGTAGGGAACGGGTGTAGAAATTTACACAGAAGAGAATGCAGTGATCGAGCACCTGTCCAATTTCGCCTTGAATTGCTGCGTCCTTGACATATTTACTACATCCATTCCAAGGTCCATGGATTCTGATTGAGAAAACGGCTTTTCTCCGGTTCAATCGAAATCGGTCGTTAAACAGTTTCTGGTGATGCCCGCGCAGACCTCTTTCTGTTTCAGGAGTGAATAGTAGGTCACGAGGGGGATCATAGTGGTCATTTAGGAGATCGTAGGCCAAAATGAGATCACTGCGTAAACGTCGGCACTCAAGGGAGAAAATGTTAAACTTGTTGAATCAGCTTTCGCAGGGCAAACCCCGTAGTCCCTGTACTATTCGAGTAGTCAGTCGTTGACCTCTACAGGTGTTGGATATCGCGTATCATATATGGATCAGAGGCCTAGATACCATAATCTAACAACGATTTGACGAGGCAGAGATAAAGTTGGATAAATGGCGATTTACAGATTAAATGAGATTTTTTAATATATATAGTATCTTAAAAAGCTAATTTAAATAAATGAAGAGTTCGAATGGAAAAAGCGATAAGCGCCATTTTCAAAATTGTTAAATAACCGCCACGAAAAGCGTTGCCTTTCATCAGCCTAACGCATCCTAAATCATTTTGTTAACGTAATGTGATCTTTACTTTTAATTTAAAAGTTTGTTGCCGATCGAATTTTAGATTTTAAATATTTGTCTTTGTAAAGTCTAATGTCTCAATCCTAAAAAATTGGATTTATAGCGTTTTGCATTCGAACTCTTCAAATAATTATTCGGTTTTATAAATTTTTAATTTCATTGTTTCATCTGTTGCTGTAATAAGCAATAGCCTTATAGCTCGATGTTATAAGAAATTCATTAAAAATAGAAAATACATTTTTTATATAGTCCCTTCCAAACGTATTAAGACGGTAAGGCCAAATCCATTATTTTTCTTGTTCATTTAAGATACTTCGGGTTGAGATCAAAACATGAATATGAGATTGTAACGATAGCCGTGGCACGGATGAAATAGAAAGGAGAATCGATTGTACTAATACTGATACTTTTGTTGAGTTGATGTTGACGTTGTTGGCAGGAACAGAGCCGCTGAGTAGTTGACAATAGTGCTGTGAGCAGGATCAGAAAGTGCTGCTAGTGTTGTGGGCATGCTTTCTGCTGCTAGTTGTAGTTACCATGTTTTCTGATAGTGTTTATTTACTCTTCTCCAGGGGTTAGGCACAAGGCCAGTTTTATCTTACTCCCACAAGGTAAGATGCGACCCAAAATCGGGTCGGGAAAGTGGGGTTTGAAAAGCCAGCGCCCGAGAAAGTGAGCACTTTGGCCATTAACAATTGTCTGGGCAGCCCCGTCGGCATTCCCCTGTGGGGGCGCCTCAGGCAGTAAGCAATAAACTTACTCCGCCCCAAAGATGGGAGGCAAAGCCTGGGAGGGTGGACCTCCTAGAACTGCACAGGACAAACCCACAGACAGGTATCAAGCCCGAAGAACAAGACGACACCGGTCTATAGGTTGCAGTATCCATCGGAACAGATACATGTCTTCTGATAGTGACCATGTGTAAAAAGTGTGTGTTTTTATAACTGCAAACGGGATCAAGACGAGACAATAGTTCAGAACTTAAGCTTTTATTTCCTGGTAGTTACATTTAGATTTATAAAGCACCAGAAGACGTACCATCGTTTATATCAGATCACCCTCTTTTCAAATCAACAAAAGTAATGGAACAGCTCGTTTTAAAATAAATAAGACGTAATATTTGGTTGCATAACACTTGATTACAATAAATGCATCGTGTATGCTACCCATGGACGACCAAAATTGTGTATTCTTCATTTATGATTAGTTTCTAGATTGGACATGGGATCAGTACGTTAGGCGAAAAATAAAATGTACACTTCGAAATTAAGGTTAAGAAAGTATGTTACCGTGTGAAACAAGTGACATAGAAGACAGGTAGTGATTTAAGAAAGGATATGTGTAGCATATAGAAGACTAGATCCGCTTCTTTTGGTTTTAGTTTGAGGAACAGAGCAGACGTGTTTTAGAAGATCTACATCCCTCCTGCACGTGTACTCGGCAGAAGATAGATGCTGGATATTATTCAAATATTGTATACTCTAACAAAAAAATATACTGTAAAAAAATAAAATAAATGAAACTACAAAATAGATTATGAAAACACAGAACGATAAATGCGTGTTATTGTTTGCATTACTATGTCACCTATTACATATGCTACTAAAGAGAAAGAGAGGGGCAGACAATTCTACACACACAACTACTATGACGGGAGAGACGAGACGCAACTAATTTTCCTCTGTTGCTACCATCAATACACAACCGTCACATCAATGAGAGGCAGACCATCTATACACACAACCTCTAGTACGAAACGTTACATATTGATGTCTATCTACGTTGAAAAGAGTCGACCACTATGATGCAACCGGTTTTTTTAGTGCCGTGACTGCGCTAGATTAGTTTCGGTGTTTTTTTCCGTTAATCTCTTCTTCAGTAGATTAAATATATGCAATGTTAAGATATTGACTTGGCCAGCCTAAACTTTATCCTTGATGGTCTTTTGTTATGTAGACAGTATGTTTTCTAGTCGTTGACCAGCTGCATAATAAACTTATTCCCGATTAGTTTTGATGAATTTCTTCTGCAAATTGTCAGATAGAATTATACTCAATATGGATTGGTTGCCTATAACTACCTTCAACCAATCAGAAAGAGTTCGCCGTGGGAGCTGTACACTAGTTCGAGTTAACTGTATACGCAAGAGTTAAAGCACTGTCGGCAGTGAGAGACCAAACTTTCTACAGGAACCTATGTCATTCACAACACCGTGTTACTAACTGCTACACATACTCTTGTCGGACAAACGAACTCTGGTCGTAGCTCTTTGGCTACTGGCATCTCGGCAAAACAAGTCACTGTCATTGACTACTAAAATATAGTGACAGCTTAGATACAGTCTCATGAACTCATTCACAACAAGTCCACACTCATACGGCCCCAAAAAACTTTCTTCCTTTAGATACTTTGAACATTTCTTAAATCTTTTCCTCTTAACATTTTATTTTTTGTTATTCTATGAAGACGTAAATAATGTTAATATATTACGTATAGATAGACTTTATCATACCTTTTGATAATCTCTTATCTTTTGCATCTTCACCTCTGCCCCGTTGATCTATAACCGACTGTTCTCTCTTACAGCCATCACAATGTTTTTGTTTACCAATCTGTTCTATGGCTAGTAATCAGTTCACCAGTAGTTTTTCCCCTTTCTATAACATTCGAAATTGTTATGTATTCTCATGCACAAGGTTTTTTTCTAATGGCACTGATAAGCTTTCCTTCTTTTCCCAGCTTCAAAATTGCTTGGTTTTCTCCTCGTAGGCGGCGTTCTCTTCTCAACGTTCGTTTATTAACAAGTAATGCATTATTTACAAGTGATACGCAAGGCTGGAACCAAGAGTACTCACTTCACGTTTAAATAACCAATCTTAATGTTAACACACGGTCAACAAGAAACAGCTGTTAGTCACCTGTTCCACAAGTTTTGCTCAATAGAAAAACAGGTGCGTTCAAACAAAAGGTGACATTTCCTAAGTTGTTTAACACATCGAAATGTAAACACGACGAAAAACAAACTGAATATTCGAACTATTGTCTCAGATTCAATATTTGATCTCAACCCCAAATTTCTTCGGTGAACGACGATAATCAAGATAGAAAGAAATAAAACACGAATTTCGATTGTCGTTTTAGAGACGACTGCATATTCATAGAACTATTAAGTATTCGCGGCTGAAAGCCATGCATATTTCATCGTAATAATGATGGAATGAGCGTTTGATTATCAGAGTATCTTCAGGTATTAAATCTATTAATACTGGAGATTTGGTATCTGTCTGTCTGAAGTTGGAAATACACAATTACTATATATTAATAATAGAGATTTAATATCTGTCTGTCTGAATACTAAACTATACTAATGCTTCCGTTAATATTGGAGATTTTCTTTACGCCTGTCTGAAGTCAAAACTATACTATTACTTCAATTAATAATGCATATTTAGTATCTATCTGTCTGAATCCGAAACTATGCTATCACTACTATTATGAATGGAAATTAAAAAATGCACGCAGATAAGCATATACATATATATATATATATATATATATATATATATATATATATATATATATATATATATATATATATATATCTGTGTGCATATGTGGCACAATGCGTGGACCATTTTTGGGGAGCTGATGATCCACTACAGTTTGCAATTCCTTGTGCCAGACTTGGAGACAAGTAAAATAAATTCACTGCACTAAAATGTCAGTTCACACGGGCAGCCATGTTCTGATCCGGGCAATTCGGTGTGATGTAACTGTCAGCTGAAATATCAACATTGATGTGACGGCAGCCAGGTTCAAGCGGTCAAATCGCTTGTTATCGAGACTTGTTGAATTAACTGTCACCGGGACGTGTGGTGCACCGGAGCGATGACGACTGTATTGCCCGTCTCTCTCTCTTGCTCTCTTTCCCCCTATCTCGTTCTCTCTGTCTCTCTCTCGCGCGCGAAGAGATTGAGTGCAGTCGGCTTTTCAAACATGACCGAGGAGGACGCGTCGGCTCGTGTGAGAGTTGCACACGCGCCCAGAACATTCGAGTTTCTAATTATGTACTTATTAAAGGGGGTGTGCCTATCGTTACCTCTCTGGGAGCTTGGTACCGTGCCAGGACGCTAGCTGCCCTTTCAAAGACGTCACCATGGCACAGACACACCAAGCAACACTCCCCGGCTATGACTATCGCTCAACGACGATTGTTCACTGGCGATAACACCGTGTTATACTTTCTATCCAGTTCCCCACAAGATCGTCCCATAAATATTTGTTACATTAGTGCAGATTAACCAAGAATAAGCCCCAGGGTTACCACGGACACAACCCGAAAAATCCACGGACACAAATAGACAATCACAGCTACACTTGGAACCAAAGACACAATCATACCGGAACGATCACCAAAATGCATCAACAGAAGAAAAAAAACTTAACACATCGCAAAACCTCCTAAGCTAAATTAGGTAGCCATTTCCTTCTGCTCTCATTTACTCTGCGAATTTGTTGATAAATGATTTATTAAAATTATTCTTGTATAGGGCCTTTTGTTGAACGTCTACTACTTAAAAAAGAAATGGCTAATGCTTATTTAACCCCCTTATATAGAGTTTTCACAGGTGGATCGAAGATCCCAATATTTACTGGTAAATCGTCTGACTTAAGGCCATGGCTCGCTGCTCTGAAAAAGAAAAAGCAGGTCTACAACCTAACAGACCCAAAGCTAGTAAACCTGGCGTATGACTTCTCAGACGGTCTAGTTTATATCTTTTAACACTAATCCTAAGTTCGACTGTCAAGGTCGTAAAACAACACGCAATCGCCCCAAAACAATAACGTACAGAATTCATATCCAATGGCCAAAATGGTTAACTGCCATAAAACCCTAGAATGGCTAGAAAATGGAGGATCATTTTACGTTAAATTTATTTTGCGAAACTAATCACCCAGTCTAAATTCT
The DNA here is from genome assembly GCA_963556195.1 of Sepiola atlantica. NCBI lineage: Eukaryota > Metazoa > Mollusca > Cephalopoda > Sepiida > Sepiolidae > Sepiola > Sepiola atlantica. Next base: position 204,774,569 of record OY744515.1, on the reverse strand, counting down.
AAAATATTTTTTGTTGTTTTTTTTTCGTTAGTTTTTTTTAGGGTATTCACATGTAATCGCTTAAAAAGTAGAATCTCATTTTATCGGGAGATGAGTATTCGTCTACAATAATATACAAAGTTTTAATATTTTATGTATACCATAAAAATAAGGTATTTAATTAGTTAGATAATTTTAAAGTTCTTATTCAATTTTCACGGGAAGAGTAAACATAACAAAAATCAATTGCTCAAAATTAAAATTAAAAAATGAAGTATTCTTAAAAAAATGTATAAGATTAAAAAAAATTAAATATGGGTAAATTTGCAGATAAAAACTCTTTGATCTCCCCCCCCCCAAAAAAAGGACATTTTACTCTTTTTAGGCGATTGCGTGTTAACACCGTAGATAAACGGAGATAAAGAAAAACAAATATTTTAGAATTTAGTGGGGGATCAGTTATATATATATATATATATATATATATATATATATATATATATATATATATATATATATATATATATATTCTATCTTTTTAGGGAACTTACCAAAAGTGTTTACTACGCCTGAGAGAGCGGATTTAACTCCCATAGAAAAAGAATGTAGTACACTGCTCTAAAACTGTCCCCAAAAATATAAAAGAGATAATTTAGATTAAATTTATATACAAAAAATTTCCCCGACTTTAACATCCAAAATAATACTTTTTTTTCATCTTTCCGTGAAGTTTTTCAGGGTGTTCACACGTGATCGCCTAAAACAGGTAGAATATTTTTGGGTGGATGGCAGCTACTTTCGCGGAGGATGTTAATCTACAATAATACCAAAATACAAATCAATATTTTTTCGTAATTGGGAGAGTTCAGTGTTACTAAACTATTGTTTTATTTTTTCAATCAGAATAGTGATAAGGTTTTTGCGAACATTAAACAATAAGTTTGTTAAACTTAAAAAAAGGCATAAACTTAACTAATAAAAAAGTTCAGGTAAAATGTAAAACTGAGAAAAGAGCGATAGAAAGGGATTAGCGAGAAAGCAAGAGAGAAAGCCACACTCTCTCTCCCTCCTCGTTCTATTCTCGCTGATGCCTCGCTCGTGGCGAGCCACGACCTTCGGTAAGGTTGTGCGCTGGTTGTTTAAACTTAAGTTTTTTTTTTTAGCTATTTTCCCGTTTTATTTATTAAATAACTTTAAATAATTACTGTTAATATGGACGAAACTACTGCATATAGATAACAAACATAAGCAAATGCAATTCCAAATTAATAATACCAAATGTTAATTAATTATGAACGGTTTAAAAATAGTTATGCAAATTAGGCAGTCAAAAGGTTATTTCTTAATCGTTTATCTGCACTATATATATACAGAATATGATGTATTTTTGATTGAAATAACAGTAACGAGTTTTTATTATTAGATAGGAGTGATCAATGAAAAAAAAACTTTCGCATTTATTCATTTAGAAGTAAAATGGTTTGTTCTATTATAACATAGCGTTCTATTGTTGCACAGCAGTCCCAACCAGCAGATAATCAATTCTCTGTTTGTATATGCATACAAATCTAAACAGCTTAATTTATTATTGAGCACTCTTATATAAAAATGGTAAGAATTCTCTGCATTTTGATCCTGTAGGTGTATACTTTACCTGGATTATATATAGTTATCCACAGGCAAGTATTTCCCCGTTACTACGGCTCATCAGCGTGGCTGACTATGAGACGATTCGACGTCGGGTGCTTTACCACTAAGCCACGAGCGTCCTGTCTGAAAAACGTGATGGTTTTATCGCTTATAAATGTTATGCTATATACTTATTGTTTTTCTTACGATAATAACAGCATATGAAAGCCTTCATGGTGATGCACTACCTAAGTACTTGAGAGAGTTAACTTCCCTACATTATGTCGCCTCCTATTTTTAGGGATGTACACACACACACACACACACACACACACACATATATACATATATATATTCATATATATTCATTTATAGATAAAATAATTATACATGGACACGTGTTTCGCCGTTACTGCTGATATATATATATATATATATATATATATATATATATATATATATATATATATATATATATATATATATATATATATATATATATAAAGCTCTATCCAGTATATTGAGCTTCAGTTTTTATCCGGATGTTTTCACTAATTATAAGATATTAGTTGACGCTTATATCTTTTGTTGGATTACTTTATATATATATGTATTCATCAACGCTTTGTCTTTATTTCAAGACTTCCTCAGGATGACTAGTCTGAAGAAATAACACACAAGTACAAATATTTGAAAAAGTAGAAGTAGGAGAAAAAATTTCCAAAAGGCTTGATTCCAATTTTGAGAAGTTGATTTTCATGTTATCTCTTTGTATACAAAGTGAAGTACCATTTTGTGTTTATAAAATTGCTAGATCTTAGAGACAAGTTAGTTGTACTCATGCAGGTCGGTAATGTCGGGAAACTACAATAGCATGTTAAGCTATATGAAGCTAATATATGTATACACACACATGTATATATATATATATATATATATATATATATATATATATATATATATATATATATATATATATAAAAAGCTAATATATATATACACACACACATATATATATATATATATATATATATATATATATATATATATGTATGTGTGTGTGTGTGTGTGTGTGTGTGTGTGTGTGTGTGTGTGTGTGTGTGTGTGTGTGTGTGTAAAAAAGGCAAACAAAAAAAAAACAAATTTAAATACAGGAAAAATATGATAAAAACAAGAGATTTTACTAGTTTCGTTCAGATCTACGAACGTCTCCAGAAAAGATTTTTAATTTATGCTGCGATGACGGTAAAACATGGGCATGCGTTACCGGTTTAAAAAAAGGATTTTTCAACGCATACGACAGAAACATTAAAATGGGAAAAAGGGGGAGAGAGAAAAGGAAAAAAAGAACACTTCTTTCGTTTTTTCAAATTGTTGACCACGTGACAAAACATCTCGTTGTGCGTTTCTTTTTTTCCTATGTTTTGTCGTTATTCAGTAAATTTTAAAATCCTTACTTTTTCTGAAGAGTTCGTTGATCCGAACGACACTGGTAAAATCTATCGTTTTTGATTATTTATTCTTGTATTTAATTTGGTTTTCCATTTGTCTTTTTTACGCATCCTGTCTTCACGGCATTTCATTTTATGATATATCATGCATTTTATCCTCATATATATATATATATATATATATATATATATATATATATATATAGAGAGAGAGAGAGAGAGAGAGAGAGAGAGAGAGATGAATAGAGAGAGAGAGAGAGAGATAAAGATTGAGCACTTTAAGTAAGTTAACAACAAGCCGTCATTTATAGCGTAATGCATACTCTAGGCCCCCCTTATTGAGTTCTCTTGGCGGCTTGCTTATATGGCCGCTGAATTTGCCATTTAGACGTTAATTTACTTTCCCATTTCTACGGCAATGCGTAGTGGACACATTGATACGCGCTCTGACTACTGAGTTAAATATGACTTTCCTATTGAAGTTCGAACCGTGTTACCGGAAGAGATTGTCTCATCCCATACTGCTGATTGCAGGTTTGACGATGTATATGGGGTAATTTGAAAATATTATTGATACATAATTATTCAAAGCTTTTGCTAAATTGAGCACTTTAAGTAAGTTAACAACAAGCCGTCATTTATAGCGTAATGCAATACTCTAGGTACCGTATATTAAGTTCTCTTGACAGCTTGAATTTGCCATTTAGACGTTAATTCGTGGTGGACACATCGGTACGCGCTTTGAATACTGAGTCAAATGTGATTTTCGTATTGGGATTTGAACCGTGTGATCGGCAATAATTTTTTCTTCCCATACTGTTGATTGTAGGTTTGGCATGAAACACATGTGTATATGAGTTACTTTGAAAATATTATTTATAAAAATTATATATATATAGTATTTAGTATTAATATTATCATTATTTTTATCACGGGTTTGCTATTATCATTTTTTTATCATGTTAGTAAACTTGAGTAAATTTTTAATTAATGTATCTCCCAATTGTAAGCTGTACTCGGCCTAAATAAATTCATAAAATAAATAAATTAATAACAATAATATGAAATCAATAAATAAAACATAGAATTAAAAAACAGTAAAAACCTAAGACAAATAAAAAAGGATAAAACCCAAAAACATTTGAGTCTTAACACCCCACCACCATTTCCGACCTAAATTGAAAACAGACTGGAACACATATATTGCTACACATCGAAACATTAAGCTGATATTGACGCGTCTTTGCCTGCCAACACACATTCAGACATTAGCTGTGTGTTTTTTTTACTTCCTTTACCCTTCCCCCTTTTTTATTTCCCCCCCCCCTCTCCCTCAGCCACTTTCCTCTCTCTTTTCTTTTCTTTATCGTCAATGACTTTATATTTTATTTTATTTGATTTCATTTTATATTTGATTCTCAACGGTCTCAAATCTAACCACGTGACTTTCCAAATTTTAAATTTCCTTTTCTTTTCTCCCCATTTTATTCTTTCCATATATGATCTGAGGTGAAGATCGGATTTTAACTCTGCCTGATGAGATCTCAGTTTCTAACAGCTGTTGATCGATAACATCGACATGCCAGTGTTATGTCTCCTTACAAAGATTAAAATCAAGATATAATTTTACTACACCTTATGCCTAGAATCCTTATTCTAATTTTGATTAAAATCCATTAAATGCTTTTGATTGTAAACATCTCTCAATTTAAGGCTTCAGCTTACGGGGTCTTAAGAAAAAATTGAAGTATAGGTAATTTTGCTTAATTGGTGTCTAATGACTATGGATCAAATTCAACGCAAATCTGGTACATTATAATCCATAAAAATATTCCCAAGAAACTGAAGTTTGGGGAATATTTATTAATTGATGTCTAATATCTAGCAGATAACCAATACATCACGAGCTTAACTAATAAAAAACAACTTTTAGACAACATTTGATTTTATTCATCAACATAGTCCCCTTCTATGGTGATACATACGCTTATCTAACAATTCGATGCTTTTCTGTAGAGCGATTTGTCTCAAAATATGCCTCAGTTTCCGGTATCACTTTTTGATTAGAGCCAAATCTCTTTCCCTGGAGCATTCTCCCGAGGTTTGTAAACAGTCAGTAGTTACCGGGAGCTAGTTCTAGAGAACGGGTGCTGAAGCAATTTGAAATGAAATTCATCTAGTTCATGCCATAGTTGCGATCGACATGTGAAACTGCATTGTCTTCTTGAAAAAGCACTTTTTTTCTTTTTCATTTGTGGTCGTTTTTTTTGTTGCTTTAACTTGCTATTGTCTACTAAGCTGACTGCCGATTTGACCCTGGAGTGAAGTGATCGATTCATGTGGCATCCATTTTCACATTGACGTACAAACTACTTTTTGTTGCGTTTAAACAGCTGCAAACAACACTCTGAATCGTCGACGCGTTGATCGACTGTGAGCAAATGCGGCACCCACGCTGAACGCAGCTTTCTCATTGATAAGTGTTACTGCAACCCTTTAGCTATCTCACGTAACTTCAATTTACGTTCGGCCAAAACGAGTTTGTGGACATTTTTTAAATGTTGTTCGGGACAGCAGCCGAATTTGAGCGACATGCGTTTTCAGCATCATTTGTGTCTGTACGACCGCGTTTAAAGTCAGAATACCACCTCTTTACCGTTGTTTCCGACGAAGCAGAGTCGGAATAATCAATCCATTGCTTTGCTTGAAGAATATTTTTCCCACCAGAACGGAATGCTTTATCAGCACACGATATTCTAGCTTCACTTAAAAAACTGTAATTTGTAAACTAATGATCTGATTAGGCTAAAATGTATACCCGTTCTATTTGAAGGTTAGTACCTTATAAAAATCAAATGATTCCACTCCCTTTTTACCCCGTTTGCATGAAACGAAATTATATTAAATTTAGCCCACATTACGATCCCTTGCGCCTGTGTTCTAAAATTCATAATGATCGTTTATTTAGTTTCGGAGTAAATCCTGTACATACAAATATATAGACATATATAAACATACTTAAATTCATATAACTTGAGATGAATGTATATGTAGTGAACTCCGAAACCAGTGACTTCATTCTTCTGAAATTTGAAATAGAGATTCTATACATAACAGCGAATGTCATATTCAGAGAACTTTTTTTTTAGCTTTGTATTATTCTAGTATTATTAATGAGTAACTAGTCAAACATCCGCGTGAATTTTTAGCTTCTGTTTATGACTGTTGGTTTTTATTTAATCATCATTATATATATTTTTAATTTCATGTCACTTTGTTAGCTTCTATTTTTAGGCGTTTAGTGCCCAATTGGAGACATATTTAACTAAAGAGGGCGGGTCACGTGATTTGATGAGTACAAGGGTTTGGTCGGGGAGAAAACTGGAACTTTGTTTCGTCTGACACCCATTTTTACTCCTGTTTCTAGAATGGGTAGCCATTATACAATAAACCGACACGACAAAATGAACCCTGCTCGTAAAAAAATTAATAACATTTGTAATACTTTTTTTTTTAAATCTGAAAATGTGGCTTTTAATCAATACGAATCCGAAGATTTTTAAAGTCAAAAACAACAGAAATTGATACTTTTTAATTCTTTTTGACTGGAGCAATTTTGTTTCGGTTAATTTGGTTTGTTGTATTGCTTATTACAACGGTGTTATGCTATTTTCTTTACCTTAAAAATATAAGATGTTTTCTTTTTGATAAATTTGTAAGTTAACATGAATCACCGCCCCCCTAAAAAACAACTTGTACTCCTTTTTATGCGATTACGTGCGATTACACTGAAAAACGTCCTGGAAAGCAAAAAAAAGCAACAAAAAGCAACAAAAAAATATTTTCGAATTTAGAGTGGTGGATCAGTTTCGTCTATAAATTTAACGTAAAATAATCTCCTGCTTTGAGGTCACTGTAGCATTTTACGGCGGTTAACTAAATGTTTTTTTACCATTAACCCTAAAACTAAGTAGCTGCCAGTTAGGGCTAGTTCAGGGTTAGGTTTAGGATTAGTTTGGAAAGCCGTAACGAATGTTTTGAAAAAAATAATTTATTAGAGAAAGAATGCTTTAAACATTTCAACATCACAAAATCAAGCTTTGTGAAAAATATCTCTTTTAGTAGCTCATGCTTTGTCTTTCACACGGTGATTTAATGCGAACATGATTAAAATAAATAGATGGCAATAACAAAATAATATCGCCCATTAAAGAATTTAAAACATCTGGTACAAATGAGTGCTCTGTAATATCGGTTATAAAATTGATTTGACATCGGTTAGAGGAGACAATACAAAACGGAGAATAAACGAAACGAAATTGCTCCAGCCAAGAAAGGTCAAAAGGAACCCCAGAATCGACAAGTGGACGCTCTCATTTAAGTCTGTCGTAATAGCAATAATAGTTACAGATTGTTGACCCTCATACGACGCACCTGTTTGATCAAAGGTGCTTCACGTCCCATTTTGAGAAGTTTTTTACAATAGTTTCAAACAATACTAGCTTATCATTATTAGTAGTACTACTAAAGCCACCATTCGCCGATGCATGGCGCATTGTTGCCACATATGGACTGGTTAACCAACGATTAGTCTCTCCCGCTTGAACAGGGTGCAAAAAGGAGTCTCTAAATTAATAGTTCCCGCACTGTCATCCAATCTCCACTCGCCGTCGCATCGCCGCAATGTTGCACTAAAAGTACTCCCACGGAATGTGCTGCATTTTTACTCCCTCAATGTAACCCACCCCCCTCGACTAGCAGCCAAATCCCACCCCTTCAATGTAAGGGTTCCCAGATGCTGGAAAACATTTTACGTTATCAACTTCTTCTCTCGGACAGCTTGCCTTTGAAATTCTCTTCCCGCTCCCTGTTACTCCGACTGTATTAACATGCAGACATTTAAATGTAATGTAAATAAACATCTTGCTGCCCAACTCTCAACTTAGGATGGCTTCTCCTTTATAAATCTGGCGCCTAATCACAGTAGCGCTTTACGTCTCAGTGGCAATGTACCATGTTGGGGATGAATAGAAGTTGTTTTTTTGAAAGAAAGAAAGACGTGTTAAAATTATGGTATCATGATTTTGCACCCTTGACAAATTCCGACGTTCTAATAGTTTCATCTCAAAGTATGTGTAATTCTATCGAATCATATATATATATATATATATACATATTCTATCTGTACATACCCGGAGAGTCCGTTGGCGCATTTACTTGCAATTTGTTTTGCTTTTCTTTTTGAAAGTATGCAGGTTTTGTTCCAAAATACTTTTTGTTTCAACTCTGTATGGACGAATACAGAGTTACCTCCATTTTAATATGGCGTCTATTGTAAAATAATTCCAAACCGAGCAAAATATTTTCTAGAAGGAATTAAATCGAAGTACATTGTATCCTTCTTAATGATATGCTTCAACGATCCACGGTAAAACCTGATCAACCAGAGTAAAATATTAGTTTTGTAAGAAAACCGACTAACACGCACACACACACACACACACACACACACACACACACACACACACACATATATATATATATATATATATATATATATATATATATATATATATATATATATATATATACCTGTCTGGCTTAAAACGACAGCATTTAATTTTTTCATTTTTTTTAAAGTATTGTCTCGACTCGCCGAGCAAGTTTTCAGGACTCTGTTGGTAATTTATAGAGTATGGTTCCGAGAGTTCTTTCTTCAACAATTTCGATATTCGCGATCGTCTTAATGATTTGGGTTTTTGCGCGAGATTAAATAATAAAAAAATACAAACACCTTAAACAATAACATAGTGAATTTAACACAACTTGGAATTGCCGAAAAGAAGAACTCTTAGGTCCATACTCAATAAATTACTACCGGGACACGGAACTCACTTGCCGAGTTTAGACAATAATTAAAAATAATGGAAAGAGAAAATTCCGTCGTCTTTAATCAGACATGCGTCGATAACAATTTGTTGCCTACACACACACACACACACACACACACATATATATATATATATATATATAAAGTTTCAGATGCATATTCTATACTCTTTTTATGTATTTTCATATTTTGAAATTCATTCATGTTAAATTCTATTTTTAAAACTCAAATCACTTGTTTTGCGTCTCGAATAGTGTTTAATTCATGAATTTCTACGCAAACGATTGACCTTTTAACAACTTTTTTTTAACACAATTCCCCCAAACAAGGCAGGCCGCTACTGTAGACGCAAGGGGCTACTGAGAATTAGGGTGTAAGTTTTGGGTGTCATCCTAAGTTGGGAACTGTGCAGCGAGATGCCTGTTTATATTAGTTTTAAACTTCTGTATGTCAGTACAGTCGGGGAAACAGGGAGCGTGGGAGGAGTTCTATAGGCCGGCCGCATGAGGAAAGAAGCTATTGAAGTAGAATGCTCTCCGGCATTTGGTCACCTCCACAGTGTATTGTGGGATTTAACTGATTGTCGGGTTGGTTGAGTGTATTTACGTCGAGGGGGCACCAGAGCAGCTAGTTCATTGGAACACAATCCATTGAAGTATTTGTAAAACAAACACAAGGATGCAACATTCCGACGATGTGACAAGGGCTGGAGCTTGGATGGTAGTGAGGGATCTATTAGATTATATATTGTCTTTTGGACCTTGTCTAAGAGGGAGAGTCTAGTGGATGGTGCATCAGCCCAGATGTGGCAACAATACTCCATGCATGGGCGGATAATGGCTTTCTAGAGATATAGGATACTGTTAGGTGTGAGAAGTTTACTAGCACGCTAGAGGGATCCCACCTTCTTTGCAACAGTCCTGGCAATGTTTTCAATGTATTTATTCCAATTCATGTTATCTGTGAATGTTAGGCCGAGGCGTTTGAATGTTGAACTCTCAGGTAGGGTCTTATTTGCCATGGCAATCAGTGGTTGAAGAGGTTTCTTGTAGTTATTGAAGGAAAGGAGCTTTGTTTTTGCGGCATTTATGACATCAATCCGCTACAGCCTGGAGGGCATTTTCTAAGTATTTAGCCATTACCTCGGATATGTACGCGTCCGTTTTCCCCACATAACGAGAGTAGAGCGTGGTGTCGTCAGCAAATATATATATCTTAGACTCGATGTCATCAGGGAGGTCGTTGATGAAAATCAGGAACAATAAAGGTCCAAGGATGAATCCCTGGGGTACACCAGCATTTATGTCATGTACCTAAGATGACCGGCCATCGTGACAACCTGGATCTGTCTTTTGGCTAGGAATAAATTAATTATATTAAATATTGGACCAGTAATACCATATGAGTGAATTTATAGGAGAAGCTCTTTATGGCAGACCTTGCCAAAGGCTTTGGATATATCAAGCGCTACTGCCCTAGCTTCACCTGCCTTGTTCAGTGTATGATGTATGCGTTCAGAGATGACCGTTAGGATATCTACAGTAGATCCTGCTTGTCTAAATTCATACTGGCAGGCCAGAAAGAAGTTTAGCATTAACGAGGTGACTGACTATCGCTAGATTGATTAAGGATTCAAAGATTTTAGCAAGGATCTAGAGAGGACTGATTGGGCGGTAGTTCTGAGGACTAGTTCTATTCTCAGAATTCTTGAAGACTGGTACTACAGAGGTAATTTTCCAGCTATCAGGGAAGCAAGATTCAGCAAGGCATTTGTTGTAGAATTTAGAGAGGACAAGGGCGAGTTCAGCAGAGCAGGTATAAGATCAAGCCCACAAACTTTGGAGGTGTCAAGGTTTTGTATCATGTTCCCGTCCTGAGATGGGGTGATGACCAGGTGTTCTAAGTGTGGCTTCGGTCCGCAATGGAAATTTAGGGAGGGAGTGGTTTGCTGAGTCCAAAGGTGAGTTTGAGGCGAAATGCTGGGCAAGTAATTCAGCCTTATCAGTTGCGGTGGAAACGACATCATTGTGGTTTGATAGCGGGGAAATTGTTGATTGTCCATTGTTCACCACACTATTGTAGATTTTCCAGAAATCGCGAGTACCTAGTTTCTATGACTGAATGCGTTTTTTGGTTATATCTGTATACTTTCTGTTTGCCTCACCTATCACTGCCTTACAATTATTTTTGACGCTATAAAGTTCTGTCTATTCGTAGTTGACTTATGGCGGCCGAATTGTCGGAATGCTTGCTGCCTTCCAGCAATGGAAGCTGAATAATTCGGGGAACCATTGAGGAGAGTAGGGTTTGCTGAAGAATTTTCGCATGGAGACATAGGCTTCAATGCCTGCTTTGACCTATTCGGTTAACTCATTTGCACACTGATCAGCAGGGAGTTAGAAGGTTTCACTTCTTGGGGCGTCACTGATGTGATCTCCGATGGACTCAAAATCAGCCTGCTTGTAGTATCTCGTTGTTTTGATCAACGTCTCATCAGCTTTTGGACGAATTTTCAGGGTGATAGCAATCATTACCACAAAGTGATCAACGTTCCCGAGCGGGCTATGGGCTTCTGCCACACAAGCCTCCGGCAGTAAGGTCAAGAACAGGTCGAGAAGTGAAGCTTGCTGGTCTACTCGATCAGGGAGGCGGGTCGGGAAAGCGACAGTCTGCGAGAGAGTAAGAGAATGAGCTAAAGAGAAATTATACGTAGTGTTACCAGCTGCGTCAGTAAAGCTGGAGAATCCCAGCCAATCACGGTGGTGTGCATTAAAATCTCTTAATACATGTATTTGGGCATTCGAGTCAAGTGAAAATAAGAAATAAGTTAATTCAATAAACACAACATTACGGAGAGAAAAAAACGGGCGAACATTGCTAAAATAGATAATAGCGAAAACATTAACCTAAATATTTGGAGCATTCAAAATGAATAAAAAGAGAGGCCAATTGTAAATATTTGAAAGAAATGGAAAACGTCATTTTGATCAACAAACGCACATGACAAGTGCCATCATCAGCTTATAATGCAAAAAGAATGACTGTTACTAATTGAAATCTGGTATTGAATCCAATATAAGCAACATAATGATATAAACACATTTTTAAAAATGATCGAAATAGATCAAATTATTTTTAGAAATTTGAAACCAAACAAAACATTTATTTTTTCTTAAAACAAATAATTTTAATTACTGAGCTTTCGACATAGAACGTCCTTTTCAAAACAAGAATTGTTTATTCTTGCTTTGAAAAAAGACGTTTTACGTCGAAAGCTCAGTTATTTCAATGAATAAATAATTGTTTTTACTAACCGATCTTTCGACATAAAACGTCTTTTTCAAAGCAAGAATTTGTTGGTTCTTAGTTTAAAAAAGACGTTTTACGTCGAAAGTCAATGATTTAAATAAATAATTAATTTATTAAAAAATACATATTATTTGTTTGGTTTAAAATTTCTAAAAATATCTTACAAACACAAAGCAATGTTTTAAAAAGTGTGACTATATTTAATTAGACCAAAATATATTTCAGTGTATTATAATAAAGTTAAGGTAATTCATACATATGACATTATACGAAAACGGAAGTATTTACATATGAAATTGTTCAGAAGGGAATAACCTATGGAATTTTAACGATACAAGTTTAAGAAAATAGATGCGTGAAATATTCATATTAAAGTAAAAAAAATATTTTTGAGTGTATTTGTTTCAAGGAAAAATACAAATGTGCATTAAACTTTAATATTTTATAGAAAAACAGTTTTGAAGATCATTGGTGTTATTTAATAACGATGAGTTGAAATAATTGAGATCATATAATCCGCCATGTTGAAAAAATACCGACATTGTGCTTCAACGGAAACTGGAAAAGTATGAAGATGGCATTTTCTCTCTCTTTTCTTTTTTTATCACTTTCTAAGGAAGATGTTATCACTTAATTGCCACCATTGTGTTTTACATCGGTTGAAAAAAAAATGATAACAGTCACTCAATGAATTAAAATATTATTAAAAGCAGTTTGATGAAGACAAAAAAAAGGAAACCGTCTTGTTTATAGGACAGTCTCCCAGATGATTATTCGCAACTGGATTTTCTTGTGTTGACTAAACATCCGCGGAGACCTCTTTATCAAAATACCTTTTGAACGTAACGCCATGTTTGTGTCAACATTATTATCTTTAACGGTCTGTGTCCATTTATGGTAACATTTTTCGTTTTTTCTCTCAACTATTTTTAAATAACCAGAAATTGAAGAGAAATTACATTTTTTTTGTAGAAGACACCCGCCACTAATGAAAAATGAGTTTTAAAATAGCCCCACCAGGCATGCGCAGTGCGCTCACACATCCTTGACCCACTTTTGTGAGTCGTGTTTAGATATGTGTCTGATAATGCTTAGGTTTATGTTAGGCTCAAGGTCCGCACGTTGAGATCGATGAAACTCTCATTTCAGGCCATACAAAATGCAGAATAAACGCTGATATGGAACGCATCGTGGAATGTTGGGCAGCCATCTGTGTGAGTTTATATAATATTTATGCGATTTTTAAATGGTCTTTTATGGAAATCGCTCCAGATAAGGCATGCAGCCACTTGATGTAAGGAGCTGTCAAGAACAAATGATGATACAAAGACAGGAGATACCTATTAGTCCTATTCTTGAAAAGACCAAAGCTATAAGTAGGAGGAAAACAGTCAGTAGATAGAGAGTTCCACAAGCTTACAGTTCTTGAAAATAAGCTACTAGAATAGGAAGCTGTATTACAATGAGGTATCAACACAGCGAATTGATAGAGACCACTAGACCAACTAATCAAACGAGTTGGAATAAAGGAAGCAGGTAATAGATCAGGCAATTCTGAAGAACACATGCCATGATAGTATTTATAGAAAAGACTGAGACTAGCAACAACACGTCTGTGAGAGAGAAGGTGCAGAGAAGAAGAAAGGGTGGGGCATATTAAATTACAGATACGTTCTTGCACCTTATCAAGAACCCTCAGATAGGATCGAGATTCACCAGCCCAAATAGGACAACAGTACTTCATACATGGTCTGATAGTAGATCCCCAATAACATGAATTGATTCCTTTAATTTTCGGTAAGTAATTATTTTTTACTACAACCTAGATTTTGTCTGATTTTTGTTTTTTATGGCGGTGGTATTTATTTTGGCGGGATCTCCTATAAAATTTCGAAAACTTATCTTCTTAGATGGCTGAAGTTCGTTGAACAGAGAAGATAAATGCCAATCGGAGAATTCAAACGACAGAGTTCATTTGTTCTTGGGGAGAGAAAAATAGCGAAAAGCGTTTTATATTGGCTTAGCTTTTGTCTATTATTTTTTTTTTTGTAAGAAGAAAGGCAATCGATTTGGAATTGTGTTTCAACATTAGGAAAATAGACATCAAGGGAGCATTGGAACATTGACAAATGACTGTAAAATAACTTTCAGTTAGCGTCGTTTTGGGGACGGGATTTTACTCTTTCAAGAACACATTGACGTCATTCAGAGTAATATAAATTGTATCTCGACCAGCGCACACGGTTAACAAGTGGCGAAGTTTTGATAAGTTCAAACAAGAACGTACTTGGTTTTAACCTGTCCCTCATATAAACCTGTAAGCCGAGTAAATGATCACAAATAGTATCGTTAGAAAGAGGATCAGAACAATAACCGCTACTTTCCACGTCTTTATATCGTTGGTAATCCGCTTGAAGTGAAACTTTGAAGTGTTCTTCATGCGGATCTCGGAGAGACGGCGCAGGTTCAGTTTCGAAAGCGTCGTTGTTGCGACATAGGTATTTGAACCTCGTCTTGAGCCAGGAAGGTTCTGCAAGGGGTCATCTAGCGCAGTTGCCCCTTGCAGAGAGTGGCGCCGGCCCATCAGTTCCGAACCTACAGTGGGGGCCGGTGGCCGGACACCTGAACTGACCGCTAGGCTCATGCGCCGGCGCTGCTCGTGGCTTGTCCGGATCACGTTCCGCATTTTTACGACTGGTGAAATCAAAGTCTGAAAACTTCACGGATTTTTTCAAGCGCCTATATGACCGCAAAGATGCGACGAACAAAACCAAAGATTTGAATTTGGTCTTGCAATTAAAGTATTTGCGCGTCGAAACCAATTATAATCGCATTTTTATCAGGCTGGGAGAAAATTAAGTTGAATTTGATACAAAACATACATAACGTATATGAATAGCATTAAATATTAATCTTAGTCTAGATAAATGATTTCAATGGTAAATAAGATTTTAGGAACTAAGTAAAAAATTAAGTATGAAAATATTAATAAGTAATCGTAAATAATCGTAAATTAATACACAAATAAAGCATCACTCTGTTACCGACAAAGAAGTTATAATAATGATTATAAAAATGTGACTAAGTTTGATATTTACATATTTTTAACAATGTTAATAGTTTAAATGTTTCAAATAATTGCAAAAGAAAAGCCAAGGAAAATCTTAAACAATCAAAATTATTTTTAAATGTTAATCAAAACTGAAATATTTTGTATGTAAACATTGTTTTTAACGTAGTAAAATTAAAAATAAATCTAAATTCCGTATTCAAAAATTGTTAACGTATTCTGTAAGCTCCTAATAACTAAAAGGCGACTTCGTTTTCTTTAAAACATTGAAAACACTTGCATATTTTTAAAACATTGAAAACACTTGCATATTTTTAAAACATTGAAAACACTTGCATATTTTTAAAACATTGAAAACACTTGCATATTTTTACAGGATATAGTGACATCTCTAACGTCAGCACATTTCTAATATAAGTGTTTGTAACTATTAAGTATAACTTCATTCTTATATTACGGATAAACAAACGAATCGAGAATAGATACACAATTTAATACGTACATATGTTTTGAAAGAACTGTAAGTCTTGTACGATACTCTGAGTGCGATTATTCGGATTGCCTTTTTCTTTTCGTGTTTTAAGGGAACGTATGAATTGAGAAATAAACACGATTAAAGCCCAATACTTGCCTGCGTTGATTTAAGAGTATAATAACATATCAACAAGTCTCCTGATGAATTAAATCCAATAAATAAAAAATACATGTAAATCCGGGTATAAAAATATCCAATGTACCTCTGTATTGATTTTGTGATTTGTAGCGATACAATTGAGTTTTTTTCTTTTCTTGTTTTTTTCTTCTAAATGTTAACTTTTTTATTAATGTTTTTAGGTTGTTGTTGTTGTTGGTGTTATTGTTGTTGTTGTTGTTGTTGTTGTTCACAAACTAAGATTAAGAAAATTATTTTAAAATAATAAATAAAAGATTAATTAAAGTAATTTTCTATTTCTTGTTTTTTGTTTCAACTTCGGGTTTTCACATTTTTTTGTCCGAATTAATAAGTCTGTTGTTCCTATGTACTTGCCTCCCCACGACGGCAGAGTAAGACACGAGGTTGGTTTTTAATGTGAAAAAGGGGCACTCTGGGTTGGAATAAAAATTGTTGCTTCAGTTTAGAAGGACCCCTACTTCATTGACCGAGGACAAATTGCCTCAGTCTAGAAGGACTCCTCTTTCACTGTTGTTGCCGTTGTAAAATCAAGTGAAAGATCTGGAAAGTTGCTAAAGGAATACTAATTAAAATGAAATAATAATAATAATAAAAATAATAATAATAATAATAATAATAATAATAATAATAATAATAATAATAATAATAATAATAATAATAATAATAATAAAAATAATAATAACAACAATAATAATAGAAAGAAAGAAATGAAAAAGAAAAGAACAGTCAGTTGCGTGATTTGACGAAGTAACAGTATAAAAATATTTGTTTAATGACAAGTGCACGAAACGGAGGAAAAAGAAAATGAGGCCATTTACTGAACGACAGACACGCGGAGTTGTCGACTGACGACAGCTTTGATAACGACAACCGGTAAATCAGTGATATCGTGTTCAACCTTATCCGAACAAATAGCGCTGTAGTACGACATTTCTTATACCAGACGATTCCCAATCAGAGCAGATTTCTTTTCATCTTTCTTATTCCTTCTTTAATTCATTCACGTTTTAAACGGATCATTCTTCTATTTTTTTAAAATTGCTTTTAACATACACTGTTTTTTTTTTTTCGCAAAGCAAAAAAAAAATGCTCGTCATTAAAGAGCGTGTTAGTAATTACGATGAACGCAACAATAGAGTTTACAAGTTTTTCGGCCCTTATTTCACGACTAGTTTTATAAGAAGGATACTATCTTGAGGGTTTTTATTTTCGTTCAAGATGTTTTTGTTTGTTCAATTTTTTGTTCGTTCGATTTTTTTTATTTGTTCACCTCGTTCGTTCAATTTTTATTTTTTGTTTAATTTTTTTGTTTATTTTTTTGTTAAATTTTTATTTTTTTGTTAAATTTTTATTTTTTTGTTAAATTTTTTTGTTAGATTTTTATTTTTTTGTTCAATTTCTTTGTTCGTTCAATTTGTTTTTATTTGCTCAATTTTTTTA
This sequence comes from Sepiola atlantica, assembly GCA_963556195.1. NCBI lineage: Eukaryota > Metazoa > Mollusca > Cephalopoda > Sepiida > Sepiolidae > Sepiola > Sepiola atlantica. The sequence continues at coordinate 204,757,128 of OY744515.1, read as the reverse complement.
CCAACATTTTTGTCATATATTGTTTGCAATTTTATACGTACGGTTTTTGTGTGTGTTTTTAAAATGAGTCACCGCTTATCAAGGCGCGGACCACTCGAGGATAAGGGTCAAAGAGATAGTCAGTTTGACGATAAACAACACCATGAGAGGATTGGAAACCATGGGTGGAACGGGCAGAAATTGTTTATAAGCTGGTATTTTTCAGGTGCCGCTTTATTTCCGTACATCCCTATGTATTTGCCTCCCCACGAGGGCAAAGTTAGACATTAAGTCGATTTTTAATGTGGGAGATATCCAGCTTCCCAAATGAGGGCACTGAATAAAAAAAAAATTGCCTCAGTCGAGAATGATTTCTCCTCATATGTCCATGTGTATACGGTTGCGTGTGCGTAGTGAATAGGAGACAGCTGATTGTTGCCCAAAACGAAAGAAGATCGCGATAGTCGAGAGGGAACGCGATAAATAAAGGGTTATGAGCATTTAGTATATTCCTTGCTGGTAGAGAACCGATGTGGACGCCGGTGTAAGAAGGCGGAATCTTTTAAAACTTCAGTGTAGATATTTTTGTTGTTGTTGTTGGTGGTGGTGGTGATGGTGGTGGTGGTGAGAATCGTGATATTATCGCAGCAGTTGTTCCAACCGCGTCCAGTGCGCGTTTTGTAGCGTTCGTTTGCAATCAAACGTCCATGCTGGCGTTTCGTTGTGTACTTAACAAAGATCGATCGACGATAAACTGCCCCTCCCTTCCTCATTCTCGCGTATCGATAAGCGAGGTGTAAATAAGATTGCTCCGATCACAGTTATCGAACTCGAATTTCATTTTAAAGGAAGATTTTTTTCTTCTGTTGTTTGATTTTTAAAACAGAAAACATTGGTTCGCATAGTATCTTCCTTGACAGCCACTTTAACCGCCACTGTCTAGCAGTTTACAGTATTTTTTTTTGTGCGGTGAAGAGAGGAATAAGGTTCTATGTTGCAAGGCAGCTGATAAAAGTCTGTGTACACCCGCACACACGGTCACAACGGATTCAACGCAGTCTAATCGCAACTATGTTCGTTGGAACAAGTAAACAAACTATTGCGGAGAGAAACAGAGAACCCCTTACCAAAATAAAAGGTTCACTTTCCACCGTTCGATCCATATCTTTTTCTTTATAAAGTCAGGTATGTGTATATGTTTATCATATATGTGTATGTACAGGATTCACTCCTAAACTAATGAACCGATCATTATGAATTTTGGAAAACAGTTGATAGGTTTACAGGGTCGTAATTTGAACTATATTTCGCATAACTTTGTTTTATGCAAAAGGGGTAAAAATGGGGTAGGGGTCTCTTCGTGAAAATTCAAATACCTCCGATTTTTGTGAAATCTTAACCATAGGTATTAGAGATCAATTAATAGATATTCTAGAAATTTCAGTTTATTTGTAGTTTTTAAAGGGTTATTTAGGATATACTATAGTTTCAAACTTCAATTTGAAAATGCAAATATATCAGATTTGCATTGAATTTGATCCATCGTCATTAGACACCAATCAAGCAAGGTTCCTTGAATTTCATTTTTTTAAGACCCCTTAAGCGTAAGCATTAAATTTTAGAGATTTTATAGAATCAAAATCATCTAATGGATTTTAGTCAAAATTGGAAGAAGAATTCCAGACATAAGGTTTAGTAGCATTATATCTTGGAAGGTGACGGTGGTCAAGTGGATACCGACACGAACTGAAGACCTGGGTGTTCCAAGTTCGAATCCAGTCGGTTCCACAGTACAACTTTCACTTAGGAATGTTGGCAACCTTCTCGTGGTCCTTCCCGTAAATACCCGATGACTTTCCAGAAAGATTCCTAACTAGAAAAACATCGGGGAAACTAATGCCAAACCAGAATCATCTGATTCACACGATAGAAGAAGAAGCATTATATCTTGATTTTAATCTTCGGAAGGGGACATAAAAGTGGTGCAAATCTTTTCTGTTCGAAGACGTGTTTTCTTTCCCGTGTTTTCTAAAACAGATTGACAACGTGATTCATAAAATAATTCGAATAACACAGCTATCCATTTGGGAGTTAACATTTTATCTATAAGTTCGAATTATGTGAACGTATCAAGTTTTATCAACGTGCGCCATATGGCCGCCTTGTTGGCCATGACACATTTTCACATCAAGAGATAATAAAGTGATGTAGTTTACTTGAAGTATTGTGTGTAATAAGTATATTTATATATAAGGATCATAGAAGGCAATCACATTGCAAGAAATGGAAATGTGCCGGTGTTGAGAAGGAGGCCAAAAACGAAATCATTTCTTGAATTTTTTTATAGCAAATCTTACTTGTTTAATCACAACTTCTACACAGTGATCTAATGTCTGACCGCGTTCCATAATATATTTCGAAGTAAGATCTCTTTATCAAATAGTGGGTGTTTCAAATCTCCTGACCAGTCCACACGAGTTTCGGGAGATTTGAAACACCTACCATTTGATAAAGAAGCCTTAGATGGAAATATATTATGAAATATGGTTCCACACATTAGATGACCGTGTAAAGGTTTTTCTCAACAATGTACATATTTTCTACTTCTTCCATTGTGATAGCCTTCTCTCTCTCTCTCTCTCTCTCTCTCTCTCTCTCTCTCTCTCTCTATATATATATATATATATATATATATATATATATATATATATATATATATATATATATATATATATATATATATATATATTCATGTTGCATACCTTAATTTTCTCCCTCATCTGTTGTAGAGGGTGGTGTGTCTTCTAGTGGAGGAATTCTTTGTTCTTTCCTTCCTGCCGTGAACCACGCCGTCCGTGTCTGCAACAAAAGCCTCATGACGCACTCCGAAGACAAACTCTTCTTTTAAATTTAATTCATTTTATTACAAGCGTTGTTATTTCAACTGGGGGTCATTCACTAATTCGAGAGAGAGAGAGAGAGAGAGAGAGAGAGAGAGAGAGAGAGAGGGAGAGAGCAAATCACTACTTTATCGTAGTTAGGTAACAATGTTTCCTTAACCATTCATAGAGAGGGGGAAGGATTTATCTCGCTTGTATTCCCTTCAGGGAAATATTTTCCTTATTTTTACATTGTGAATCGCACGTCCGGCTCGGTTTGCCTTCCGAATCAGATTGACGAAAACTCGCTTCTCACGAGAACGAGTGACGTCACAGAGCCTCTCGCAGGTGCAGACTGACCCTTGATCTGGGGTCTCGTCACACGGTAACCTTGTCACGTCTGTTTGTTCTGACTGTGAGAACAAGCCCTATTTTGCACTCGACTGCACCCGCGTTAACTCGCGCTAGTCAAACCAACGATTTCCAACCGATACGTCCATTCCCATAGGGCCATTATCCAACATTCCTCCCCTCCCTATACAAAAAAAACAATCCTAAGATTCTTATTCTTACACACCCCACCGCAGGGTCTGGTCAGAAACAGGGGTCAGCGCAGCTGGACATCTCAGTTCCACCCTCTTGACCCGGCTGCCATAAATCGGCCCCATGACCTTTCCTGGGATATAAGGAAATTCTCCTTACGATCGATATCGGCTCTATGGCCATCCCTGTCACAATCGATTAAAGGACACGCTGGGTGTTCACCTGTCGCAAGGTTGCTTGACCACTTGACCCCACGGGCATCTGCACATAACCCTAGGCACTCTATTCACCTCACACACGCACTCTCAAGCATCGGCATACAACCAATAGTAAATTTCTCTAACTGGCGGGTATTACAGCGAATTACGGGGGAACAAACGGAAACCCTTATTTCAAAACATATAACCTATTATGGTCAGCACAATATTTAATTTTAGCTGCCGTTCTATCCTTAAGCACTACACCTGCACTCGGTTCAAGACACCTCTGTGGAAACGGTGTGTCTTTTGGAGGTGGCATCTCCGACACTCACATCGGGCCTCAATCCGATCACATTTCCTATCTATCTCTATCACAGGACTCTAAAATACGGCACCTTTTTTCAATGTTGAACCTATCCATGGCTATATTTGCCCCCAACATGCGCACGAAGTGCTCACTCACCCAAAATTAACTCCAAACCCGTCAATGCGGACATGCTTACATCGTTTCCTAATTGTCCCTTCCCGTGATTCTAACTATGTCGTGGGGGTGGAGAGGTGTCTCTGCGCACGGTCGGTCACATCCAAAACCTAGGACAGACCCATTCCTACAAATTAAATATATCATCATTCATGCTTGATTGACCAATACCAATGCGGTAACTCCGAGGTCCCCCCAAAAATATATCCATAATAATGCCAATTTTTTCATGGCTACAACTCGCTTTTTTTTCACGCGTGTAACACCGAACAACTCTTTGTCCGTATAATCGCAAGCTCACCGGCTACCTCAACGGGTCACGCGTAGCGAACATAACTCAATCCCAACCCGTCAGTTGGAAGAGAACCGCCCTACGGCCTCCACATCATATCCTCGCTAAAATCCTTACCGCACCGTCAAAAGGCCAACTCTCTCATTCTAACTCCCTTTAATTGGCTGACCTCAACTTAATCTTAATTAGTCACTGTTTCTTTTTTCTTTTATATACTGAAATTTTAATATGAGGAGGGCAAAAACAAATAAAAACAAAACAATGCTTTTGGCTAAACAAAAAAAACAAGGAAATTAATTCAATGAGTTTCTCTCTCGACGATACATTTAAATCAAACAACAAAAAAAAAAGATTAAAACAATACAATTTGATGAAAAACACCCCACTCGACAAAATAACAATCAAGCTATCAGTTTCCCCACCCATCGAATGCATTTTTTTAAAACGTGGCCCGAATATGTTCTGCTTGTGTGTATGTGTGTAAGTTCGTTACCGTCTCTTTTTTTTTACAAAAGTTAAAAAAAAATTTTAGTTCGAAATTCATGTGTATTGTGTCACGAATTATTATTATTATTACTATTATTAATTCACTTTTTCTTAAAAATATTTGATTTTTGTGTGTGCGTGTGTTTGTTAGTTTTCTATTCAGTTTTGTTTCCATTCTTTTATATTTGATTTTGTGTCTGCGTGTGTGTCTGTTACACTGTCTTTTTTCTTTCTATTCAGTTTTGTTTCTAACTAAATTCGTTTGTTTTATTTCTTTTCTTTTCACAATACGTTCATAACTGTTTCATTCTTTTCTTTCTGTTTTTACTTTTACGGCACATAAACGCCTTTTTTAGTCTAATTTTAAAGTCTATCTTTTATATTTGATTTTGTGTGTGCGTGTGTCTATCTGTCCTGTCTTTACTTTTACGACACATCGCGCCTTTTTCTCTCAAACAAAACAACGACTTTCTACTTACTGTTTGTAGTTCTCTCTCTGTCTCTATCTCCCCCGTCTCTCCGTCTTTCTCTTTTTCTTTCTTTCGGACCTCGCACGTTGTCTTTCTTGCTTTTAATTTTTTTTATTTTTCGTAGTAACCCATGGTTAGAAATCAGCCCATTCCATGCTCGAAATGGCAGGTCACTTAGCACCAAAAAGAGTATGTTACATACCTTAATTTTTTCCCTCATCTGTTGTAGAGGGTGGTGTGTCGTCTAGTTGATGAATTCGTTGTTCTTTCCTTCCTGCCGTGAACCACGTTGCCCGTGTCTGCAACAAAAGCCTCATGACGCACTCCGAAGACAAACTCTTCTTTTAAATTTAATTCATTTTATTACAAGCGTTGTTATTTCAACTGGGGGTCATTCACTAATTCGAGAGAGAGGGAGAGAGCAAATCACTACTTTATCGTAGTTAGTTAACAATGTTTTCTTAATCATTCATAGAGAGGGGGAAGGATTTATCTCGCTTGTATTCCCTTATGGGAAATATTTTTCTTATTTTTACATTGTGAATCGCACGTCCGGCTCGGTTCGCCTTCCGAATCAAACTCCGAAAACTCGCTTCTCACGAGAACGAGTGACGTCACAGAGTCTCTTGCAGGTGCAGACTGACCCTTGATCTGGGGTCTCGTCACACGGTAACCTTGTCACGTCTGTTAGCTCTGACTGTGAGAACAAGCACTATTCTGTACTCGATTGCACCCGCGTTAACTCGCACAAGTCAAACCAACGATTTCCAACAGATACGCCATTCCCATAGGGCCATTATCCAACATTCACATGTAATTGTAAGTCGTGTATTTGCTAATAGCTTTTTCATTGTCCACTCTATAATAAAAAGTAATATATGTTTATTTTGTATCTATCTGGCTGTCTGGCTGTATCTCTCTCTCTCTCGCTCTCTCCATATCTCTCTCCCTCTCTCTCTTTCTCTCTCTCTATCTCTCTCTCTCTCTCTCTCTATATATATATATATATATATATATATATATATATATATATATGTTACCTAATTATAAAGTATACGAAAATAACTATATATAAACATATTTTCCCTAATTGACAAAAGACTCTAAAATTCGATTTATCATATATCATAAAAAAATCTAAAACAGCTAACTTATTAATACGAAATAACCTGGCGTCCAATAACATTTTACTAAAAACTAGCAATGCTGTATATGTGTTCAAATACCCAATGGGAGAATGTGTCTCTACAAATTATACATATATTGGCATGACTGGACCAAGTATCTCTCGCCGCCTAACATATCACCTACCCCCCACTGCTCCATCTACCAACATCTAATCGCACATGACATTTCATAAAAAGAACCCGAAATATATTAACAAAAAACACTGCCATCCTCGCTGTCTCAAATTGTAACCTTCGCGTCCCCATTATCGAAGCCTTACTCATTCCACCACGTAAACCCACAATCAAGATCGATACAAGGTGGGTGAGAGGATATATTAAAATGTTTTTAAAACGTTCTTAATCGACTTTCGTAATAAATTCACCGGTTTTTATTTTGTAACCTCATCAGATGAGAGTCGAAAACGTTTGCAAATATGGCGAGTTCTTATTCACAATGTTGCACATTAGTTAAAAAATGAAAAAAGTCACTCTTTCTTTAAATGCTTACAGAAACATTAAGAAATATTAGAGAGATGTTAAATTAACAAGGTGTTTGGGAGGGGGGGCTAAATACATAGATAGCTAAAAGAGAGAGGTGGGTGACTTGTTAGGTATATGTGCGTGTACACGGTAATCTCTTAAACTAATGAACAGATTATTATGAATTTTGGAATAAATATTCTAGGCAACACGATGAGTAACAGGTTCACATTATTTGTTTTGTAAATGTAAACATTTAGGGGGTGCACACACACACACACACACACACACACACACACATATATATATATATATATATATATATATATATATATATATATATATATATATAAATATATATATATAAACAAAGGTTTGCTCCACAAGCTTTGTCTTCGCAACTATCAAATCCTTTCTCTTTGATAAGTCTATAAAAGTAGTTGTTGATGGGCAGATGTCTAAGACGCACGTAATCAATGATAGGTGCTCGATTGAGCTACACTCTTTTGTCCCCCACCCGTTGAACATTCACAGCAATAACTCGTCTCTTTTACCACCACTGCAAATAACTTTCCTTTCTTCTCCTGTGTTACTAAAAGCAAACGAAACTTCTATGAACAGAACTTTTCCCCAAAGAAGTTCCCATCTGTAAAACACAACATCACGAGACTGCTTCCCTGCCGATTACAACATAGTCGTCTTCAAGTTTAATGTCAACAAATACTTGTCGATCCGTCACCTTAAGCAATCAAATCTTTCTCATTCACTCATTGTTTCCAATCTTTTTCATAGTATCATTCTACATCAAATTGACAATCTGATTAACTTTTATCCTCGAGTGAGCTTTGGGCCTTGATATGTCATTAGTCTTTGAAAACAAATGCTCCGTTTTGTCATATAACGCCTATATCTCAAACGATTTAGATTTGGTTATTTACACGCTTTCGCTTTACATAGTTTAGTTGAGAAAGTCTAGTCGTATTAGTATCTGCTTCTCTCGAGTTAATCAGTTCGACTTTCGAATAAGCGAAAATAATTAGGTCATTTATTATTAACTAGCCGTCCAGGAAGTCGCTTCGCTTCCATTCTGTTTCGCTCTGTTTCAAACTATGCTGTTTCTTTTTTTACTAAATTGTTGTGTTTTTTATATAGGATTTTGAAAGTTGAATCTAATTATTACACTATCGTTTGGTCATTAAATTATTAATTGAACAACATTATTATAAAATTGTAACTGCCCTTTTTAGGGTAAGGTTGTTTTAATCTCTATTCATAAAATCTTTGAATGTAAATAGCTAGTAAAACTTTTAATGCATAAGACTTCTCGCACCTACCAGTATCCTGTATCTCTATAAAGCTACCATTCGCCTATAGAGGGAGTATAGTTGCTACATCTTGGCTGGTGCACCAACCATTAGTCTTTCCCTTTTAAGACAGGGTGCAAAAAGAGACTTCGAACTGTCTACCAAGCTCCATCCTTTGTGTCATCGCAGCAATGTTATATCCCTGTGCTTGTTTTGCAAGTACTTCCATGGAATGTACTCCGACGAACTTACTGCACTTGTATCCCTTCAACGTAAGTACCCTCGACAAACCCGACAAGCAGCAAAGTCCCACCCCTTCACTCTAGAGGTCCCCAGATGCCGGGAAATTTCTACTCTAATAGTTTTTTTCTCGTACCGCTTCACTTTCGAATTCCCTTCCACCCCTGTTTCTTCGACTGTCCCAACATGCAGAAATTTAAATGTAATGTGAACAAATATCTTGCTGCATAACTCACCGCTTATGATGCCCACTCCATTATAAATCTGGTTCTTAATTCAAAGTAGCCCCTTTCGTCTCAGTGGTAACATGTCTGGTTTAGCGTGAACAAAAAGAAAAAAGAAAAAAAAGAATCTGCTAAGGAGTCTGAAGCCAGAAATGACTTTTGATCCGACAATTTAAATGCTTCCAAATTTCGAAGAGTCAGGAAATAATTTATTCTTATTTTTTTCAACTATCAACAATATATTAAAAATGCTTAGTCGTTTACGATGAAACGAAATGCATTCTGGTGGATTTAATTTCGTTATAAAATTATTTTGAACAGTATTTTAAAAGTTCCTTTTTTTAATTTAAGCTGTTGCATTTTTGAATTTAATAAATATTCATACGTGCTTGTCTCATAATTTGATTGATGTAGAACTCAATAATTTTTATCTGTTGGTATATGTTTATAGCGTGCTGTTGGTAAATATATAAGAGAAACATATATTTAAAACCTATATTTATGAACCAATAGCGTTAGCGCAAACAGATAAGACACGCCTCAAAATTACATTTTCGTAGAAAAAAAGGCTTCAACATTAATCTGATTGAAGCCTTTTTTCTACGAAAATGTGATAGCTTTTTCGAAAGCCTTATAAAAAAATGACAAGTCACGTGATAATCTACAACTACGTCTACAGACTAAAATTTTTTTAGACGCCGAAAAGAAATACGTTTCCAGGATCTTCATATTTCCTATAAAAGGATTCAACACAAGGTGTCAAAAACACAGAAGCCGGTCAAAAAAGAGGACGCAACACTCTTTCGACCGTAAGAAAAAAGAAAATGCTATCAAATTCCTTACGTAGATGGCACACATACTCACACACTGACAAAATAAGACAAATATATATGTACACATTTCGTACATTGACTAATTTCTTTTATCTCGTTTACAAACAAAGGAAAACAACTAATCTGTTTGCAGTTACATACACACATGAACAATTGACGCATACAAACTTTCATACCTTGTAACTTTGTAAATATATACATATGTTGTTTCATTAATTCTTTTTTACCTCACAAAAAACACTGCTAGTCTTTCTCTGCTCTATCGTTATTTTCATTTTAGTTACTCAACGGAGCTAAAATCTGTTTCCTCCTCCCACTGTAAAACCTTCACAGTAAGTGCCCGTCTGGCTACCGCCCCTGCAAAAAAGTTTATATTCTTCCTCTGTGTACCTACAATCAAACGGATCTCCCATGGGCAGAGTTTCTTTCCAAAAATTTCCCATACGTGGAATACAATACCACGGGACTACTTCCCTGTTAATTAAGACAAGTCCAATATAAACAAATACTTGCTGAGCCGTCCTCTTAAGTAATAAAATCCTGCCCATTTCATCTAATTGTATCATCCAATTGGCAATCTCATCAAACCTTATCCTCGAGTGGCCTTTGGGCCTTGGTAAGTGGTGCCTCATTAGTATACAAAGAAAACTTTCTTTCTTTTCACACACTTTTTTCCTTTCATTTGTTAGTGTGGGCCATGGTAGACAAAGACAAAAGAACGTCGTTTATCTCATTCGCACTACGGCTAACGCTACAGATACGTCGGTAGGTAGTCATTACGATGCTATTCTTGAGATTCTACAAGGAAACGGTAAAGTTACAGTATAGTTTACAGACGAGAAATCGGAAATTAAAAAAAAATAATAAGTTTCCCCAAACGAAATAAATTTAATTTTCTACCGGACCGTATACTTTTAAGAAACTGATTGTAAATTGTATTATTTCTGAATTTGTTACCGTTTAGTTAACTTATCAAAACACAAAAAAATGACAATCGATTTTTTGGAGGTGGTCGCTTAGCTTCGGATTACTTTAGGCTGAAAATATAGTAAAAAACCCAAAAACCCCAAATCTGTGTGTGAGGGGAAGCCTTTTCACTCGGACTTTAGGCTAGTGATATGGTAAGTTATTTTTAAAACTATTTTTAAAGACTAAAGCCGCACCACCAACAAAGCGACAAGCAGCTATTTTGTTTCTCGTGTAATTAAAATAAAACAGCTTTGAACGAAATCTAATTTTGAACAAAAAAGCCATTTGTTTTATATTTTTTCGATTTCTTAACTGTTATCTATATTGCAACATCACCAAGGTATTTTTTTAATTTACTACTTCTGAAGGTTGTGATCATATGAAACAGTGTAACATTGATATGTATTTTTGTGTCATATTGTGTAATTTACAGATAGTCACTTCTTAAGGTGTGCCGTCGATTTTGCTTCGATTAAGGCAAGTTTAAAGGTTGGCTTGCACCACATTCTTACGCGTTTAGAGAAAACAATATAATAAAGAGAACAACACTTGTGGGAATGAGGTAAACTGTTGTTTGGTGGGAATTAAACAACATTTTTAATATGTAATGTGGAATATTATGACAGATTAAAAGAAAGAAAGAAGAGAGAGAAATAGAGAAAGAAAAAATCTCTCTCTCTCTCTCTCTCTCTATATATATATATATATATATATATATATATATATATAGAGAGAGAGAGAGAGGGAGAGAAAGAGAGAGAGAAAGAGAGACTGAAAGAGAAAGAAGCAAAGGAAAGAAAAAGAGAAACCTGGGAATCAGATTAAGGTAAATTAATCGGTGCTTATCCAATATGTGATCTACCGAATGGTTTCCAATCTAATATATGATCTACTGACTTGTTAGAGTAAAAGTTGGTTAGTTAGTTATGTTATGGTTAGTTAGGGTTGAGGTTAGTTAGGGTTAGGGTCAATGAGTAGACAACATATTAAAATGTAAACAACTCAGTAAATGACATATTGGATTAGAAACGATTCCGTAGATCAGATTTTGGAAGAGCACCAAATAATCTTCTTTTATGTGAAAAGGATTCGTAATTTTGTCTATGTGTGTGCGGCTAAAATTCAGACACTTCACAAGATACACGTACAAACCTTACATCATTGAATTCAGTTTAATCCTGATCTGATCATGGTAAAATAATGCGGTGTTAGAAAGCTAACGTAACTGAGGATACGTATATAGAGAAATTAATGTTATTCGCTAATCCATACGTTTGGGGTGACAGGGAACTAAATTACTGCATGGGCGTTAAAACTATTTTTGTTTTCATTCTTACTGATAGTTATTTCAAAATCAACACTGAACTATATCAAACAGACATTCCGTTTTCATTTATTTTCTTCTTTATTTCTATTCTATTGAACCAGTTGCGACAGAAGTAGAGAAAGAGAGAGAGAGAGTGCAATCGGAAGGACATAGATGTTTTAATAGGTAACGTGACTGAAGATATGTATATAAAGAAAAAGATGTTATACACATTTCTAACTCGTTTATTTTGTTTTACATGCTCCCGGAAAACGCCGTTCAACCCTGCTAGTGGAATATAAAATACTTTTAAAATTCATTAAGTTTTTAGCCCGTCTGTATGTAATAGAGTTTGAGTGCTGGTAATATGATGATGTGATGTATATCAATTTTATTTCTAACTTTTATTATTGGATGAGTTTTCCTTTGATAGTAAAATGGTAAAAGTATATCTATATAATTATCATGATCGTCGTCGTGGCAGTGTCACGGATTCTATTGACCTCTTACGCCATTTAGCTCTATTCTACGTCACACCTGATAGGTCTTCATAGATGCATTGTGAGTTCTCTGCTAGTTGTTTGATATAAGTTCTATACGGTCTCCCCACTCATCCTTATTCCTGCTTTGTCAACCACAAAAGAACATCGCTTATGATTTCATCCTTAGCCTTCCAGCAGTGTCCAACTAAAGTCTGTTCTTCTCTTTTTGATCAAGGCTGAGATCTGAGAAAGGTGTCCGTAGAGTTGTTCTCTAATGGGGTGCTGCCTCCAGGAGATGTTAAGAGCAGTTCTTAGCATTCTGGAAGAAACGGCAAATTGCATTGGGCTTTTTGTTAACACACACCAAACAGAACACATTCTCCTGAACCAAAAGAAATATATCTTCCCTAAGTTGAACTTGTCTAAAAAAAATGTCGTCGAATTTACCTATCTTTGTAGTAAAATTGCAAAGCAAAATTCCACAGAGAGTGAACTAAATGTGCGAATCGGCAAGGCTTGGAAAGCGACTTGAAAGTCAAATCTTTCTACTAAGATGAAACGTGACTTCTTTGAAACAATTGTTACATCAATTCTTGTATATGGAAGTAGCATCTGGACTTTAATTAAAAGATTGGAGAAGAAAATCTGGATAACACTACTTTTTGCTTGCTTGTTTTCACATTGAATGTTTTACATGGAGGGGGGAGGAGGAATAGGACAAGAAGTCGTGAAAATAGTAGAATAGTGGGGTTAGTAATAATAGCAACAGAGGAAGAGAGTAAGAAGATAACGTAAATAAATAAATAACGTAAATAAAGAAGTAAGAGAAATGAGAGGAACGAGGGTAAGGGCATGACGTAATTGATTAAATAAACAATATTATTAAATTAATCGACCGTAGTCAATGACGACCCGAAGGCTTCCTTTTCATTGGCAACTACACTGAGATGTAGGGGAGGGCGCCACTCCTTTCCTTGGATTTCTTCACTTACCTTTGATTATGCGTGTTTAGCAAGAGGGAATCAGGTGCAATTATTTGAGTCTTTGGTATAACTTGATCGAAGATTTAATCCTGGTCTCTCGGACCATTAGCGAACTTTCTAACTAGTATACCAAATGGGCCGTAATTAACTAGATGACAGAAATAAAGACGAAATGGAAAAGAGTAAATGTATACAATTATGTACGATGTACTAACGTGGACTGTGACCAAAATCCCGCTAATTTCCGTTCAATTGAAAGAAGACGGTAATTTTGTTCTCTATCAGAATATACTTGTAAAATATTTATTTATTTACATTCACAATCAGTTAAGGGCATTAAATGTATACACTGATGCGCAATATACCAACGTTGACCCAACGGGTCACGAGTCAACTAGTATTCATTTAATGTCCGTTGTTTTACATCCAGAAAAAATACAAACGTATATTTATTTACCCCCTCGTCAGGAGGTTAGTCACAAGGTCAAATTTTGAAAAGCTAACGCACTAGGAAAAGTGCACTCTGGCCTATAAAACATACCTGGACACCCCAGGCGAATAGCAACAAACTAGCCTCTTCTCAAAGAAGGAAGATAACGCCTGGGAGGGTGGGCCTCCTAGGACTGAACAGAGCCAAACCCCAGCCCGACAGGAAAACAACCACCTACGTTAAGATAGTCGCGACTAATTAAAATATCAGTTTGTAATTAAAGTTTATAAAATAACCTCTTACTATAGCAAGAAAGAGTACATTTCTACGGTATTGTTTTCTTTTTTCTTTCAGTTGTATCCTAATGTAGAGGGTGGTCCAAATAGATGAATCCATTTTATTATTCTATGAAAATTAAATTAACCCAGGATTCTGGGTTTTTTGTTTTTTAGTTGAAATGAGACAGGAAACAAAATATTTCGAACAGGAGAGGAATCAATATTGTAGATGTCTACTTTGCGACGAAATCGGTTGTCCAAACACAACGACAATTTCAAGGAGTGTTCTAGGGAGAAACGCTCCAACCAGACTCACAATAAAGCGCCCCTTGAACAAATTCAGGGCGACAGGAAGTGAACAGAAAAACATTGAAGGTCGCAGTGGTCGGCCACGGTCAGTCTGGAGGGGAAATAACGTCGCCACTGTGATAGAACGTTTGGAAGGTCATTACAAACTTCAATGTGCGAGTAGCCACAGTCATTCAGCGCCAAAAAACTTGGATAGAGCACATTATAAACTTTTCAGTTGTGCTCGCAAAATGGTGTGATGCGGGGGTAAAACTTATGCCACACAGAACATACATGTATGTAAGACAGGTCTATGAAAAAAAAAACTGTTAAGTTTTTTTTTAATAATAAATTCCACTTTATCACAAATGGTTACGTCTTTTCGGACAACCCTGTATTTTCTTGATAAAATATATACAATTTTGTATTCTTATTTCCTTTATTGTAATATAGTTAATGTCAGATATTCAAGCTAGTTTAATCCTCTTGTTTTTATTGGCGTTAGTCCTGATCTACGACGGGGCTCGCAATAATGGATTTTTGTTTTCACTTGAGACGACCACAGGCTTGGTCCGGGTGAAAGCCGATTTTGCGGAGATCATTCTCGTAATCAGCATTCCGCTCGGTCGCTTCCTGGCGATTTCTAATTTAAAATCTAGTTTCGCAGCGATGTCATCGTCGGCCGTCAGCATATGTCAAAACCATATAAGATGCCATTCCCTCATTTTACCCTTCGATCAGCGCGATTCTGTAGTGCATTCGGGTGCCGTCATTACAGATTTGGTCTTCGGCTAAACACCAAAAAGATGGAGTACTTGATCACCGATGAAAACGAACACTGCACCATCCAAGCCGATAGATATGATCTCCCACGAACGCATGCCTTCAAAGTGATCAGCTACTTTTATTTAACGGTTATTTTCCTTTTATAAAATATTGAATGAACTTGGAAGCATACAGAAACAGTCGGAGGAAGTGATTGTCTATCGAGGTCAGAAGATCGGGTTTGACGAATTGTAACGTGAGTGATGTTTTTTCGATCCACACGGATTGTCCGTCGCCTTCTTCGTCGACATAAAAAGCTGTTCGTCTCTTTCGTTGACACACTAGTTGGTTCATTGGATAGTGACGTACTTAGCATTGATGATGTAATAGTCGTAAATATGTTCTCTCTTTCGTCATTATTCTCTTGGTGCCTGGAATAATGGAAGCAATTACAACTAAAAACATTAATTGCTCAAAGATTTAGGTTTCTTTCTCACAGTAATTTGCAGCAAGTATACTAAAATGAACTGCATCTTGCCCTTCCAACATCCGTAGAATGGTGGAAGAGGTGAAAACACGTCCAATGACTTTAACGCCTTGTTTCTCAGCGGCAGGAACTCTTTAGCTTTTCTGACACTTCCTCCTATGGCGTCTATCCTACCAAGTAGTCCAAATTCTAAACTTTTAACTTCAGGAATACTTCAATATAAGGAGTTAGGATAATTCTTATGTTGTCAGGCGGAGATAATGCAATCGTACTGCTGTTTTATGTTCTTATGAAGGCTCGGAACCTAGCATAGTATAAGGGACTTCTTTTATATACAAGGATTGTTCATTGTTTTCACAATCATCAGAAACACCTGTTTGTCTATCCTAAGTAGTTGGTGACGTCTAGTTGTAAAGATGGTTGTAGTGGTAATGTAGCAGACGAGGAGATGTTTCGCCTTTCTTCTTCACCCTCTCGGTGGCTGAGACGTTTGTAAATAAGAGAAATCAATTAGGCTCGGGTCGAACAGAACGTACAAAACTATGTCTTAAAAAATTACTTAAACAACTGAGGTCGCCCCTCTCTTTCTTCTATCATGCCGCGACAACGATAACGATAGTAATAAAAAGACCTGTGTCGATGTTAATTTATTAAAATTATCATAAACTGAAGAATTTTCTCTTTCAGCGAAACAGATACCGTTACTTTAATTGTTACCAAAGAAATAGATGCACACAAACCAAAGCCGCCTTTAAAACTGCCCGCAATAAAGTTCCATTGCCACTCAGAGAACTATTTCCTGCCATGACAGAGTACAAAATCGATTTCGAAATCTTTTCGCTTCCCCACAATCCCTCTCTCATAGAAGATACGTTGCTAATCTCTTTACTCTATCGTTATTTCCATGGAAGATGCTCGACTGAACTTCAATTTCTGGTTCGTCTTTGTAAGACATTCACAGCGAGAACTTGTCTAGCTACCACAACAGACTTTGTTCTAGTGTGTCTTGGCTTTCGTAAGGCGGTTCTCTTGGATCTTGACAGTCAGTAGTTGGCCCTTACGATTCTTCTATGAGGAGTAGCGAAGATCATCTTTCAGCGCGTTCTTCATAGTCGATACACCGACGGCCATCCCCATCTCTCCCTTGTCAAGGTCCTCATTGCTTTGTCTCAATCTTGCCGCACCTTTTTCAGATTTTCGACGAATTTCATTGTGTAGACAGCCAGAACATTTGTTATGATCCTTCCTACTAGCCACTGCTTCCACGCCTCCGCTGCAATTCTCCGACTACAATCTCACAGACTTCAAGTTATTCAAGAAACACTGATCTGCATCTAAGATTTCCGAATCTTTAAATCCGGCCCGAACCATCATTATACAGTTAATTCGCTTCCAACATTACAGTGTTTTCTAATCGCCCATAGTGTCTATCTATCAAACATACCAATAGTACACCGAAGCAGCTATCCATTGCACTTTACTGCTATTAAATACTTCAAATAGTTTTTAAATTAAAGAATATAAACTAGTTATCAAATTTGTTTCGAACACTCTTTATATCGAAAACTTTGAATATTATAAGAAATGTTAAATTTAGATATTCTGGGTTTAAACATTAAAACGCACGAGAAGTTGAAAGCAGGAACTTGTGAAAATCATATATCATGAAATGATTTTCCAGGCTTCCTACTTTACTATAGATCGGCGGCCGATATTTAGTATTGATTATTTGATCCCTTTTAAGCCTGAGCATTATAACCGGAAACGATGTGTTTTGTAAACTATCAAGAATGGCTTTAATGAATTTGACGTTCTCTGTGATACTCCCTTATTTGTGGACCCTAGTTTAGTTCATTTCCATCTCCATTTCTCTATTTGACATTATATCATATTTGCTTACATTTGTAATCTTATTGTTGCTATCTTCGCCATGATTGTCTAGTGGACGTGTCTTCACTGTAGGGTTAAAAATCTCTTGAAGTTGAACTTGTATCGTAGCTGGACGAATCTTCGTTATAATATGTATGGCATAATCACGGTGACACAACGAAGTTAAACGACATTGAGCCTGCTCGGTACTAGATGGGAACTGCAAAACCTAACCTCGTCATCTCCTCGAACCTGTAGATACATTCAACCGGGGATCACTTGCGAATTTAATATTCCCTAGACAATTCTTTCTTCGGAGAAAGCCGACTTAACCCGCCAAGGATGAATGTCACTTCGTGTTTTTCGAATCTTCGCCACGTAAACAGATGGCCTAAGTTCATTCCATTAATCATCACCAATCCTCTCATGAGGTTCTTCATCTTTCAACTCACATAATTTGATCTCATTAACCCTTATCCTCGAGTGGCCTTAATATATATATATATATATATATATATATATATATATATATATATATATATATATATATATATATATATATATATATATATATAAGTTCTGAGGTTGAAAAAGACTAGATATACATTCGGATTTGAATTGTTTGGAAACACATCCGAGGAGACCTAGTTATGGTCGAAATAACTTATAATGTGTACAATCCGAATGTATATCTAGTCTTTTTCAACCTCATAACTTATTCATGCTCTGTTTGAACGGACATAGAACTCTCTGATTCGAATTCCTATCGAAAATAATCGAATCTGAAAACTATATATATATATATATATATATATATATATATATATATATATATATATATATATATATATATATATATATATATATATATGTAGTAGTAAGTTATGAAGATATATTTATGGCAATTAAGCTACACAGAGGCTCTCGCTCGCGTTTCATCTCCGGGGGGGGGGGAATCTTCAGGATATATATATATATATATATATATATATATATATATATATATGCGCGTGTGTAACAAACTTATAGATTGTTAGACACTTGAATTACTTCACCCTCCATTTATTTCAAGGACAAAATACATTTTATTATACCCATAGTTGAAACTGAGTGACCACCTTTACATCATCAGTAAAAAGAGTTAAATAATATTGCATCTTTAATTAAGGTCTAATTTGTTTTAAACATGTAACTCTATAAAAAGCACCCTTTTTTACCTATTGTTACATTGCCTTTTTTCTCCCTTTGACTCGGTGAGGATTTTTACTCCTTTTCTTGCTTTGAATTTCAGTGAAAAATTATGTGCAGCAGAGTAAAAAAAAACACGTCTGTTATTGAGATGCTGGTATTTCTAGATTTTATGTGCAGTAAACGCGCAGCAAACGCTGACACTCGGTGTAGTCTGGTGGCAGTAACATAACAGGTGCTCTAGTTATAGTTGTAGCGGTCAGGTATGCGTTCATCGTCCACGTTATTCGTTCGCCGAACAACAACTGTTAGAACTATCTTTCCTACGCCTTTTTTTATCCCTCAATAATACTCCTTTCCCACCTGGGAACTGATTTGTTTGTTATCGCCTCTTGAAACAAACCGGATAACAGTGAACACTTATATTTAGATAGATTTGGGAGGGTCCTACTAACCAACACACTTATCATTTTATCTGTTTACATATCATTGTCGTATAATTTTTGGTTGTGCTTTGGTACACCTCAACCCCCCGCCCCCCGAACCGATGAATTTTGTACATATACTTTTTGTAAATAAAAAATGTCTAAATACTAAGGATAATGTTAAGTAGGTTTGCTCATAGAGTGAATGTGGTATTTTAATGACTGGAACTAGTTAGAGAATAGACCAGGTTGACGACAGCCGACCACCATCCCCCATCTTCAATTCTAGCCTTGTGTCACATGTTCATTTTTTATATAAAGAAATTTGATTTTATAATGTAAAATGCTAAGATAGATAAATCCTTGGCGTTTTCGCTAGGATCAAAGTGCAGTATCTGTTCTGAGGAGAGTCCTGCCCTTTTTTGGAGAGCTGGATTTTCCCCACATTAAAAACTGACTTTGTGTCTAACTTTGCCCTCGTGGGGAAACAAGTTAATAGTAAAAGCTGTTAGAATTGTTCCAAAAGATATCAATATAAAAGTCCCCTTTTATATTTCGGAATATTTTTTAGATGTGGATTGATAATTTGTATTATTTGGCTAATTCGGACCACTGTTCTCATCTTGAATGTAATTCTCACAACGTTTCAGCCGATGTAACCTCCAACCTTTTCAGGTGCGTTTCGTCTAACTCGAAAAGCTATATGTCGAATTCGGGAATCTGTATCGAATATTGAACTGAACCTTTTATGTAATCCACGGGAATAGCTTACTCTCGTTCCGTCAGCCATGACCGGATAGAAGTCTTAAGGAATTCATAATTGTATTCTTAGTATCGACATATGGACCCCTGAGTTCAACAAGACGCACCTGAAGAAGGGTGGAGGTTACATCGACCAAAACGTTGTGAGAATAAAACCCAAGATGAAAACAGTAGTCCGAATAATACAAATAATACAAATTATCAATTCTCATCTGTTAGAACTGTTTCAAAAAGTATCCATATAAAAGTTATTTTTATTTAATTACTAGCAAACACTACCCGCCCTCCGGACAGCAATTGTCTTCTTTACATAAACCAAAGAATTGATTTTCATTTGACATTTTGGTAATTTAGAGGAAATGAAAAGAAATGATGATTGTCGTAGTGTTATTTGATATATTCCAATACGGGGGAAATATACTGTGCATGAACATCGTCAAATTTTGTTTTTTAGGAAGAAACAACAAAAAGGTAATTTGATATGGTCTTTAAGATATTCAAAGTCGATCAATTTCAGCATAAAAATTAAAATAAATTCCCCATTAAAACTTGTTATATAATGAAATGAATAAACATAAGGGTGGAACGTCGATTGGTCAAATACTCCACTTTTTTATTACTGAGTAATTCAAAATGGGTACTTTGTACTTTTCACCTTTATCATAAAAGAAAGAAAAATACGTAATGAATATTGAAGAAAAATATTTTTTTGTAATTTAGAAAGATTACAGTAGGGTTATTTTTTTCCTATGACAAATCATCATCATCATCATCATCATCATCATCATCATCATCATCATCATCATCATCATCATCATCATCATCATCATCATCATCATCAGCAGCAGCAGCAGCAGCAGCAGCATCATCATCATCATCATCATCATCATCATCATCATCATCATCATCATCATCATAATGTTAACTCTTTGGCCTTTTGGCTAGGAGCAAAATGTAGTATCTGTACTGAATCTGCACTTAGTTTTTATGTTCTCTGTCAGTGAAGGAGAAATCCGTCAAGACCGAAGCAATTGAAATTTTTGTTCCAATTTAGAGTGTCCATTTGGGGGGAGCTGGATTCTCCCCACGTTAAATATTGGAATTGTGCCTAACTCTGCTCTCGTGGGAGGAAGTAAATAGGAATAGGAACAGCAACAACAACAACAAACACAATAAAAACAACAACAACAAATTTAGTAAAAAAATAATAAACGCATATATTAAATTATTAACAGATTAGAAAATATTAATTCATTAGAAACTTTCAAATAAATAAATATGCAAATGAGAGGCTCATGATGAACGAACTACATACACTCACCCCACCCCCAAGGAGGGGTTAATGCCTGGGAAGATGATATCATGGCAATAGAATAGGTAGTACACTAACTCCCCTCACACAAAACTGGTAATCCTGAGGAAATGGTATCGTGTTAGACGAATGTATACTGTACGGCCTTCCCCTCGAAGAGGAGGTAATGCCTGGGAGGAATGTATCATAACGAATGAAAATATACTACAGAGAATTAAATAAGCATAGACCGTTTTAATGTCAATATAGTTAGAATAGGTGGAAAACAGTTTTGCATTTATTTATTTAGTTAACATTAAAATCCATGGCAAGTTTAATTGTCCACGTGAAACACTTAAATGAAAATTGGCTGGGAAAATGTAGTCGCCATCTTTATAAACAAAGATGAATATGCTGGCTAAGGAAGAACGATAACATCATAATTTTCTAGTTAAAAAATACATGTTTATTATAAACTTGAGTTATCGTTCATCCTTAGCTAGTATTATGGTGAACGAACATATACTACACTACCCCTCCCCCTTAAAATATATTCTGACTAAATCGAGTCTGGGGGATTTTTCATTCTGGGAGTATTTCCCCTACCCACCCTTAAAAACGGAGGAAGTAATTCCTGGGAGGACAGTCTTATGACAACAGAACTGATACTACAATACACCGCCCATTAAAAATATTCCAATTTAATCAATTCTTTTTTTTAATTTAAAAATGCCAAGTCACAATTTTTTTTTCTGGTTCCGTGGCCTTTTTGCTAAGATCAAATTGTAGTTTCTGTTCGACATCCAGCGATATTTTACACTTTACTAAAGCCGGAAGTAAATTACCTCCCTTGAGAATGAAATCCAAAATAAGTTTTTAAACGCAATCCTTTCTTAAACAAAATCTCTTTATCATATTTCATTTATGATTATAATAATAGTACCATTGATAAAACGATTGCGTATGTAGAAGAAAATTTGACAATACAAAATAGAAAGGTAGATTACAGAATATTGATTTATTAAAAACCTAAAAATAAATAAATATGCAAATAAGCAAAATCAAGATTTGTTTGAGTGAGCAGGAGATGTTTATATGCATAAATAATCCTAACGTGTTTTGATGTTAATATAGTCAGGATAGATGGAAAAAACTTTCGCATTTATTCATTTAGATAATGATTTAATCTCGTTCCTATCTCCGACATCCATCGTCTCATCAAATTTCGACTTAAGACAAAAATAAAAAAATTGACGTAGTCTAGAAGAGTTTCTTCTTTACTGGCCGAAGACAGAAAAGATAAAGTGTAGTATCAGAACAGATACTACACTTTGCTCCTAGCAAAAAGGCTGAGTTGACAGTAGCCTTGTTGATTTCCCTCTTCGCCAGGAGGTTAGACACAAAGTCGGTTCGGGTTTTGAAAAGCAAAATATAAGTGTTTATATATTTTTATTTGATTTCTTCTTTGTTTACGTACAGAAGTAGAACATGTAAAAAAAAAGAACAGGTTGTGTAATTTGTATGTATTGTGGTTGAAGTCAAGTGCCATTAGTATTTGTGAGGCTTGTTCTTTGTTTATGTATATATACAGTGTATACAATGTGTTAAGAAACCAATAACGTGATCAATCATAAGTTTTGCGAGAGCTAATGAAAATTATTTTATTTAAAATCTGTGCATCACAGTTTCTGTTAGGCGAACCAGGGTTTCATTATTACGGAGATATGGTTTTTGGGTTAGAAAACCACCATTTTTGCTTCTTCC
The DNA here is from genome assembly GCA_963556195.1 of Sepiola atlantica. NCBI lineage: Eukaryota > Metazoa > Mollusca > Cephalopoda > Sepiida > Sepiolidae > Sepiola > Sepiola atlantica. The sequence continues at coordinate 204,734,261 of OY744515.1, read as the reverse complement.
AAATCACCTCACGGAAACAAAATTAGAAGTAATCTTTGTAATATATAGTTTTTAAATAATATAATTTACACACACACACATATATATATATATATATATATATATATATATATATATATATATATATATATATATATATATATATATATATATAATAGAGTTTATTTTTCCCCTCCAAACCCGGTTAGACTAGCCTATAAAAATAATGCACTAAACGCATCGAAACACATCAATTACATCGCCTAAATAACTTCTACCGTGTTTCAAAAAACTATAAATTAGTTTTATGAGCTAAACCAAAAACATTACTTTCATTCCTCACTGTAAGCCTCTCCCAACTACTTGAACCAAAGAGAGGGTAGCACACTTATTTCTCTTTATGAATTAATAACTCTTACCCTCCTCAAACACCGTTTGGCAATCACTTCACCAGGAACTGTAATCAAGTTGCATCGTTTCATAATTTGTAAAACATCCAATCACAGCAAAGCTTACATCGACGTTACGCATAAAATTGTTCGCCATAACAAACCAGATAATTATTTTTTCCTTCCAATATTTAAACACCTAACTTTATTCTGGTTCAATTATTAAAATATTACATTCCATTTTTGGGCGATTGTGTGTACACAGTAAACATCTTCCTACAATTGGCAGAATAGATAAGAATAATATAATAGAAAAAAGTTATTGGAAACATGCCCCGACCATTCCCGGCCTATCCCAGCGTTTTAGGTGTCAGTTAACCACAATTATTACTTTTAAATGTTCTTCGGTGGGAGATATATTCCGTGGAGTTAGGGGGGGGGGGGAGCTGGTGGTAATTTTTATTTGAATAAACTTAAATTATAAACAAAATAGCAATAACAATTCGCTTAATAACAAAAAAAAACTTATGAATAAAAATATAAAAGTATTTCTACGTTATATTTATTTACAAAAAAAAGAGTTTCATACTTCTACAGAATTTGAACCGAACTGTTTTTATTTTATTTTGGGGGAACACTAAAGTAACCCTAAACTAATCTTAATCAAAGTCTTTGATTCGGTTCAAATTCTGTAAAAGCGGTGATTGAAGGAGATATACTTCTAGACTGGAGATATCTTTCTACACTGTGGCGATTTGTATTTTTGTTACACTCTAAGGTAAACGTTTTCTTGGGTATATCGATTTCCAACGATTCAAAAGCGACATTTGTTTCTTCACATTAAAACTATCCGTTGTGACAAATGGTCGACAGTTTACACATTTTATTTCATTCTTTTACATTTATCCCGGGCAACGCCGGGTGACGTTTACCCGCTAATACACACACACACACACACACACACACACACACACACACATATATATATATATATATATATATATATATATATATATATATATATATATATATATATTCTGAAACAAAATGAGCTTTTAGACTGAGATTCAATAACCACAAACTAATTATCAGAAAAAAATCGTCCCAATTTCAAATTTCTAAAAATATGACTCAAAGAAAATATACATTAGATAATATACGTCAAATTCCCGTCGAAGTAGGCACGCAAAAACGCATCAAAATGCATATTAAAACTAAACACGCAAAATCCAGGTTTGAACACCGACGTGATTATTTGTAATATGTATAAGGTTTTGCAGACTAAAAAAAGATCTCGTTTTAGCTATAGACACATTGCTTGTGCTTGTCGGTAAGGATTCAAATAAAACTTGATCTTTTCATGCTTCGCAGCTGACAGCTCGGCTACCGAAGCCAGCACTACAACATCATCAAGAGATACCACTTCGCAGTTTCGAGCCGTATTCCTCGACTGCTTTTCTGCAGTGGCGAATCCTTTCTGTCAAGAGGTAGCTATGTAGCACGGGTGTCATCTGCCCATAAATACTATCAATCCACATATACCTTTTTAGCCATCATCAACATCAACAACTGATTTTGATTGCATTGTGACGTCATACAAACTGGTATCATGACAATACCCTACATATGGCTCCAGCACTATAACCTTCATCTCCCTTCTTTCACCATCAAAATTAACCTCTCCTCCCAGTTCGTATCATTCTTATTCAGCCATATCCAATAAACTGCTTTATCTGCTGCTTCCTGAAAATCTTTAATCAATTTTCTCAATTCTGAGTTGTTACAGTAAAATCCACGTCGAAATAGGTTTACAACCATTCGCTCCACATTTCCTCTTGCCTCAATTGCCAAATGATGGAAATTGGCCTTCTATCTATTTATCGTGACACTCCTGTCCCAACTCATCTGATCTGATCTCTTCTTTATTTTCTGCAGCAGCAACGTTTTCTTCTCAAGGTACTGTTAATTCCAGGAGTATACATTCTTTCTTTTCTTCACACAAAACGACAATATCTGCTCGTTGTCAAGATTATACCAACGCGGAGAAGTGCTCGTCTGTAATAAGAATATAATAGACGCGCGTACGCTGAGGGGTTATATATTAATAACAAAAATGCAAAAATTATCTTTGCGGTTTAAACGTAGTTTCACGTGGCACGGATGCGTGTAGGCACAGGAATTTTATCAAATGACAGTTGAAATAAACGTTGTTCATTGTTGAAAATGTCCAGTTATTAATTGAAGTTTAATATTACTTCAAAGCTTTATAAAAAGCTATTTGTTGAAAACAAAAAAAACAAAAAAAGTTATGACTTTCGTAAATAGTAAACATTCTATTATCAACTATAATTAATGCTTTTCTTAATCTTATTTTTTTATTTTATTTATCCTTTTTTACCGAGAAACACATCCTCTCTCTCTCTCTCATATATATATATATATATATATATATATATATATATATATATATATATATATATATATATATATATTAGGTACGTGCAAAATCAATGGCCGATTCCCAAAATGAAAAAACATTTTGACCCCCCTTCACTGAAAAATACATTAAAATTCAGGAAATCAACCAATTTTACTGAAATTTTCAATATTTATTAATCAACAATCACGGAATATAATGAAACCATTATTTCTTTTTAAATCTTAGTGAAAATGTATTATTTTTTAAAAGAAAATACACCTTTACTAAAGTTATATTTTTATATATTAATAAAAAAAAATGCATGACTTTTTAAATGTTGCTTATGTAAATAAAGGATCGTAGATGTTAACAAATATTTTTTTTTTCAAAATATTTCATATATATTACGAAAAAGGCCAGTAAATACCGTGTTAATAAAATCACTATAACTCGAAGAAAAATTAATTCTTTGAATTAGCGATATTATTATTGAATAAAGCATTGTTTAATCAATATTTTCACCAAAAAAATAATATAATTGCAAAAAATATTTCATGCGATTTTAATGATTAGAGTTTTTGGAAAAATAAAAAATGCGACGTAATTATATTTTCCTTTCATAGAGAAACGCGTCATCATCAGCGCAAGAATTTCTTGTTTATAATCTTGAAAATAAACCAAACATTTACACATTTGTGACCCAGGAAGTTAACGAAAAAAAGAATTAAAAAAATGGAATAATTTCTACTAACGATCGATTCGCAAGGCTATGGAAGGCACGCTATGTAATAAACAAGCGCAATTAGACCTCCCACCATTCACTCCCACTACTCCCAGTAAAATGTTAATTTTCAGAGATTCATCGATTTCGTTAATTTCACAATTTATTGGAAAGATAAAACGTAAGTTTTTCTTTGTTTTTTTCATTAATAAATATTCTGTAAAAAGTTTAAAATTTATTAATAAATAAATAGTTCAAATATGATATTTTCTTTAAAATTGAATGTTATTTATTTAATTATAAATAATTGTTATTAACGAAAAATTAAAACGTTTACAATAATTTGTTAATGTTTTAATTTTTTAAATGAATATTTATTTACTTTTTCACACTGAAAATTAAATACTATTTTAGCTTAAAATAAAAAATACCCATTAAGTTTAGTTTTTAAAAAATTAATGTATTTTAAAATTAAATTAATTCTATAAAAATAAATCGAGTAATGTAATTGTTCAAGTTTTTAATCAATAATCATGTAAAAATAATTGATAAAATTGAAGGATTTCGTAACGTTAACGTAAAAATAATTTTAACATTTGAAAGAAAGTTATTTCAAATTCTTAGGAAATCATTGGTAAACAATTTCTTTAGCTTTTTTTTTTTTACAGATATGCTTAAAGAAGCACCATTATTATTTTTTAAACATTTCCATAAATTTTCAGGGCCACCAAATTTTAATGAAATTTTTTCAACTACATATGCAAAATAAAGCGATCTTTTGTGATTATAATATATAATGGATACATAAATTGGTTGGTATAGACATGGTTAGGGTAGGTTTGGCGTAAGGTTTAGGGTCAGAGTTAGCTTGGGTCCTGATCTGCACCAGTACGTAAAAATAAAAATAAGGGAAAATTATTAAAAACCCTTCTGTTAAAAAAAATAATAAATTCGTGTCTTCCATACTTGTCAATTTAATGTAGACATATTTTTCGTAACCTTAAATAATAAAGAAATTAAGGTCTAATCATTTTTCAATTTCTATAAAGCTTAACTTCCATATACATTTTTTAAAATAAAAATAAATATTACTGCAGTTCAGGGCTTCCATACTTTCAGATTTGGTCGCCAAATTTTGTTTACACTTACATAAAACAACAAAATGCGCCCGTGAAGTATCTTTTCTTTTTTCTTTTGGATAATTCGGCAAGTTTTAGTAGAAAAATGAAGGTCAATTTTTTTTAATTCACTCTCTTAAGACTAAATTTAATAATTATCTTTGAAATAGTTAAAAAAAATTAACATTTATCTTTCCAACGAATTTAAGACGTGTTTTATTGAATGTGCAGTTTTAATCAATTTTTTACGTTTATAGGGGTTTTTGACAACATTTTTAATTCTAATTTTTTTTTCAAACGTAAATATACATTTGTTTCCTTTTATATAATAACATTAGGCTTTTATCTTTCAAACACAATCAAAAGTTAAACGAAAACTACTTTAAAAAATTAAGAAAAGACACTTTTAAGAACGAGAGTCAGTGCAAGCGGCCATTGATTTTGCATGTACCTAATATATATATATATATATATATATATATATATATATATATATATATATATATATATATATATATATATATCATGATTTTTTGGGGGAGTACAAAACTTTATTATTGCAAGCATAAAGGGAAGACGAATTCTATCGTTCATGATTAAAAGTTAATCAAGAGGAAAAAAAAGTAAAAAGAAAATAAAAATAATGCCAGCCGACCGGTTTCGCCCTCTCTTAACAAAGGCTGTATCGAGGGATTAAAAAAAAAAAAGGGATTTAAAAGAAAAACGGGGTGAAAAGATAGAGTACAGAAAATAAAATAGCGTTATGTTATATGTACAATGAAGGATGAATCTTAGAGACTGATCACATCTAGTCCCAATAGACATTCCCTTTGCTTGCAAAGGGAGGGATATTTAAGACGAACGTGGATCGTCTCCAAGATTTTGAGATGGTATAACGAGTGAGCATAACTGAGAATGGTGAAGGAGTCCATGCTAAAATTCCTAGCGCATGGTGGGTTTTTAAGTAAATAGTCTGTAATGGAAGACCCGTATGTGTTGTTCTGAACGTCCGTTGATCGGAAGGTTCCATTCCTGATCCTACTCGTAAAGACGTTCTACCCCCCCCCCACACCATAAAAATAAAGAAGGGGTTTCTTCGTAAGACAAGGGTAAGAACAATAATGCCAAAGGACTTTTTCTAACAAAGAAATATTTAATTATATATATGTGTGCATACCCAACTTACACCAGCTGGTGAATGAGAATAAAGAAACCGAGTTTCTCGAGCACGTCTTTGTCTCTATCGTTGTGTTTTGTTTGATGCTACTGAGATCCCCCCCCCCTAAATAACGGGTATTGCAACACAATCTTATCTTTCATTTCTGTAAATTGGATGGTGTCTGCTTCCAGAATTCCCAAATATTTATAGCTATCCTGTTCGCCTAGCGTCCTCATCTCCTCTTGGTTGGGCAGTTCCATGCCCCCAGTTGTCTCCAGTTTCCCTTTTCATCTCTGGCAGTGCACACTTTTCCAAATTACATTTGAATGTCCTGGCTAAAGATTCTGGTTGTATTTATCAGCTTTTCCAATTCCTTTATGCTTTTTGCAAATAGTATATGTTGTTGTTATTATTATTATTATTATTATTATTATTATTATTATTATTATTATTATTATGATTATTATTATGATTATTATTATGATTATTATTATTATTAAATGTCTATTTACTTTTTATTTCTCATATCATCCATATTTACTTTTTATTTCTCATATTCTCTAGAATCGAAGGACAGATATAAACATGTATCAAATCTCGCCTAATTACACGCATACATAATTGTAAACTTCGCTTGTATAGCATGTACGCGTTTATAGACGTATATTATTACGCATATAGCAACCAATGCATACAATCTCTACGCATATGCGCATTCACCAAGACGCATACGTTTTAAGGCCTCTAGCTGTACGCCTCTTCAAATGCTAGATTTGATATTTCTCATCTCAAAGTAAAATAAAAATGACAACTACGACAATTCTCTCACATTTCTTCCTCTTGAAGCATCTTACTCCTACGCAATCTGTTCTCGCGATCCAGCCACAACAGAATCGCAACAAAGAAAAGTCGCCCAATCAATAAAAGCAAAAACTATTAACCCAGTGATTTCGAGCTACGGCAAAAAATGTAAAATAAAACGCACGAAACAATACACATTAACGTTAGTAGTAGTAGTAGTAGTAGTAGTAGTAGTAGTAGTAGTAGTAATGATAATAATAATAATGACATAAAAAAATATTGACATCTTGTTGTGGTACAATTAAGCGCAAATAATGCAATGGTGGTTAAATTGGAAAACCGAGTTGAAATCGCATCAGATATTTTGTATTTTTCGGACTGTTGTTCGCATCTTGGATGTTATTCTCAGTGTTTCGGCCGATATACCCTCCGACCATCTCCAGGTGCGTCTTTATGTCGAACGCCTGTATTTAATCCACGGAGGGTAGCTTACTCTCGTTCCGTAAGCCATGACCTGATAGAAGCCTTAAGTAATTCGTAATTGTTTTCTTAACATCACCGTCAACCGTCAACCTGACTGTCACTTAGAACTGATCATACTTAGCACTTTTATCTGTTGCGCCACTGATATGTGGATTAAATAAAGGGGTTCGTTTGAAATTCCGTACAGATTCCCGAGTTCGACATAAAGAGGGAGTTTTACTGATCCTCAATGCACTAATTTAGTTCCCGATGACCTCATGAAAATGAATATTACAATATTATTTTTACCATAATCAGGTTGCGGTCACATTAAATCCATTGGAGTAAGTTTTGTAATAGCAACTTTTTTTGTTTCTGACTTTAAGCCGGACACACACAACCGAATTACGACTTCGCTTTTTATAAAACATAAGTAAGGAATGAAGTCATATTTCTATTCGGCTGCAGAAATTAGTCCACAGATGACTCGTTTTCAATTTACATTAAAATAATTTATCTGATTAATTTGGTAAATTCTTGTTTGTTTCTAGCGTATAAGAATCACTTTTCTTGTAGTATTTGATTTACTGTTGATCTTCCTGTTGTATTGGTAAGATTATTTTAAATAATGCTTATTCAAGCTCTAATTCGGTGATATATTAAACTATCCATCGAAATTAATTGCTGTGGTTTATATATATATATATATATATATATATATATATATATATATATATATATATATATATATATATATATATATATATATATAACAGTAATACGAATTTAAAGATAAGTGATGTATCAGAAACGATCGTAGTCTAAACTGCTGTTGGTAGTGAATTTTTAGAACTGATATAAATGAATTTGCCATAAACGTGTTAATTTTGAAATTTTATATATATATATATATATATATATATATATATATATATATATATATATATATATATATATATATATATATATCGCGTTTAGGTCGTGCCGATGTCAAAGAAATATGTAAGTGGAGAATGAATATATATATATATATATATATATATATATATATATATATATATATATATATATATATATATATATGTGTGTGTGTGTGTGTATGTGTATGTATATATATATGTATATATATATGTATATATATATATGTATGTATATATATATATTTATATATAAAGCTTTTAATCACTTGTACATAAACAAACACAATTCATATGTATCCAACATTAATACTATAATACAAAAAAGCAAAGAAAAAAATGATATATGATATCTACAAGAAACGCCATCCACAGAAACAGCTCGCACTGCTAACAATACAGAAACATTCTCCACTTCCATATTTCTGTGACACCGGCACAACTTAAACACGACATATATATATATATATATATATATATATATATATATATATATATATATATATATATATATATATATATATTAAATTTCAAAATAAACAAATTTATGACATTCATTTATATCAGTTCTAGAATTACCCTTCTATTAGATTGATCTGCTTCTCTAAATCATTAGTAAAAAAAATCCTAGATAAAACCATTCCTGGCATAGAAGAAATTTTTTTTCTCTTTGCCAATCGTCTGATGAGGCAACTCTTTGGTTTCTATTCCTTAAGGACAAATCCAATTTAAATTTAAATTTAAATTTTATAACTTTCGAAATAAATAACTATTACACAACTATCTTAACAAAGCACTTATTTTTGCCCAAAACAAATCAGATTTTACCGATGTATAAATTAGATTAATTAATAATACTAGCCAGAAGATCCCTTTTGCAATTTGTAATAAATTTTGAACGAGGAAAGACACACCTAATAAATTTGACATCACTATGGGGTTGTGGGACTCTGCTCAGGTAACTAATTTGGTAGGTATATACCTATTACGTAAACTTAAGGTGGATTTTGTGTATCTGCAGGATGCATTGTACAGAGATGGCGCACTCTTTATTTCCAGAGAGAGACCTAGACAATACAATAGTACAATAAGGAGTTTACATACCTTTTTAAAAGACTTTAGGCTATCGATTACCGTAGAACCCGAGAAGAGAATATCTAATTTCCTTAACCTACGGTTAAACTTGAATTCTGAATCTTTTAGCTCATACAATAAACCCAACCATAACACTATTTACTTTCTTAAGCTCTACAACCACCCAAAATCCACCATTAATTCAATAGTCCCCTCGGTATCTAACAGAATATCTAAACTATCTGCGAATAAATCTATTTTCGAGCAACATTTGAATTTCTACAATAATGCTGGGTACAATTATAGAATAACATATATAAACGATTTTATCATCCGGGAAAATAAACATTCGAGCATAATTACACATAACGTGGCAGTAAAAGATAGAAAACAAAAGAGTTCAACAACCTCTAAGAATAACAACGCTTATAAAAACAGGCTAAAAACACTATACTAACAATAGCAAACTAATTGACCACATAAAAACCTAGATCACATAAACGACTAAGGAGAAAGAATAACCTTTGGTAAACCCACCCTACAATAATAATGCTAAAAGTAATATCCCTAGAGAATCCTGTAAAATTATTGAAAAATCCTTTAAACCTCCACATAGATATAGCACGATCTTGAACATAAATTCTGTAAAGATTTCTTATTCTACAATGCCAAACATAGCGCACACGATTATCATTTCTAACAATAAGAAAATTAAGTAAAAAGTACCCACAATTGCAAACAATTGTAACTGCCAGAAATCCAGAGAATGTCCGCTGAGCAACGATTGTATACAAAGAGACGTTATATATGCTTGCATTGTGAAACAATTCTCTTAAAATGCTGATATAGAAAGTAACACTAGTACACGTATACGTCTTTCATCCCATAACCCTACAGATTCTCAACTCTCACCGCATCACGATACGTAAAACAATACTCTTAACAACAACCACCGTTCCCCCCCCCCAATTAACAATAACCCTGATCGAACCCCTCTAACCCAAATGGTTTCTCTATCGAACAATTCCAACTTCAACTCTATTCAGAATTTAAGCATTCACACCCAGGACACTTCTACCACTACAAATAACACGCCTAATGCAATAACAGCTTCATATAAAATACACACTTACATAGGTGACAGTGCATTTCCTATAAGAAAACCGCATATCAAACCATATCTACTCTTTTAAAAGTAATAATGACCAAATTGCAGGGACTTCCCCATTTTATTTAATTTTAAACGTAAAACATTACTTACTCCCTACATTAGTCGATGTTGGAATAATCTAGGTCCTATACAACAGGATCTGCATTTTGTCAACTATGTACTTTAGAATGATAGTCACTGCTGACAAGAGTAAAAACATTATAAATTCTAAACGCGAATTTCTTTCGGCATGCATGTATAAAAGAACATTTAAATATATCAATTTTATTGCCCCCACTGATACTCCTCCATGAGTCAATAACCAACCATCTCCTTACTAATAACGGACTAATATTATAACAACTTACTTCAACTACCTAAAATATTTCCTCCTTCTAACCTTTATTTTCACCACATATTGAGGACTACTACTAGTACTTATTGCATCCTTAAATTTAGAACTCTTTCGATCTTCGCATGGATGGTTTTCTTACATTTTAAGTTTGATACCAATCTTCAACTGCAAGCATATTCCCCTCAAATGTTATCATTCAATCTTATTTTTTTATATCTAAGCACAATCTACAGAATTTAAAGATTTAATATTTGTAACCGATAGCCAACTTTTCATAGTTCTATTTCGCCACCATATTTTCCTGCCATCTCTATTATAACCTATTCAGTTCAATTTAATTAACTGTATGCTAAATATTTCATATGTACACATTTACCTCCAAATATCATAACCCCACCCTAACCCCTGTATATTGAGCTCCCTAATATCGTGACTAAATTACTTCCTCTTAAACATTCGCAATAGCTTAAATACTTTTACTTGGCCTTTCCGTTTTACTTTTAGAACTCCTCTCCAAATCGAGATACTACTAAATTTATTTTCATCCATCTATTTAAACATTCAAAAATAATTCTACATTAAACATTCGACAATAATTTAATTTATTTAATAATTTATGAATTTTTAAACTTTTTGAATTAAAAAAAATGTTTTAATAGAATGTTTAATTGTTTTCATTTTTAATCTTTAAACCTTTAACTTTAATTCCCCTTTACATGTTTATATTATCTATCTTTTTATTTTTCATACCATTAATGTTTAATTTTTATTTTTAACTTTAATCCTTTAAATATTTTTATATTCTCTATTTTATATTATTTTCTTATACCTTTCATTTTTAATTTTTATTATTTTTTATTTTAACTTTAATTCTTTACAGTGTATTAAGTTTAGTTTGACTTTTACTTATTTTAAGCTCTTTAGTTTTCTTAGTTTTTTAACTTCATTTCCCAAACTATTATACAGAGCTTTAACACTTCTCCAATCCCAACATTATTCTTTGATATTAATCTTACATCCCTATCCCAAACAGACAAATACAGCACGTATATTGGCCACACGACTACAATCCTCTCCCGACGCTTTACGTACCAACTCAACGATACCAGTGTCATTCAACGACACATAACCTCATACATAAAACTTTGAAATCCGCAGAACTAAAGAAAAATACTAATAACTAACACCAAAATCATCCATAAAAATAATTGCACACACAGACTTAAAATCCTCGAAGCCCTCTACATTAAAAAACTTCAACCTAACATTAATTAAAAAAAAAACATTTAACACTGGCACTAACGCACTATCCGTTTTCAATAATAATAATAATAATAATAATAATAATAATAATAATAATAATAATAATAATAATAATAATAATAATAACTATAAAAATGCTGACAGCCCAAGACTAACGATAAGACACAATCTCGAGAGATGGCCGACACAACAACTCGGAACCACAATATTTAACTTAACACCGGAAAATAGAAAACTCACTCCCCACGTCGAGAAATTAAGAAGAAAAATTACAAAGAGAGAAAGTTCCATAGTCTTTAACAAAAGCCTACATAAGTAATGATTTTCTGCCTATATATATATATATATATATATATATATATATATATATATCGCAGCCGTCATCACCATGGCTAACTTAGACAAGGATCGAACCTTCGATATTGATGTCTATAGTCCAGCGTCGTTATCATTGGACAAAGACGCTTGTCTAGAAATATGTACGATTTTTATCACCTAAATATTAAATGTATTTTTTCTTTTATGTAATAATTTTTTTTATCTCTGTGAGCCAGAAACACGTGTCTATGGATTACTTTTATGTACGTATAAAATTAATAAAAATATATATATTAACGAAAAATACGTCCTATAAAGTTAAGGGCGACTAATAATACAATTTTCTGCATCTTAATCACTTAGGAAGTGAGAAAATCGAAATAGTAGTAAGCAAAAAAAATTAACGAGCTCTAAAATCAGCAAAAAATAATTACATAAAAAAATACATTATATATATATATATATATATATATATATATATATATATATATATATATATATATATATATATATATATATATATATATATATGAGAGAGAGAGAACTTTTAAAAGACGGACAAGTATCGCCTAGAATGTCGTTTTTCCTATGTTCGCTGAACTGATTTTTTTCAGAGACTTATTTTATGCAAGAATTTGCTGACTTTTTTGCCTCTCTTTAAAATGCTTCTGTCTAACAGTGTATCCATTAGCAATACATCTATTTTTACTCAACAATGGATCCCGTTAACTGTATTTATTTTTAATCTTCCAATTACAGTCAGAATTACAAAGCTCCTTTCCTTCAATAACTACAAGAAACCCCTTCAACCACGGATTGACATGGCAAATAACACCCTACCTGAAAGTTCAACATTCAAACTCATCGGCCTATCATTCACAGGTAACATGAATTGGAATAAATACATTGAATACGTTGCCAAGGCTGCTACAAAAAGGTGGGATCCCTCTACCGTGCTAGTAAACTTCTCACACCTGACATTATCCTATATCTCTACAAAGTCACCATCGTTACTAATCCCCATGATGTTGTCTCACCGTCTGCCTGACAAACTCATTAAACCTTGTCCTCGAGTGGCTTTTGGGCCTTGATAGTAAAAAAAAGCATATTGTTTTCATGTCATTTATATAATAAAAGGTATATTCATTATATATATATATATATATATATATATATATATATATGCACGCATGTATGTACGTATGTAGGCATTTCCGAGCTATAGTCCAGAAACATTCTTTTTCTTATAACGTGTTCTTAATTGAAACTTCATCCACTCAGTAGTTTTCGTTTTGCTTAGTAATTTCAGCCTGTGCGTAGACACCTCTTCATTCTTCGACCCAAAACATCGTAAAAGAAATTCGGTAGTAATCTAATTAGGGTAATTTTTACGTTTCAGCACCGTCCACCCGCTCACTTCATATTAACCACTACATTTATAAGCAATTGCGCGGCTAATAAAAAAAGGTTTTCAAATTTAAGTTTCCAGATTAAAAATACAAAGAAAGCAAAACGCGTCTACGTGAGCAAGATGCAGCGAAAATGCTATTACTGAGTTATCAAACCATACGAACGTTTAAAGATCCATTATCTATTAATATAAACTACGGTATTCGTATATGTTTGTATATGGCTATGTATAGTGTTCACTACATAACTAATTAACCGATAATTATAGATTTTATAACACAGTTTGAAGACGTAAATGTGGACTATATTTAGTTTAATTTAGCTTTATGCAAATTGGACAAAGAGGGCGTGGGAGCCCTTCGTTTAAATTCAGATATCTCCGAGTTTTGTGAAATTTTAACAATAGGTATTAGACATCAATTAATAATTTTTCCCCAAATTTCAGTTTTCTGGAATATTTTAAAGGGTTTTCAAGATGCATTATATGGGCAGCATCCCCGATTTGAAAATTCAAATGTTTAAAATTTGCATTTTATTTGATCCATAAATATTAGACATAAATTTAGCCAGATTCCCTGAATTTTAATTTTTCTTAAGACCTCTTAAGCTTTAGCTTTAATTTTTAGACACACCACACACGGTTTATATAGAAAAGAAGAAAGAATTTGATCATCAATTATATAAGATGTTTTAATACACACTAGTAGGTCGTAAGCCCAGAAATTTCATACCCCACCTTAAAAATTCAAATATTTCCGATTTACATTAAGTTTAATCGATAGGTATTAGATAATAATTACTAAATGTTCCCAAAATTTCAATATCATCCGTGTATTTTAAAGAATTGTTAAAGAGAGAAAAGTGAATCAATCTCCTATTTGAAAATTAAAATATTTACGTTTTATATAAAATTTGAATCATTCAAGTCTTTGGTAGCAATTAATAGATATTCAAAAACATAACATTTTTCTTGCAAATATTTTATAGGCTTGCATATTCATAATATTTATAAATATTTTGTGTGCTGGTGCATGTAACTGTTCATATATGCGTATATGTCGTTGGTGTGTTTTTATTGGTTTTTATTTTTTTTAAATAGATATTAATCATCACAATCATGATTTGTTCCATTGTCTGGATGATAGTTGGGGCGCCAAAGATAATCTGGCAACCAGCTTTCACTAGCCATCTCGATTTTTTGCCTTGCTGAGCTAACTATTCAGCACCATATGTCCTCCCGTTTTTTACTTTGTCTGCTCCCTTTCTTCCTCTCTGTCCAGTTTTTTGCAGAATTGTCTTTGTGAAACCTGATGATCTCGTGACATGGTGGTACCACTTCATGTTCCTATTTTTCAAAGTTGCCAGTATATCTTCATTTAGTTATAGCATATCGAGGCGAAAACCCACTTGAGGATAATGGTTAATGAGATGTATAGATTATGAATACTAGGAAGAGGCTGAAAATCTCCACATAACATTCACTCAAAACATAATTCAATGATAGCTAGTGTACTAGCAGTTCTAATGATTCTTCCTAGAAGAGGTGATCTATATCCTTAAGGAAAATACCATAATCATCTCATCATCTGCCTCTCGGTCTGGATGACCGTTGGAACGCCAAATATAACTTGGCAACTGGTTTTCTCCAGCCCTCCTCATTTTCTGTGTTCCCGAAGGTGTTAATCAGCGTCAGCCCTTTCCCTTCTCGAGTGTCCTCTCGCCTTTTTCTTTGCCCGTTCCTCCTTCTTCCTCCTTCTACAGTTTCTTGTCGGATTGTCTTTGCGAAACCTGATGACTGTGCGGCATGGTAGTACAACTTCATTTTCCTCTTTTTCAAAGTTGTCAGTAGATCCTCATATGGCACGACTGCATGTCTTAGCATGTCCTTCACTTCCTAATTAGTAATGTGCTTCCTATATGAGAGGTTGAGTATCTTTCGGAAGCATCTCATCTCTGTGGCCTGTATCCTTCTCCCCGGGTTCGCAGTTAAGGTCCATGACTCACACGCATTCAAAAATATGGAGATGACCAGGAAGCGTATCAGTCTGATTTTTTAGCTGGCTTTTTCTGTCATTCCATATGGGCCCTAGTTTTCCCAGTGCTGTTGTTGTCTGCGCGATTCGCGCAAGGACTTCTGGCTTGGATCCGTCATCCCCCATAACTGTCCCAAAGTACTTAAAGCTGTTGATGGTTTCCAGTTTCTTGCCTCTGACCTTTATATTCTTACTTATATTCTTACCTTTATATTTTTACCTTTATATTCTTACTGATGCCAGTGGTGCTATTGGCCATCACTTTGGTCTTTTCTACATTGATATCCATGCCGTCGGCTGTCAATGTCTTCTCTAGGATTTCCACTAGGTTGACCAGTTATTATATCTCTTGCTAATTTTGAAGTTTTACAATTTTGTTTGAAAATGAAAGCCTTATGGTTACTGACGATTACGATTCAATACGGAAAGCGAATAAACTATGAAAACGTGCGAGTATTTATTCACCTCCTCTCCAGGAGGTCAGGCACAAGACCAGTTTTATCTTACTCCCACAAGTAAGATGTGACCCAAGGTCGGGTCGGGAAAGTGGGGTTTGAAAAGCCAGCGCCCGAGAAAGTGAGCACTCTGGCCATTAAAAATTGCCTGGGTAGCCCTGTCGGCATTCGCCGGTAGGGGCGCCTCAGGCAGTAAGCAATAAACTTACTCCTCCCCAAAGAGGGGAGACAAAGCCTGGGAGGGTGGACCTCCTAGAACTGCACAGGACCGACCGATAGACCGGCGTAAATCAAGCCCCGAAGGCCAAGACAATACCAGTTTATGGTGTGTAGTATCCATCGGAACAGATACTACACTTTGATCTGTGTGAGTAGCAGACAACGAGGTCAACAATAAAGCGTCTCCACGAAATACAATTCCCGGAAACGAACGACCAAGTCGAAATCTGCTGCTACGAATACCAACAACTCATAATCCATCGCACAAGTCGACTTTCACGATGTTCTCTACGGCGTCTAACAATCTGACTTTGATATCTTGACAACGCAATTTCCTGTCAACAACGCATGCGCACATTTAACAGCTTCGTACCACCATTAGGCTATCTAATTATTTTTTTCTATTCATTTATTATAGCTTCTGAAATCGTTACGGAATAAACGACTAAGCGTCTAAACAACCTACCTTTCACACCCATGAAAAAATTTAAATCGTCCAACTTTTTTAAAAGTAATAATGTGTCTACGTGCCAAAAATTAAACTTTACCAAATCGAATAACACTTCATGATAATTGTAAACTCGCTGTTGCCTTAAAAGCTACATTCGCTTTATTTGCTCTTGTACTTGTACTTCCAAATCCATTTAAAAATGAGATCGTCCGAATGCAAAAAGTAATTGTAGACTATCTGGTATCGCCGTGTGCTAACATGTAAATTTTCCCTATTTAAACATTAATTGCAGTAAAATTGAATGAGGCACCATGCATAAAATTCTGTCGTCATCGTCAACATTAAAGTGGCATTTAAAAAATATTCAAATGATATTCAGATGACAAGTATTTTTTACTGTATGAATATTTAAAAAGTTACAATAAATAAATAAATTAAAAGGTTCAAATAAGTGTTTAGCTGAGAAGTATTTTTGCCGTATAAATTTTTAGATAGTTACAATAAATAAATTAATTAAAAGTTTAAACCCTAATTAAATTAGTGTTTTGCTGAGAAGTATTTTTACCGTATGAATATTTAAATAGTTACAATAAATAAATAAATTAAAAGGTTCAAATAAGTGTTTAGCTGAGAAGTATTTTTGCTTTATAAATTTATAAATACTTACAATAACAATAAATACATTAATTAAAAGGTCCAAATAAGTGTTTAGCTGAGAAGTATTTTTGCTGTATAAATTTATAAATACTTACAATAACAATAAATAAATATATTTAAAGGTTCAAATAAGTGTTTAGCTGAGAAGTATTTTTGCAGTATAAATTTATAAATACTTACAATAACAATAAATACATTAATTAAAAGGTCCAAATAAGTGTTTAGCTGAGAAGTATTTTTGCTGTATAAATTTATAAATACTTACAATAACAATAAATAAATAAATTTAAAGGTTCAAATAAGTGTTTAGCTGAGAAGTATTTTTGCTGTATAAATTTATAAATACTCACAATAACAATAAATAAATAAATTTAAAGGTTCAAACGTTCATTAAATAAGTGTTTTGATGACAAGAATTTTTATCGTCCACCTTTCAATATAGAGGCCACCAGATGTCGGAAAACGTTATATTCTATTAGCTTCTTTCCTCGGGCAACTTGCATTTCGAATTCCCTACCTGCTTTATGTTTCCCCGATTGTACCAACATGCAAAAATGTAAATGTAATGTGAACAAACATATAACACTGGATAACTCCCTACTTAGAATGTATCCTATAAATCTGGACCCTAATTCCCAGTATCCCTTTACTTCTCAGTGGCAATATGCCGGGTTTAGGGTGAATAAAGTTTTTTTTTTGAATACACAGAGTAAATAAATTTTTCATCCAAACATATATTATGGAAAAAAAAAACAGTTTAAAATGTATTTCTATAAAACGTTCGACAAAAAATAGAATATGTTTCAGGTTTTCTTGGAGGGGGTGTAATCAAAGGCGAAGGATAAAGGTAGAATGGCTCTTTAAAGAGCTAATCTGGCGAAACACTCTTGCAGTGGATATGAATGTGTTCGATGTATAAACGAACACAGCTTTACATAACAAGGAACTTTATTCACATTAGAAAAAAAACTCTGTCGGAAGTTGTTCGTCTAAAGAGAAATTAGACGCAAGATGATGAACTGAATCCTCATATGAATGCATTAGCCATTATATATGTGTGATTTTATTATAGCTGTGCATTTAAATGGCGTTAGAACTACTGAAATAATCTATTCGTTGTAATTTCTGTCTCACACACATGATGTGTGAGTGTGTTTATGTTGCGCAGACTCAGGTATGTGTAAGTAAGTAATTATGCTAGCGAACTGACTGAAATATTTTCACTGACCGACTTTACGTTCGAAAACTTTCTTTATATAAGATTCGGGTCGGCTCCTGGCGACTGTGTGCCTTTTCTTAACATTTATTTTTTCTTGTATTAGATGCAAAATAACAAGCTTTTCAACTGGATGACAAATATTTTTAAAGATATTTAAATCTTTAACTGATTTTTATAGCTGCATACAGCTTGTGTAGTTTGCGCTGCAAAAAAAAAAATCAGTGGTCCGCATTGCATAAGAAAACGAAATACTTATATTGCTGCAAAAATAATTTATTGCCTTAGAATCAATACAACTGTCTCAATTAAACTTATTTCAAGCAAGTGTTGTGGGATGAATTCTCCGCACCAAACATGAGTATTGAAAGAAACGCTGTTCTATATAAATATAAATGAGTATCGTACATGTGTACAGAAATCATTTTAGTTCAATAGTTTCGCTACAGTCATGTTCTGAATGCATGGAGAAAGAGGCGGTAACATATTCCCAGATAGATTTTGTGGGGTAAGGTTTCAAGAAAAGGCATTAGTAGTGAAAGGAAACGTGTATTTTACATATGTACGCAACAAATATTTTGTATTTCGCTGCATTTTTTTATGCTAATGTTTGCGCGAGGAATATCACTAAATTATGTTACATGTGTCTTCAGAATTGTCTGATTTATTCCCTGCTTCCTTTGTTCCAGCTCATTTAACTCGTTGGTTTACTGGTCTCTATGAATTCACTGTTCAGATGTCTAATACAGCTTCTTATTTCAGTAGCTTCTTTCCAAGAACTGCAGGCTTGTGGAACTCTCTTCCTGTTAACTGTTTTCCTTCTACGTATAGCCTTGACCATTTCGAGACTATGGTCAATAGGCATCTTCTGTATTTGCAATAATCATCTCTCTTTCTTTGTAGTTCCCTACATCAAATGGCTGCATGCCTTGTCTGGTACGACTTCCCTAAAAAATAAATAAAACGATTAATTTAATCCGCGGGGCTGGAATTAAACAGAAAATACCAAAAAGTGAAAAACAAGATTCGTACAGGATTCTGACCTGTACCTTATTAAAGGGACAACCTAATGCGGGTGTCCTCTTAGCCGGTTTTACATTAAAATAAGCAAAAAGTTGCATAATACATAGTATAGTGTCGGAAAAAATTCCAATGTTAAATATAAAACAAATTCACCGTATTTGCTCGCTTGATACAGCAATGAGATATATGAGTTTATATCGTTAGTAAAAACGTAAATAAAGATTTATTTCAATTCTTCACATGGATTTACATATCTGATGAGAGCACACCACGCTCGAAACGCGTTATAAAATGATAAAATGATAAAATGATAAAATAACAAAATAATAAATAAATGTTGAAAAAAACGTTTTACAAATGTTGGTAGCCTTACTCTTTTACATATATACTTTTCTGTCGTTGGAACTACACTGATACTGCACTACCCTCTTATATATATATATATATATATTTATATACACACATACATATATATATATATATATACACATACATATATATATATATATATATATATATATATATATATATATATATATATATATATATATATATATAGAGAGAGAGAGAGAGAGAGAGAGAGAGAGAGAGAAAGAGATAGATAGATAGATAGATAGATAGATAGATAGATAGATAGATAGATAGATAGATAGATAGATAGATAGATCTTGACTTACATTTTTCTGTCTCTACGATGGATTCGCCCCTTTGGGGTTAATATCGACAAAATCAGAAAAAAAATGAAACAAGTCTAGCTTGAAAATGATATATTTATCGAAAGTCTTGCATATAAAAGAATAAAAATAAATGATTTTATTCATTTTATATTGCATCATTGTTATGGGTTTTCGAATTTTAATAATATATATATATATATATATATATATATATATATATATATATATATATTATCAGGAAGACTCAACGTTACTTAGGATTGAATGATGGTCACTACTATGTACATGTTTACTATTCTCATAACAGAATATTACTTTCTTTGTTTTTACTGCCCCCGCTCCTCCCGGTTCGCCTACTAAATTTCACGTCTCCAGTTTTAATAGTTTAAAATAATTAGCAGCCACACATACATACATACATACATACATACATACACGTGGGCACAAAGATACTCATCTCTTTTATAGATTAAATTAAATTGTTATTTTAAATCGCAAACGATCGCATATTTTTGCTAGTATATAATTACCCCGTAGCCCACCCCCAAGAAAAAGGAGAAGGTAATTCCTAGAAAGATGGTACTATGACCACAGAACAATTACTACTTTACACCCCTCAAAAAAGGAGGCAGTAATACCTGGGATTATAGTATCAGGACGAACGAACACTCCGTTCCTGGATGGCGAGGTAATAGCTGAAAGGATAGTTTCATGACAACAAAACATATACTATACTACCCCCCTAAGGAAGGTATAATGCCTGGGAGGATAGTCTCATGACAATATAACATATATTACACTACCTCGTCTCAACGAGGAAATAATGCCTGGGAGGATGGTCTCATGACAACAGAACAGATACTACACTATCCTTCCCTGAATTGAGCATTGAATAATATTACATTAGTCTGAAATAATATAGTAAACTAATTTAAGCATTAAAAGGTAGTAGAATAGTACACTAATAAAAGCAATAGTATAGTTTCGCCTTCAGACAGACAGATACCCAATCTCTATCAGTAAGAGATGTCGTGTATTCTGTAAAATGTTAGTAAACTAATTTTCTATCATCTGATATTATTGGACCCGCGTGGCTTCTTAGCAGACAAAATGGAACTTGAAGAATTTCCGGACTCGCGTTACATTCTGGTAGGCCTTCGCGATTATAGCCAACGGTCAGTTGAGCAATTGACATTTGTGATATCGCTAAACAGCCGACGAGATGCATGTTGAATAACTTTTAGCAAAGAAAAAAGAACACAAAGAAAATTATTATGTTAGCATATTTCTTTACACCCATACTACTTCAACTATAAGAAAAGCTGAATCCGGATACCCCCCCCCCCCCAATCTTCTTCCCAGATGACATTTGTGAGCAATTATACAATGTCTCAAAATATATTGCGATGAAATACTTTTGTTCATAGACAATAGAAAAGTGGTCGTCGATGACGTGTATTGTTGATTCAAAATTATATTTAGATAAAAATAGTTTTTTTTTAATTTTTGATCAAACCATCATTGCTTATAAGTTGCGAAAGAAAGAACGAGTCAATTTGTTTGTTGTTGAATCACTACCGCACCACTACTACTACTACCACTACTACTACTACTACTACAACCACTACCACCACCACTACAACTACTACTACTACTACTACCACTACCACTGTTTATTCTACTTTGATTCCATTCGAAAACTTATAAACTCACTAGGAGTTCTCACACAAGTCATCATCAGTGATTTCTCACTGATAATAACCGATTGTGTTCCTAGGTTCTGAGTGACAACAAGTCTTCCCAGATTTTTAACATTGACTTATGACTTGCACATCTCTAGAATGTAAATGCTAATAAACCTCTCCAAAGTTCCAGTACTCTTCGTAGCCTCCCAGTGGAGGTCTGTTTGGTGCTCGCCCTAATCGTTTTTATTTCATCCTTTCTGACGCTTCACGACCATTTCATGTGGTACCAATCGGGATTGGTGCTGCCAAAAAATTCATGTATGTATGTGTGTGTGTGTATACGTTTTTTGGGGGAGTTTATATATATATATATATATATATATATATATATATATATAGAGAGAGAGAGAGAGAGAGAGAGAGAGAGAGAGAGGGAGAGAGAGAGATAGGGAGAGAGAGAGATTTAAATGTTATAAAATAATTATTTTATATTGCATCTTAGCATGATACAAATATGCTCAATATTTGAAATAAAGTATTATTATAGGAAAGAATATAATAATAAAACAAAATTAAAGTTACATACTTTACAAGTTTATTATAATCAAATATTTTATCAATGTTATTTATGAAAAAAGTCTCTAAATTACTCATTGTTGGAATATTTTATTATAAAAAAACTTGTAAAGTATGTAAATTTACTTTTATTTTATTATTTCATATATATATATATATATATATATATATATATATATATATATATATATATATATATATATAAGGAGAGGTAGTTTGCTTGAAGCATTGTGTGTAATACGTATACAGAGGAGTATTAAAAGGCTATCACAATGCAAGAAATGGAAATATGTCGGCGTTGATAAGTAAGACAAAAACAAGTGATTTTACTTATATATATTTAAAAAAAAAAATTTTAATAATTTTTTATATAGCAAATCTTACTTGATTAGGCAATACTTCAACACTGTGATGTAATGTGTATGACCGTGTTCCATAATATATTTCGAGGAAGACCTCTTTGTCAAATGGTAGGTGTTTCAAATCTAAAAAAACGTGAGGATGGCAATATGTCTTATAACGCAGTAAATATTAATATCCGCAGCAAATGTAATAAAACTAAAACTATAACTGATTTTTAAAAATTGTTTTTATTATTTTAATTTTATTTTTTATTCTTTCTGAATATTTTATATTTGAACCCACCGACGAAGTGTCATACATTTATAAGAAAAATACATATATATTTTTTGTTTGTGGAGGGGGAGGTAGGGATAACAGCCAAGAGAGGTGTTTAATTATTTTTTTTCTAATATTATTTATTTAATATTTTTATATATATTGTTATCTTATTTTATTCTAACAATATTTTTTTATATCTATTTTATTTCATTTATAAAAAATTTTTTTTAATTTTATTTATAAACAAAAATTCAGAAAAGCAAAGAAGTAAATATTTTTTTAAAAAATATATGAAGTAAAATCACTTTTTTGTCTTACTTCTCAACGTCGACATATTTCTATTTCTTGCATTGTGTGTTATTAAACATATAAACATGCTAACTTACGTTACTTTTCAGCGTGATTTCAATTGTACGGGAGTCTTAACATCAGCAATGTAATTCGAAACGTTTATTACGCACTGAAAAATTATTGTTTAAACTTTTTGTTAAAATATAAATTTATTTCTCTTTATTGAATAAAAATTATTATGCTATTCATTAAAATAAATAAAATAATGCATTTATATTTTTAGAAATTCATAAATATTTAAAAAGAAAATTATTTGTAAATTATATTTCATGCAGAAATCCAGTATGAACGTTACTGTAAAAATGTTCCGGGTTTCTAAAACTAGAAGTAAGTGTGCTTTATTGTGTAGGAGAACATTAACTCCTACTTCCTCTTTATATCACTAAGAAAAATCGAATATCGATCCTGTTTAAGTAAATTTTCGAAATAAAGAAATTGTTAAAACATGGCCCGGTTTGTGTCAGTTGTCTTACAAGAAGTAAATATTAAGCTTGTACGAGCGTTGCTCTTATGCGTTATTATGTGTTGACAGATCCGCAAAAAAAGTCTGCATTATTTTATATGCATACTAACTGAATTACTCGTCAACGCAGAGTTTCTCAAACCTTTCTTTCCTGCACGGCAGGTGAAATAGAAAAAATACTTTAAATCGCAATAAAATAATTTTTTAAACGTTCATTATTGCGTTTTATGATAATGATCGATATCGGTTAGGAAATGACTGGAATGTTATAGCAAAAATCAATTGTTTAGTGTGAGATTGGGACCCTGGAAGATGGCATAAAATATTGGAATTGTAGGCGACCGCTTATTCATACATCCATTGATAAAACGAAAATAGTTCAGTTGACTAATAATAGAAAATATTAAACTGGAAAGAAAACGCTAAAAGTGACGGAACATTTGTTTCTAATATTATTTTACTCACTTATAATTTTGAATAATGAGTTTTCAAAAAAGTTGAACAACTTCTGACATCGATAAGTATATCGGATCGAAGGTTCTGATTCCAAATCTGCGGTTAATTTGGATCTTAGATAAACCGCGACACACACACATACACACAGAGACAACTTTGCTTTATATATAGAGAGAGATATGTACAAAATAATTGAAAAATACCTGCCTATTATTAAACACCCTTAATAACACCAACAAACACTTTTGCCTCAACCCAATGATGGGTATTCAAAGAAGGTCTCGCCGTAGAGTTAAAACTGTGATTATAAAACATTATATTTGTTTGTCTGTATATGTTTATCGGGTGAAGCGGTCGTCTATCTATTTGATATCGAACGTGAAAAATACTCGTCCCAGTTTCCACATTCATTTAAATATCAATACATCAATAAATAAGTAGAGTATAAGTGTTTCTATTTTCAAATAGTGAAACACGTGGCAAAAACATTCCGTTATGTGTTTTTTTCCCTATGTTTTCCGTTATTCAATAAATTTTAAAATCTTCATTTTTTCTGAAGACGTTTGTTTATCCGAACGCAACCGGTAAAAATCTCTCATTTTTTAATAGTTTTTTCCTATATTCAATTTGATTTTCCTTTTGTCTTTTTCAGAGAGAGGGAGAGAGAGAGGGAGAGAGATAGATAGAGAGAGAGAGAGAGAGAGAGACACACACACACACACACACACACACACACACACACACACACACACACATATATATATATATATATATATATATATATATATATATATATATATATATATATATATATATATATATATAGACAACACAGACGCAATAGACAAATAAACATTATCTGGTTTAGTTCCCCTTATTCCCTCAGTGTCAAATATAGCTAGCAGTTTATCAAATTAATAGACAAACACTTCCCACCATCAAATAAGCTCCATAAGCTATTTAACAGAAACACGATCAAAACTAGTTATTCTTGCTTTCCATCCGTAGGATCCATTCTAGCCTCTAAATCAACACCATCAACCAATCCCCTATCCCCCGCAAAAGAGGGGAGGTTTGTCCCTTAGGATGCACAATAAGTCTCATTGTATACGAAGCTAAAGTCATATCCGGTGTAGATACCAAGAAGAATGAAATTTACATCGGAAAACAAATTTTCGACTTTATCAAAACACCCGGATGTAGCATATAGTTTTTCAAATAAATTATTTGTATTAGATTTCACTCTTCTGCGATCGAGCACTTTATTGATTTCTTTTCAATATAGTTTAGCACACTAACGCCCCCCGCTGTGACCGATATTTTGTAGCATTTATACTGATTGTTTCCTTACATAGGCTGGTGACACGATTGAGCACTCTGGAAAACAAATCTTCGACTGTATCAAGAAAAAACTCAGATGTAACATAGTTTTCAAATGAATTATTTGTATTAGCTCTCACTCTTCTGTGATTGAGCACTTTATTGATTTCTTTTCACTATCAGTGACGACACCGGTTTCAGCTGAAATGAAAATTGGATCAGGATTGATTTGGACCAGAAGTAAATATATCTCCATTTATATAAAGTTAAGTATGGGTCTATGTTTATATACTTTTTATATATCGGATTCACTTCTAAACTAATTAACAGATCATTATGAATTATAGA